>JAMPIV010012215.1:0-173050 GCA_024509875.1 Oreohelix idahoensis | reverse complement strand
TTACCATTTTAATTTTGTGAGAAAATTTTATATATCATTTTTGTATTGTAATTTTTGTTTGTTTTTTTTTTCGTTCATTTTGTTGTTATTATTTGTATTTGTTTTGTTTTTTAATTTTTTATTGATTGTTTGTTTGTTGGAAAGGGGAGTTCACACACACACAATTTTATTTTGATTTATTCTATTTGGACTGAGTGGGAAAGGGGGGAGGGGGGGGGGGGGTAAGAAGTTACTATATTGTCTTGCGTTTATTACACTATATATCCTAATTATAATCCATCGAGGGTTGAACGATATACTTTGCTTAAAAAAAAAAAACAGTTATAATTCACGTGTGATGACACTTGGTTGTGGTAGATCCAGATGCCGCATTAGAAACTAGAAATGTTAGTGTGACTTTGAAGATGCAATAAAGATGTTGATGTTTTCAACAGGATCCGTCTGAGTGCTTGTGGTCCACGAATAACCAGATCCCATCAACTGAGAAAATTGACTACACCAGAGCTTTGCCTGAGTTCCGAGACTTCGTGGTTAGTTCAGGCTCCCTGAAAGGAGATCACCAAATGTTTATTACTGGGTCAGTTCAAGTTAAGATTAATGTAGGGATCAGGAGGACGATAATGCCGTTCCCTTTAGCCCCTTTGTGGAGAATGAAGCCACCGCTTCATCTACTCCACTTAAAGGAAGCCTGCATCAAAGCATTCATATGCTTGTTTCTGTAGCAATTCATTTTACACGATGAAGTTCCCAGCAAAATGCACTACCTCGTATTAGTAGCCCCATACGACATGCATAAGTGAACAGTAGTCTTATTCTGTTTTGATCTCAGTGGTGAGCCCCGCCCCCGCACATTACACGTGACATTGACGATGAGGTGGTCATCTGGTTGGCAGCGTATGTGCTTATAATCATTTCAGTCCAAGCTCTATTCTACTACTATATGCCTATTTGGTCTATACATCTTCTTTCCTTTTTCTTCCTAGACTCTCAGACGTCCATTTGAATGTTTTGAAAGAAAGCAGTATTCAGTTTGAGGCTATTTGAATCTCTGTAGAGCTTTTCCATGAATGGTGCTGGTGACGGCCACATGTGCTTTCTCTGTTCCTCGTATGTTGAGCACCGTTGAAGCAGATGTCCAGCAGTTATTTTATCAGTCTCACAGTTACACTTATCAGTAGTTCCTATCTTTAGCTTGTAGAATAGATGGTACCACAGTCTGTTGTGGCCCGTGCAGAGTCTGAAGATTACCACTTCTTCTCTTCTGTTGAGCTGGTAGAATGCATCATTGTGGTGGGTTTGATGTTAATACAGTTTGTTGTTAAGAAATCTTAGTGTACTGAATGAGGTCAGCTGTGAAGGTGCCTGAATATAATAAATATTAGAGTAAATTTCCAGGGCACCTTTCTACTACCACCACTATGATCTCATTCAGACTTATTCTAGATAGACTGTAAGATGACTACGTTTGGTGTCTAGGGTTATGAAATGTTAGTGTAAGGTTGCATTAACCAACTAAACATATAAACAATTACACAATTATTTTATTATCTAATACAACACAACAGTACCACGACAATCACATACGAACTACACTTTAAAAGACTATCTTTAGTAAGTCAGTGGTTGAAAGTTTGGTAAAGTTAATGTTTTTTCAATTTATTGTCCTGAATCTAATTTATTTGGAATCAGGACTGTCAATCAAAAGTGAAATCATAGAAATTAATTACATCAATCAATTTATACAATGGATCTTCTGTCCATAATACACATATTATTATTATATAAGGGTGTAGTGTATTTTCTAACTGAGGTGATTTCTAGTATACACTGGTAGATTGTTTATTATCATCATCTCTGCATGTTGTTTGTAAGTTTCTGTGGACACTGATGGAATGTTTATATCACTATTCCCAGTCTCTTATTTTTAATATAATGTTAGTTGAGCGATCAGGTGCCGAACATGCACCTATCTTTGTAATATGATGTAGGAATCTTCGCTGAACGACAACCTTCAGCTCCAACTTCTTCAAGAATTATGGTGGTTTACAGTTGTCTTCGAAAAAGGCAAGACTGTGGCATGAATATATCGGCCCACTGTAGTCTGGCACCAGTTATTGACAGCCACCAAAAACCTCTGAAATCAGAAGGATATGCCTCCTTCGTAATCAACAGCCTACACTAATATTCAACAACCAGTACAGGCACATTACAAACAAACATGTAAGATCAGCTCTTTACGACAATCCCTTTCACCAGTTTCTTTTGATGTGACCAGGTATACCAGTATTCCTCTCCCCTAATAGTTACAACGCCTCTGCAATTCCAGCAATAATCTGTTTTCCATACAATAGGATAGGTATTATGCTCCTGATGATAATCATATATAATTTAGTTGGTCTATACCTCTCTGATAGTCTTTCATATGCTGGATCAGTCTCTAGACTCTGTTTTGAGTCTGCCATAGACTCACTTACTTACAGTCGTATGTTAGTATCTCACATTCAAATTTTATTTTAAATAAAATGTTAAGAAAATCAATCTTACCACAGATGCAAGGAAATAACACAAGTAAACGATGACTAGGCAATAGAATATGGCACATTTTCGATCTGCCCTATGTCCAGGCTTTTCCTATGTTAGAAAATTCTCCGCCTGCTCTCATCGATCTTGCTTTACACAAAATTTTCTTGAAATGGCAGTGAACAGTCCCCGTTTCGTGCCAATATCTACTGCTTTGTCCAATGGGACCATGTTTACATTTATTTTTGAATCTATCGTTTCAAATAACATCTCCCAATATGTTTCCAAGGCAAATATATTTTTAGTTTTAGGTCAACCAATCATACTTCGCCTTCCTTTAAAATCCAACCAATTCAAATATCCCGTACCTTTTAACCTCATTTACCCAAAGTCGTATTTTCAAAACATGCCATAAAAAATTATAAGCAGGCATGATCTTTCCTGACAGTCTGGTCGGATCCACTATAGTATTATGGCTATAATTAGTTAATTAATGGATTATTTGCGTAACTACTACCATATTCTTTGTCAGCAAGTCCTAAGGTTCACGAATATACAATTTATATGGGACTAGTTGGCTTGGTTCAGAAGTACACAGTTTATTTATTTTTTTTCTATGTTAGTTTTTTATTTTTAGTCTACTACCCGTTCAATTCTTTTCCATGTGCTGTCCTCTCTATTTACGTGATAATTACGTCCTTTGAAATAAGAGCTAAGGTTGTTTTTGTGACACGAGTTGTCTACATGTTCTAACTTTGTCCTCGTATTTTTGGGAATCGCCCTAGGCAAGGCTTTTGCGCGTTGGTTTTATTTTTAGAAACGATGTTAGTCGCGATTAGCATTTGAGGCCATTTATCACCCTCTCTCTCCCCCTTTTACTATATATTCTATCACCGAGGCAATAATTGTTTGAACCTTGGGAAAAAGTGTTAGGTTTTATCCAAGGTCAAACTTGAAAAATACAGTACCCTCCATTCGGCTATAAGGCTTAGCAAAACCCGCATATTAACTGGCGTGGGCGAACAAGATGCTGGACTCAATTTTTATTTTCTATCTTATTTTGACTTTACGCACTATCTTGTTAAATTATAATTTAGATATTGCATTTAGAATTCCGTCACACATCTCCCCAATTTAGAACAGACTACCTAATGTCAGTTCATAATTCGAAATACACATAGATAAATTTATTCAGCATGTCTAGTGACTATTCTGATTTTCATCGTACGGGTTTCTACTTAAAAAGTCTGCACCGACATTGGTTTTTCCGGGAATATATTCTATGCTAAACTGGTATGGCTGTAGGAGCAACGACCAACGTAATAATCTAGCATTTTCATGCTTAGCTTGTGACAGAAATACGAGTGGTTTATGATCTGTCTGGAGCTTTTTTATACCCCAGATGACAGCGAGACATTCTTTTTCACTTGTTGAATATTTTTGTTCTGCTGTATTCAACTTACGGCTAGCATAAGCAACTGGGGTTAATTCCCCATCAAGTGCATTTGACCTTTGTAACAGAGCTGCCCCCAATCCGACGTTACTCGCATCCGTTCTTAAAACAAACTCTTGACTTAAGTCAGGCAATTTCAAGATAGGCCTGCTTGTGAGCCTTTCCTTCAATTCATGATAGGCTAATTCACACTGCGCCGTCCACGTAATTCTATCAGAATTTCCTTTGCGCGTTAAATCAGTCAACGGAGCACATATGGAGTTAAAGTTTTTAATATACTTTTGGTAGAAACCACATAATGAGACGAAAGATCGCACATCTTTTTTTTGTCTGTGGTCTCGGAGCTTTTTTCAATGTCTCCAAGTTCTTGGGGTCAGGGGTCATGTTTCCCCGAGATACTGTGTGTCCCAAGAATTCAAGCTCTTTACATCCAACACAACATTTGGTCGGTCTAGCGGTCAAATTTGCCTCTCTAAGTCGATCAAACAACATATTCAGAGAGTTAATGTGTTCCTCAAATGTTTCAGTAGCTATTAGAATATTATCCATGAAATTTGTGATGCATGGATTATTCAGGGGATCCAACAATTTTCTCATCATTCCAGAGAACACACTCGGAGCATTTTTCAATCCAAATGGCAACATATTAAATTCATAATGTCCGTCCGAGGTGCTAAAGGCTAAATAAGGTCTAACCTCAGGCTTTACTGGAATCTGATAGTAGCCTTTGCTCAGATCCACCTTAGAGAAATATTTAGCTTTATTCAGACTGGCAAACAGCTGATTTGTATCCGGTAACGGATCCACCTGACCTTCTGTGACAGCATTCAGTTTCCTGTAATCTATACACAGCCTGTGTTCTCCAGAGGGTTTTCTTAACAGAACCACACTGGAACTGTAGGGAGATTCACTGTGCGAGATAATCCCTTCTCTCAACAGATAATCTATCTCCTCCTTCAAAGATTTTTATTTAGCGAATGGAATCGAATAGGCTCTCATACAGATTGGTGTTGGGTCTATAAGTTTCATATCATATTCTAATAAGTTTGTATGCCCCGGTCTGTCCGTTAGCACATCTGTATGATTATCTAGAACCTGTTGAACTCTCTCCCTCTGATTTTTCGTTAAATGTGTACTGACTTTTACCTGCGCAGCAGTCTCACAGGGATGTAAGGGATATTCATGAGAGGTGAGTGGTTCCTTTTTCATTTCCATTGCAACAGACAAGGTCAGTAAGTGTGTCTCTTCCTGGTTTTCTCTTTCCAAATATTTCTTCAGAAGATTCACATGATAGATTTTCTCTTTCCCCTTCTTATCTATCTTATAATTTGTTCTAGACACCTTCTCTAGAACTGTATATGGACCTTGCCATCCAATTTGCAACTTGTTACTGCTGCTGGGTAAAAGAAGAAGCACCTTCTCCCCCACAGCTAAGTTTCTGTCCTTCGCTTTCTTATTATAATAGGCAGCATGCTTTTTCCTGGCTTGTCTCAAATTTTCATTGGCAAGTTTCCAGCCAGTTTTAAGACGAGTGGTCAGCTCGTTCACATATTGATATGATGAAGTAATATTTTCTTCTGCCTTTTCATCGGTCCATGTCCTTAACAAGGCTACATATGGACTTTTAAGTTTACATACTTATTTTTCAAAGCACGGGTATGGTCCCTTCCATTAGAAGCCTTATAGTGATGATTTTTCTTCCTAAAATCATCATTCACAAATCGACCGCTTCCAATGTTTTTCTTTGGGTTTCTTCCCACTTTAAGTTCCTTGTGAGAGATCTTCTCTCTCTTTTATCTTCCTCCAGTTCACATAAGTCCGACTGAGGGATTTTTGGCTTATTCTGGGGTAAGACATCTCTTTGTACTCGCTGCATAGTGGCCATTGTAAAACATCCAAGTGAAGACTGTCTGTGAAAAGGGGCTCCCATTCCACTTTGTCCACTTTATTAATTTTATTTTTCTTTCCATTGTCAGGCCTAAGTTTGCCCCGTGGCGTGTCTAGGTCCTGATCAATTTTCCCACTTGTGGGTGTTCCCTCATGTAATAAGCCACATCTTTCTACAAAATTCTCAATGTCAAACATTTCATCTGGCCAATAATAATTTTGAGCCACCTTTTGGATGATGGTACCTATTTTCTCATGGTCCCCATCTTTTCCAACATGTAGGCTCCTTATCACATCTGCCCTATACGCCTTTAGAAGAACCAACTGTCCGTGACCAGTGGATCCAGTTCCGGCCTTCCTGTAAATCAATTTGTTTTTCATGTAGACGTCTCCTTTGCCTGGAGGTGTATGACATTTGGGCAATTTCTTAAAACAAGGCTTGAGGGTCTTATCCCCAGCCTGCGCCTTCCTCATCTCATCTGGAGGGGTATTTATCAGATTATCCTCCTCCTGTTTAGACTGTGATCTGGTCTGAAGCGTGGCCATGTACACAGGTCTCTTTTTACACACTTCGGTGTTATGGTTGTCCATCCGACACCAACTACAATATAATCTACCTTTATGAAAAGGTTTTCTTTCATCATATTTCCTTTCATTGAATTGTGAGGTTTTATTTTTAAAATCATGGCGTGGCCTGTCAAACTGTTGCTTACCTTTGTTCTGTTCTCTATTATCAAACCTATTAAAGTTTTGTGGTGCCTTAACATTTTCCCCTTGTTTCTTTTTATTACCAGCTACCTCTGCTTGGGCTGCCTGATACCTCTCAGCAACATTGAGTAACTCCCCCAGCCTCTCTGCACGTTGTTCCATGAGAAACTTTCTCAGGTCTGGAGCCATGGACTCTCTTAGTTGCTCAATAAGAATCATTTCCTTAAGATCTTGGGTTTTCCCCAGAGCAGTCCATTTCTCCAAGTAGGTCTCTAACCGTGCAGAGAAGTGGTGATAAGTCTCACCCGACAGTATTTTGGCATTCCTAATTTTTTTTCTATAAAATTCCCCATTCTTTTCATATCTTAACAAAAGAGCCTGCTTTAGCATGTCATAATTGTCCTGATCATCCCTGCTCATCTTGGCAAAAACTTCATAAGCTGTACCACGAAGCCCTTGTGATAACTTTAGGCTCCACCTTTCTCTCTCTAAACCATACGTGGTAGCCAAAAGTTCATATCTATTTAGGTAACTTTCTATGTCATCGTCTTTCTCAACAAAATGGTCTAAATGAAAACTCATAGCTGAGGTTGAGGCTCCCTGACTAGCAGTAGCATCGGAGGTAAAGGGACTGGCACCATTTTCAGGAGCATGGCTTTGAAACTCAAACTCCCTTAGTCGTAACTCATGTTCCCTTTGTAATCTCTTCTCCTCCTTTTCTGCTTCCCTTTCTGTAGCCTGTCCTCTTTCCTCTATTTCTGTAGCTAATCTCTTTTCTTCTCTTTCTGTAGCTAATCTCTTTTCTTCTCTTTCTGCAGCCTGTTTCTTTTCTTCTGCTTCCAATGCCCTAGCCTCTTTGTCAGCCTCAATCTGCAACCTCTTAATTTCTTTTTCAGCCTCTAACTTTCTTTCTTCAGCCTCAATCTGCAGCCTCTTAATTTCTTTTTCAGCCTCTAACTTTCTTTCTGCTTCAAATTTTCTTTCTTCACGTTCAATAAATTTGTCACATTCAGTTGTGACATAAGCAATCATAATTTGCCCCTCCATTCCCAGCTCTTTAGCAGCCTGCACAGCAGCAGATCGAAACTTTGCCAGATCAGCCATTTTATACTATGCAAACCTTTAAAATTTCTAACTAGACAAATTTCTAATTATAACTAACAATTTCTAATTATAACTAAGAACAACCACAGGCACTGATAGCTCAACCACTATTTCATTTCCACCAAAGGAATACTTTTAGTTTTATACTATTGGTAATTACAAATCCCTGGAGCAAGCCACCCAATATAACTGGTGCTATGAGAAATTCAATCCCCAGGAGCGAGACCCCAATATATGTGGTGGGTTTGATGTTAATACAGTTTGTTGTTAAGAAATCTTAGTGTACTGAATGAGGTCAGCTGTGAAGGTCCCTGAATATAATAAATATTAGAGTAAATTTCCAGGGCACCTTTCTACTACCACCACTATGATCTCATTCAGACTTATTCTAGATAGACTGTAAGATGACTACGTTTGGTGTCTAGGGTTATGAAATGTTAGTGTAAGGTTGCATTAACCAACTAAACATATAAACAATTACACAATTATTTTATTATCTAATACAACACAACAGTACCACGACAATCACATACGAACTACACTTTAAAAGACTATCTTTAGTAAGTCAGTGGTTGAAAGTTTGGTAAAGTTAATGTTTTTTTCAATTTAATGTCCTGAATCTAATTTATTTGGAATCAGGACTGTCAATCAAAAGTGAAATCATAGAAATTAATTACATCAATCAATTTATACAATGGATCTTCTGTCCATAATACACATATTATTATTGTATAAGGGTGTAGTGTATTTTCTAACTGAGGTGATTTCTAGTATACACTGGTAGATTGTTTATTATCATCATCTCTGCATGTTGTTTGTAAGTTTCTGTGGACACTGATGGAATGTTTATATCACTATTCCCAGTCTCTTATTTTTAATATAATGTTAGTTGAGCGATCAGGTGCCGAACATGCACCTATCTTTGTAATATGATATAGGAATCTTCCTGCACTTCGCTGAACGACAACTTTCAGCTCCCACTTCTTCAAGAATGATGGTGGTTTACAGTTGTCTCCGAAAAAGGCAAGACTGTGGCATGAATATATCGGCCCACTGTAGTCTGGCACCAGTTATTGACAGCCACCAAAAACCTCTGAAATCAGAAGGATATGCCTCCTTCGTAATCAACAGCCTACACTAATATTCAACAACCAGTACAGGCACATTACAAACAAACATGTAAGATCAGCTCTTTACGACAATCCCTTTCACCAGTTTCTTTTGATGTGACCAGGTATACCAGTATTCCTCTCCCCTAATAGTTACAACGCCTCTGCAATTCCAGCAATAATCTGTTTTCCATACAATAGGATAGGTATTATGCTCCTGATGATAATCATATAAAATTTAGTTGGTCTACACCTCTCTGATAGTCTTTCATATGCTGGATCAATCTCTAGACTCTGTTTTGAGTCTGCCATAGACTCACTTACTTACAGTCGTATGTTAGTATCTCACATTCAAATTTTATTTTAAATAAAATGTTAAGAAAATCAATCTTACCACAGATGCAAGGAAATAACACAAGTAAACGATGACTAGGCAATAGAATATGGCACATTTTCGATCTGCCCTATGTCCATGCTTTTCCTATGTTAGAAAATTCTCCGCCTGCTCTCATCGATCTTGCTTTACACAAAATTTTCTTGAAATGGCAGTGAACAGTCCCCGTTTCGTGCCAATATCTACTGCTTTGTCCAATGGGACCATGTTTACATTTATTTTTGAATCTATCGTTTCAAATAACAACTCCCAATATGTTTCCAAGGCAAATATATTTTTAGTTTTAGGTCAACCAATCATACTTCGCCTTCCTTTAAAATCCAACCAATCAAATATCCCGTACCTTTTAACCTCATTTACCCAACGTCGTATTTTCAAAACATGCCATAAAAAATTATAAGCAGGCATGATCTTTCCTGACAGTCTGGTCGGATCCACTATAGTATTATGGCTATAATTAGTTAATTAATGGACTATTTGCGTAACTACTACCATATTCTTTGTCAGCAAGTCCTAAGGTTCACGAATATACAATTTATATGGGACTAGTTGGCTTGGTTCAGAAGTACACATTTTTTTTTCTATGTTAGTTTTTTATTTTTAGTCTACTACCCGTTCAATTCTTTTCCATGTGCTGTCCTCTCTATTTACGTGATAATTACGTCCTTTGAAATAAGAGCTAAGGTTGTTTTTGTGACACGAGTTGTCTACATGTTCTAACTTTGTCCTCGTATTTTTGGGAATCGCCCTAGGCAAGGCTTTTGCGCGTTGGTTTTATTTTTAGAAACGATGTTAGTCGCGATTAGCATTTGAGGCCATTTATCACCCTCTCTCTCCCCCTTTTACTATATATTCTATCACCGAGGCAATAATTGTTTGAACCTTGGGAAAAAGTGTTAGGTTTTATCCAAGGTCAAACTTGAAAAATACAGTACCCTCCATTCGGCTATAAGGCTTAGCAAAACCCGCATATTAACTGGCGTGGGCGAACAAGATGCTGGACTCAATTTTTATTTTCTATCTTATTTTGACTTTACGCACTATCTTGTTAAATTATAATTTAGATATTGTATTTAGAATTCCGTCACAATCATTTTGCGTGTGACATGGATGCTCTGCATCCCATTTGTTTTTACATCTGATTCTGATAAAAATCTTTGCTTTTTCGAAAGTGATGCTTGCATCAGGCTTGAGTAGCTTTCCACCTTACTTTGCCAATATGTCAGCTTCTTCATTGCCGGGGATTTTACAAGGAGATGTTACCCATTGGATCACAACTGTTTCGAATCGTTGACATAGTTTGTGCAGCACTACTCTTAGGTCATCCAGGTCTGCATTATTCTGACTTTTCAGCATTGGAATCACTGACAGTGCAACGGTGAAGAAAGCAACTTGTCTCTTTGTGCTTTCCTCTGTCTTTATAACCTCTGCTGCAGTTTTCAAGGCCTCTTCTTCTGCTCTAAAGTTGCTTGAAAACTGTCCTATTGCCACGGAAAGATTTTTTTTTTTTTAGCTCAAGCAATTAAGCTCAGAAAGACACCTCCACTTCTCTAATCTGTAAATGATTTGATACGCCATAATATTGTTGATCTTCTCTTAATTGTCCGTTTATGGTCTCTGTGAATCTCTCTCAATGATGATCCTGTTTAATACTGTTCCTGGGACTGATAAACACATTATTCTTCTTTAATTTTTGCATTTCTCCCTTCTTTGACAATGTGACCAGATATCCTTCCGTCCAGTCCATTAAATTTCTTCTTCTTCTCTCTCCCTCTCTCTCTCTCTCTCTCTCTCTCTCTCTCTCTCGCTCTCTCTCTTTCTCGCTCTCTCTCTGTCTATATATAAGTTGCATCCCACTAGAACTATCTTTACAAAACGATACAGATAATATTACTAGGAGGAGCAACGAGAATCGCATGCAAATAAATATCAGTAAAACGAAATGTATGTTAATATCAACCAGACAACAATCGCAAAATTTGCAGAAAACAACACCAGCTCTATAATGAGTAAAATTCCATTTTAGCGTCGGCGTTCGTTCTGCGATCCCGTGGAGAGGTATGGATGTGTGAAATAAACATGAAGTATCGAATTTATTCCACCGATCGTAGATCGCACAAAGATGAGCTTTACTGGTACGGTAAATAAATTCGTTCTCAGTCAAAAGTCTGTCAGTCTATAGATGGTATCACGTTATGATGCTGTGAAAAATTTGAAATGAATTCCGTGCAGTACTGCTTAATAAATCAGAATGTGAAGATCAAAAACTAGTAGTGGTTCATGCAGCAACGGCTTTGATAATATAACGGTAAAATTCAGTTAAACACAACTAGTTTTCACACAAAACGTGTTCATCATCTAATGATATAGTTTTTCATTTCAGTATACTTTATTTCTTAAGTGTGATCAGATACTGTCAATTTATGCTGTTATACTACTTTATAATGTTACATTGTCTATAAATTAATACTTTAAGTACGCTGGAGAATGTTTGGATATAAGTAATATAAGTATATAAACCAATAAAACGGTATTGAATCAGTTCTACAAATAACGGTTCACATGAAACAAGGGACTTTTCGGGTTTTACCCTTCGTCAGCCACAGTTACAAACAGGTGACAAGGACAAGAATTACATATAGGTACTACAAAAACATACGATGATGAGAAACAGACACCAAATGAGCGATACAAGCAGATGGAAAAAGTAAACACAAACAGCGATGAGCGAAAAAAGAACAATAATAATACAAGAAAATCGTAAAACCTGAAAGAAATACCAAAACAAGAAAGTAAATGTTGCGCACATATTCTTTTGTGTGTCGCACAGATTACGCATACAAATGAAAAATGTATTTATTTGTCTGATAAAAATATGTTTATCTTTGAATTCACGATTTTCAGTCTAGAGGGACAGAACTCAGATTAGGCGATGTGTATTCATTTTGTGAGTTATCGGTTCTTGTATCTTTGCTGAATATCGAATGGCGTAGAAATCTAGGTTTATAGCGATCTAGTCTTTGTTTGGTTAGAAATAGATTGTTCTTGCTTCAGAATATCTATGACCCGAATCTATGTGTAGTTCTTGTCTAGGTAGGACGAGTATGTCTTTTATCTTAATATCTTTGTATGTCTCAGTCGAACTATATCTTTGGTGTCGAACTTGGGGTCATAGGTTGTTCGGCGGATGTGTCGCTAAGAAGGGAGGTGAGAAGGTTCCGCCCTGTTGGACCTAGATGAAGGCGGTCTGAAGATTTGTCTTGAGCTCTGTGATTCCTTTTGGGGAAAGGAGATTGTTTATCTCTATGATTGAATTATCAGAGATTCTTCCCCAGTGTTGATTCTTGACGACAGGGAATGGCGTGCGTTATTCGCGTTATTGGCTGTTGTGTTTTTCCTGAGAAATAAGGTAAAACAGACATATTGAACCTTTCGTCATATTCAGCTAGGTCGACATGCTATCGTCTGCACAGGCGTTTGATTAGCGATGTTAAGACGACATATTTGCTTGCAGTTTTATATATATATATATATATATATATATATATATATATATATATATATATATATATATATATATATATATATATATATATATATATATATATACATTTTATGTCGCAACATGATTGAACAGGATATGCAGAGTCTAATTCACATATATTTATGAAAGGAACAGAGCCTATGATCATGCTTCGTCATTATCTTTGTTGTGAGCGAAAGTCAAAGATGGAGCCATCTTTGGACTCCAAGTTTCAATCTTATAAAATCATCGATCGAGAACAGGAATGTCCTTAATATCAGACGATGATATCGAGATCTGCATACTATTATATGAAAACCCACTACTGGTGGTTTGACATTGTATTCATAAATTCATTTACTGAATTTTCGGCCTGAAAGACTTAGACGAGGTTCTTACAGGGAACCATGAGTAAACATTGGTTCTTAACTGACGCGATTTGTCAGTAAGGCCTGAGATTATACATATGTGCTGAAATACTGAGTGCTTGTCTACTGACATTACATTGAACTGTTATACAACATGAATGCCCAGGTGATAGTGCATTGCATTGATCAATATTATGATGATTTATGCCAACCTGTCTGATGTTTCCTGTTCCTGTGTCGTCGAAATGTGTGTCCATTAAATGCAAGAAAACGTAAACAGTAGTTCGTCTTACACTTCATGCCACGAGTGAGTGAGATTGCAATATTGTCAACTCTCAGAACATTTTCCAGCATTCGCGTGCTGTATGCATCCTCACTCCAAAACAATACACCACTGCTTAGGTCGAGTTGACCTGTGTTTGTCTTCACTGTGACAACACCCCTTCGAATACGATTGTAACCATACAACCAACACTGGTGACCGAAGGTTAGACTTTATCAACACTGATCTTTACCAAGTGGAAAAGAGAGATTTATCAACTGGTGTACGAGAAATGTACGAAATCGACCACAGTAATCTTTATCAACTGGTGGGCCAGATTTCTGGGTTTGACCTAGCAGAGATTGAGAAGTCAGCTACTGAGACCAGACCGTTTCCTGTGGCCTGTTACGACACACATGTATACAAGCAGTACAACTCTACAGTCGATGTCAGCATGACCTGTCCTGTCAGCGTACACTGTAACTAGGTCAGCGCTTGTTGACATTTTTCTTTGGACAACAGACTACCGTTGGACATTACACAGCATTACAAATCAGGTTGCAAGCATACATTTAACTTTTTTGTAACAAGTACAGTACAGGTGAAGGCAGAAGTCCTACTTTCATCGATGGACCTTCTTATGTTCTGCTATTGTGTTGAACTTTAATATTTAAGGCCAGAATTTGTAATTCAATAAAGTGGCAGTTTATTTATTTTGATTAGAATAACTGTGCCATTACTGTAAAACTGTGCCTTCTTTACAACACATCCTATTATACACATAATTTATATATTTATGTTCATATTACATGTATTTGTTTCTCGTTGTGTCTATGTCGTGGGTGGTTGGTGAGGTGACTAGTATAGGATATACCGAGTCATATTGGTCCTATATTAGTGTTCTATAGGGAGCAATTTTCTTTGTTGGAAATTTGCTGCAACACCTGTTGCAATATCTGTTAGCTGTGACGATCTGTACCCATTGTTGTTTTCGTAATATTTTTTCTGTTCTTCAGTTTTGTTTTGATTTGTTCGTATTTGTAGATCTACCCTGTCCTATAATTTAGTTTTATACACCATTTATATTTATACACTGTGGCGTTATTTGTTTTGTTTATTCCTTTGCAGTTATCGTCACAGGTTCTGTGATTAGTTTCTTTAGTTTTCTACTTAATTTAGTTGATTTCTGCAAATGTTTTCGTGTTGTTTTTCTTGATTGACTTTTGTTTATGTATGTTATTGGTTGACATATACTATAAAATATACTTGATCATACACTACTAGCTGTGTAGTGAACTTATGAGAAATAATCAACTGATGACTAATTGCTGTTACTAAAGGTACACAGTTGATTATACAAGACCTTATTTAAAGGCTTGTTTCCAACAGATATTGGGATTGTGAGCTAATTAATCAAGTTCATTTTGAATTTAATAGATTACATTATTGTTTCAAGTGATTGCTATCATTATTAGACATCATGTCTACATTGGAATACTTTATTGCACAAGGGAAATCCCTTGATAAGTCTGGTAAGGAATTAGAGGAGTTTGCAACTGCTCAATTTGCCATGGTATTAAAGTCAGAAGAAAAGAAGCAAAAAGAGGAAAATAAATGGAAAGCAGAAGTTGAACAAAAGAAGATAGATGCTGAGAATTTAAGATTGCAGATGCAAGCTGAGGAGAGAAAAGCTGCTGCTGAGGAGAAAAAAGCTGCTGCTGAGGAGAGAAAGCTTCAAATGGAAGAAAAAAAATTAGAAGCTGAAGAAAAGAGATTAGAAAGAGAGGCTGAACAAAAAAGATTAGACAGAGAAGCTGAGGAGAGAAAAGCAATAAGAGAACATGAACATCAAAAAGAACTTTTAGCATTTGAATTAGAAAAATTGAGATTGACAAATATGAGTAATGTTAATCAGTCAAATGGTAATAGTGGTAAACCCTTTACTTATAAGGTCAAGGTACCAGCATTCAATCCTCCCAGTGACGATATTACATTCTGGCTGGATCGTTTTAAACGTTCTTGTCGAGCTCATAATGTGGATAAATCACAGTATGCTAATCAGTTGTCAGAAAACTTGAAAGGTGATTCTCTAACTAGTTTAAGTTTGGTTGAAGAGGCTGACAAGGATAATTATGATGTTATTAGAGCAGCTTTATTGAAAAAAATACCAGTTAACTGAGGAAGGTTACCGTATTTTGTTTAAGAAAATGGTACCTGAATCAGGGGTAGAATTCTCAGAATTCATTGCAAGGACACGTCTTACATTTAATCGTTGGATTGAATTGTCCAAAACAGAAAAGACATATGAAGCCCTTATGGACTTGTTGCTCAGGGACAAAATTATGTCAAGTGTTAATAAACCATTCCTTGAATTCCTACATGAGCGTAAACCCAAGACACTAAAAGAAATGCAAGAATATTGTGACCAATACGTCACTGCACACCCTGACATAACTCTTAGCAACACTAAGATTAAAGAGAGTATGCCAGTTGCATCAGCAACACCATACAACCCTAATTATTCACACAAATTTCAGGGACCACAAAACAAGTTTGGGAAAAAAGGTAACCATAATAGTTATCAAAACCAAGGAAACCAATCATTTCAGGGTTCTTCTGCGAAGAACTGGAGACGAGCTGATAGCCCTCGATACAGAGGTGGTCATAATTATAGAAATTTCCGCAGAGGAAGTCATTATAGGAACTATCCAAGTCATCCATCATGGAGACAACAAGACCATAATTATAGAGATACTCATTATAATGAATATGATAATGGTAACCATGAGAATTATGACTCAAACCCAAATAGAGGTTACAATAGAGGAAATAATAATGATTACAGAGGCAATAATAATCGAGGTAGATCACAATACAAAAAACATAAATCATATTATCATGGAAACTCTGCACAGCAAGAGTCACATGAAGACTATAAACAGACCAAAGATAATAATGATGCTAATAATATGGCGTGTTCCGCTTTTGATTTTGGGAGAGCATCTCAGTGCCCCCAATGCAAAACATTATTTGAACCAACTACGGTGTCCACTTTAAGTTGTGGCCATCCTCTTCCCGCTCTTCCTGCGTCAGTCGCGCATGATGGAAGAGGTTCTCTTGTCTTACATAAAGGTTTAGTAAATGACAATCCAGTCTCAGTTCTTTTTTATTCTGGATGCACCACAATTGGTGTTAGGCAGTCGCTTGTAGATCCTTCTCGTGCCACTGGAAAAGTAGTCAAATGTGTAACATTTGGCGGCACCTTAGAGAAATACTCTACTGCTATCATTAAGATTGCTACTCCTTTCTTCACAGGAGATGTACACGCATGTCTTCTGCCGAATCCGATCGCTGATCTTATCATCGGTCGTATTCACGGAGTCAAAGAATGCACTCCACAACAAATTTCCGTTTGGGAAAAACAAAATATGCAAACTGCTAATGCTGTAGTCACTAGAGCTCAGGCTCTTAATATGCCTCAAACTTCATCTACTGAAGATAATGAAGTGCATAACCAAGACGATCCCTTGGTAATTTCTCGTGACTCATTTATTAAACAGCAAGAAGATGATCCGACTCTAAAGAAATTCTTCACTCTTGCAACAAAAGGTGATCCGAATAAAGATACAAAGCGTAAATCTTGGATTACAATGAAGAATGGCGTACTTGTACGTATGGTGCAAGACTCCGCTAAGTCAAGTCATTCTCAGATTCTTGTTCCCAAGAATTTGAGAGTTAAAATTTTGCAGCACGCTCACGACTCTCAGTGTGCTGGACATATGGGTTTTTCCCGTACAAAGTCAAGAGTTCTTGCGGCTTTCTTTTGGCCTTTTGTGAACAAAGACATACGGATTTATTGTCAATCTTGTATAGTATGTCAAGAAGTCAAATCCAAAGGTCCACGCCATGCTGCACCTATTCAGGCTGCAGACATTCCTATTCGACCATTTCAGAAAATGGCGATAGACATCATTGGTCCATTTAAGATCAAATCTGCTAGAGGACATCAGTTTATTTTAACGTGTGTGGACATGTGCACACGTTGGCCAGAGGCTATTCCTCTGAAGAGCATTACTACTGCTGACATTGCAGATGCTCTTTGGCTTATATTTTCTCGTCTGGGATTCCCCGGAGAAATATTGTCAGACCATGGTACCCAACTAATATCGGATACCATGTCTCAAGTGATGTCGACTCTGCAGATAGAGAGATCTTTGAGTAGTATCTATCATCCTATGTCCAATGGGATGGTCGAACGGCTAAATAGAACACTAAAAAACTTGCTAGGGAAGATAACTGAGGATCATCCTCAAGATTGGGACAGGGTTTTACCCGCGGCCCTCTTCGCTTACAGAGAGGTCCCCAATGAACATACAGGATTTTCTCCCTTTGAACTTGTCTTTGGCGCGCGACCGCGCGGCCCTATGTCTTTACTTCATGATCTCATAACCGCTGATAATATTACAGATGACACAAAATCTTCTTACGAATATGTCATCGCGCTGAGACAAAAGATTATCGAAGCATGCAAATTGGCAACTTCTTCTTCTGAATTTGCTAAGCAGAAGGCAAGACAATTTGCCAATAAGAAAAGAACCTTACGACAACTTTGTCCTGGTGACAAAGCATTTGTTTTACTACCTTGTAGGGAAAACAGACTTCTTATTTCTTGGAAAGGTCCGTACGATATAATCTCGAAAATTTCCGATGTCGATATTGATGGAAAGCATAAAACCTTCCACATCAATATGCTTACGGAATTCCATGAACGTCCGGATTATTTACAGCCTTTTTTCCAGGCAACGGACGATTCACCAGTCCAACATGGTCATTACTCATCACTGTCCGTAAAACAGGATGAGGAAACAAGTTTTTCGGATGTTAATCTTCCGCTTCCGATGATTCCACTTCATTCGAGTGAATCATGGAAAAACGTTACTGTTTCTCCGGATTTGTCTTTAGGAGAACAGCGACAAGTTTCGGCTATGTTACAAACATTTCAGGATGTCCTTACTGACATCCCTGGACAAACTCATGTCATTGAACATGACATTATTCTAACTGACCATAATCCTATTAGGGTCAGACCTTATCCTATCCCTATACATTTTCAAGCACATGTTGAGAAGGAGTTGGATGAGATGATAGATTTAAAGATAATTGAACCATCCACTTCTGCATATTCTTCGCCGATGGTTATTGTTCGAAAAAAAGACAATAACATACGTCTTTGCGTTGACTATCGCAAATTGAATCAAGTTACGAAGTTCGATGCTGAACTAGAAGAGCTACTTACTAGGCTTTCTAAATCTCATTTTTTCACTAAACTAGATTTGTCCAAAGGATATTGGCAAGTTCCTTTATCTGAACGCGCCAAACCTTTTACGGCTTTTTCTACACCTAGAGGCCTTTTTCAATGGAATTTCATGCCTTTCGGCCTTATGAACGCACCAGCTACATTCGTACGTATGATGCTTCGAATTCTATCTTATCGGTCAGATGTCATCGCGTATCTAGACGACATCTGTCTTTTCAGCGATACTTGGGAAGATCACTATTCAGGGTTAGTTGAATTACTATCTACTCTACGCAAGTATAACCTGACAGCGAAACCCTCTAAAGTCTGCATTGGTTTTAGCGAAATTTCTTTCTTAGGCCATCGAGTGGGTCATGGTTTCCTAAAGACAGAGGACCATAATATCACTAAGATACTTAACATCTCTATTCCTAAGACTAAAAAGCAAGTGCGAAGTCTCTTAGGTCTTATTCAATTTTATGGAAGATTCATTCCGAATCTATCCTCTATCATGGCACCTCTTTCTACACTACTAAAGAAAGGGTCGCCTAATATAGTCCACTGGTCACAAGAATGCCAATCCTCTTTGGATAAGATCAAAACTTTGTTTTCATCACCACCTATTTTAGTGTTACCTACTACAGATAAGACATTTGTTCTTCGTAGTGACGCTTCATCCACTGGGATTGGAGCGGCACTAATGCAAGAGTACTCTGGAACTCTGCATCCTGTAATGTATATCTCCAGAAAACTTAATGCTGCAGAAAGGAATTATTCGGTTTTAGACCGTGAACTATTGGCTATGGTTTGGTCAATACTCAAACTACAAAGATTCCTTCTAGGCGCACATTTCATAGTAGAAACCGATCAGAAAGCTCTTACGGCTATACAGAGTAAAAATTTGAAGAGCTCGAGGTCTACTCGATATGCAATTGCTCTTCAACCTTTTCATTTTTCGGTACGAGCTATCAGTGGATCAGATAATGTGATGGCAGACATTCTGTCTAGATGCCCACATGATTCCACTTAACTGTTGAGTCTTGGACTTCTTAACACTTCCAACTCGACAACAGATTTTTCTTTTCTATATCAAAATAGATACACATTGTGATTTGTAATATAGTGATTGTATCACTACTATCACTACATTCATTGATATATATATATATTCACTGGTACTCGTTGATGATTTCTCTTTTTTGTAAATCATGTACTTATAATGCTTAAATATGAAATTGTTATATGCATTGTGTCATTGCAAGTATAGTAGTATGCCTTGGTGACACCTCCCTGGAAACATTTATGCCTAAGAGAAATGCTTTCTCTGAGAGGTTGAGATGTATTCTCACCAGTCGATCTATATTTCGACTTTGCCTTAATTTGGCTTATAAATTCCAGATATTTCTCATCTGCGCAGTATTTGTGCGTTGTGAGCCTATTGTATGTTGCTCTCAGATGAAAAAAAAAAAATTTTCATTTTTTTTCCCGGGGGGTGTGGTAATCTGTTGCGCACATATTCTTTTGTGTGTCGCACAGATTACGCATACAAATGAAAAATGTATTTATTTGTCTGATAAAAATATGTTTATCTTTGAATTCACGATTTTCAGTCTAGAGGGACAGAACTCAGATTAGGCGATGTGTATTCATTTTGTGAGTTATCGGTTCTTGTACCTTTGCTGAATATCGAATGGCGTAGAAATCTAGGTTTATAGCGATCTAGTCTTTGGTTAGAAATAGATTGTTCTTGCTTCAGAATATCTATGACCCGAATCTATGTGTAGTTCTTGTCTAGGTAGGACGAGTATGTCTTTTATCTTAATATCTTTGTATGTCTCAGTCGAACTATATCTTTGGTGTCGAACTTGGGGTCATAGGTTGTTCGGCGGATGTGTCGCTAAGAAGGGAGGTGAGAAGGTTCCGCCCTGTTGGACCTAGATGAAGGCGGTCTGAAGATTTGTCTTGAGCTCTGTGATTCCTTTTGGGGAAAGGAGATTGTTTATCTCTATGATTGAATTATCAGAGATTCTTCCCCAGTGTTGTTTCTTGACGCCAGGGAATGGCGTGCGTTATTCGCGTTATTGGCTGTTGTGTTTTTCCTGAGAAATAAGGTAAAACAGACATATTGAACCTTTCGTCATATTCAGCTAGGTCGACATGCTATCGTCTGCACAGGCGTTTGATTAGCGATGTTAAGACGACATATTTGCTTGCAGTTATGTCGCAACATGATTGAACAGGATATGCAGAGTCTAATTCACATATATTTATGAAAGGAACAGAGCCTATGATCATGCTTCGTCATTATCTTTGTTGTGAGCGAAAGTCAAAGATGGAGCCATCTTTGGACTCCAAGTTTCAATCTTATAAAATCATCGATCGAGAACAGGAATGTCCTTAATATCAGACGATGATATCGAGATCTGCATACTATTATATGAAAACCCACTACTGGTGGTTTGACATTGTATTCATAAATTCATTTACTGAATTTTCGGCCTGAAAGACTTAGACGAGGTTCTTATAGGGAACCATGAGTAAACATTGGTTCTTAACTGACGCGATTTGTCAGTAAGGCCTGAGATTATACATATGTGCTGAAATACTGAGTGCTTGTCTACTGACATTACATTGAACTGTTATACAACATGAATGCCCAGGTGATAGTGCATTGCATTGATCAATATTATGATGATTTATGCCAACCTGTCTGATGTTTCCTGTTCCTGTGTCGTCGAAATGTGTGTCCATTAAATGCAAGAAAACGTAAACAGTAGTTCGTCTTACACTTCATGCCACGAGTGAGTGAGATTGCAATATTGTCAACTCTCAGAACATTTTCCAGCATTCGCGTACTGTATGTATCCTCACTCCAAAGCAATACACCACTGCTTAGGTCGAGTTGACCTGTGTTTGTCTTCACTGTGACAACACCCCTTCGAATACGATTGTAACCATACAACCAACACTGGTGACCGAAGGTTAGACTTTATCAACACTGATCTTTACCAAGTGGAAAAGAGAGATTTATCAACTGGTGTACGAGAAATGTACGAAATCGACCACAGTAGTCTTTATCAGTAAATAATCAACGAAACGAAAAAAAAAAGAATGAACAAAACTTCGGAACAAGTAAAAGGTCACTTAGCTAGATCCGTAGATGCTTGGAATAGAAGGTACTTTGTCCAAAAAATCGTCTAAGGAAGTGACGTATAAGATAGCGACAATTTAAAAAGATACAAAAGGATACGAAACGAACCAAAACAAAAACATAAGAAGATAGATAAAAAAAAACAACGAATAAAGAAGAATGAAAAAGAGAGAAAAGCCACCAGAATTTATGCAAAATGATGTTGGACATTAAGGCCTTTTGGAGATAAACAGCCCATTTGAAAAATAAGACGATTCTCCAACGAAAAGCGAGTCCGGTCATCACCGACACATGAAAGGAGGGCAGTTACATGAATATCGGAATTACCTGAATGGTCAGTCCAATTGAAATGAAGGGGCACTGGTAAATATTTGCCATGATAGATGTCATTTAAGTGCTAACGAAACCTGTCTGCCAAACGCCTGCCAGTTTCACCAATATAGGTAATGCCACACCTCTTGTAGATGATAGCATAAATCAGGTTTCTGGATTCGCACGTGAAAGACTCTCTAATGACAAATTTTCCTTTCGGAAAAGTGACTGTCTGAGTTTGAAATACAAACGGACAGCTCTTACATATACGGCGTTGGCACGGTTTAGTACCAATATGAAGGGCTAGTATATTTCAAGCGACTGTGTACAAGAATATCCCTAAAATTCCTAGAGGAAGGGCAAAATGCAAGACGGGCCTGTGAGCCCGATTCTCAAACCTTGGAAAATTAAGTTCCTTCGTATCTGTCTGTCTGCTTGCCTGTCTATCGAGTCTTAACTGATTCTGCTCTTGAGTTAGGGAAAGCAAGACAGTGAGGAAGGAAACTGGTTACTCACCTCATAAAGCTGGATCTCGTATAGTGAAGGCTTTAACAATTCACTCCCTGCGGCTGTATCTGCTATGGGACTCAAAGCCACTCACAAGTGGTAAACCTTCTGCATTCGCTGACAACAAGCCAAGTCCCTAGTCATTCAATCGCAGACTGCTCCAATATTTCACGAGTTCTTTGTTTATGCCACCCAATCAGATTACGTTTCAAATCGTTGTCTAATTTACTATATGGATGGTTTAGATTGCGCTTGTTCTTGTTCCCCCCTTTCTTCGTTACTTTCTTTTATGTTTTTAAAATACTTAAATGTGATGATGATTGGATATTATAAATGTTTGTGATTATTTTACCTTTTATAATGTTGCATACCTAAATAATGCTCAATGTACATGTGCGAATGAAAGAATACAGTATGCAAGACAGACAGACAGGCAGGCAGGCAGGCAGGCAGGCAGGCAGGCAGGCAGGCAGGCAGGCAGGCAGGCAGGCAGGCAGGCAGGCAGGCAGGCAGACAGACAGACAGACAGACAGACAGACAGACAGACAGACAGACAGACAGACAGAGAGATAGATAGATAGATAGATAGATAGATAGATAGATAGATAGATAGATAGATAGATAGATAGATAGATAGATAGATAGATAGATAGATAGATAGATAGATAGATAGATAGATAGATAGATAGATAGATAGATAGATAGATAGATAGATAGATAGATAGATAGATAGATAGATAGATAGATAGATAGATAGCAAATTTGATTGAATATACTAATAAACATTTGTGACGAAGCATCTGTAACATTGGTTTGAACTATTACTCTCCCCAGTTATCAGATGGCCAAATCTGATGGAAGCACTGGAAATATAGGTAACCTGTTAATTATTTTCTTGCTTAATATATGTATATATATAAGGCTATCTGTGTATATTTAATAATGTTGACTGCCGATTTATTTATTGATGCCAAGTGATTGTTGCTGTTAACAATCATTAATTCATTACCCGTAACCACCTCAAGGGTCACACGCTATCAAGAAATGTATACCTAGTTCTCTCCCCTTGTAACATTTGGTGTGAACTCAAAGTCTTTCCATATCTTCTTTATCCCTTTTCGTCTCCAGCTCTCTTCTCTAATGTCTTTCCTTCTCCCTCTCTTCTCTAGTGTCTTTCCCTCTCCCTCTCTTCTCTTGTGTCTTTTCTTCTCCCTCTTTTCTCTAGTGTCTCTCCCTCTCTTCTCTAGTGTCTTTTCTTCTCCCTCTCTTCTCTAGTGTCTTTCCCTCTCCCTCTCTTCTCTAGTGTCTTTTCTTCTCCCTCTCTTCTCTAGTGTCTTTCCCTCTCACTCTCTTCTCTAGTGTCTTTCCTTCTCCCTCTCTTCGCTAGTGTCTTTCCCTCTACCTCTCTCTTACCATGAGAATTTCAGAATAATGACTGTTTTGTGATGTTATCAAAAGGTCTCCTCAATATGCATCCTATCCATCGCCAACATCTCATTTCTTGTTCCATTGGAAACCTCTTTGGTTCTTTTCATCAGTTCTATATTAGTGATCTTGTCCACAATCTGCAGAGCCGGATTAACGTAGTAGCACAAGTAGCATATGCTACGGGCCCCGCGCTTTTAGGGGCCGCGCGCCAATAAATATGTACATAATTTTTTGGTCATCTAATACGAGCGTTAAACTAATGATCTTGTGATTTATGCCATCTTTAGCGCCTTTTTATTTGGTGTCACGAAATTGTGAGAGAAAGAGCATAAGAGGGTGATTTAGTGTGACTGTTCATTATTTTTATCTTAACTGTTTGCGGACGGAAGCCATTTAAGTGGCGTAGAAAATTTGGTCACGTTTGGACGGAAGCCACTTTTTTGGCTCTAGGCGACTGCCCCTCTAATTTTGTTTCGTTCTTTGTGAAATAAATTTGCATTAACAGTAAAAACTAGAATTTAGGAATCGGAAACTTCCTGTTTTAATTGAGGTATACGGCATGCTCGCACTCTCTTTCGATCTTGATTAAAATTTCTTGATTTGTAAGGTTAGAAAACTCATAAAATGAGCAGTAGACACAGAGATAATGGACGTAATTATGCTTCTGGAAGTGAAAAACGTAAAGCGAAGGAAGAAAAAGAAAGAAGAGATCAAGTTGTGATATCAAAAACACGTAAGCTGACAGAATATTTTGATGTTCATGGTGGTGGTACTCTAACCGCTGAAGCTGGAAGTACAGGAACAACTAGTACTAGTGCAGGCTGTGCAGCAGAAAACATACAGCAAAACCCAGAATACACTGAGTCTGAATGTGAAAGAATAAGTGAAACGAAGAAGTACTCTAATGATATTGGTGACTGGCCGAACAATATAGGTGACTGTGAGCGTGAATATTGGATATCCAAGCGAAGTGAAAAATGTCAACATGTTGATAGTGCCTTTTTTCATCCGTGCGATTGTATGGCACTGAAAAGAAAACTCGATACTGTCAGAAGTCTTATTTTACACATATTCATAAACTTACAGACAAGCAACATGCAAGAAAATGGTTATGCTATTCAGAAAGTAAAGGGCGCCTATTCTGTTTCCCATGCAAGCTTATGAGTTCAGAATGTTCATCAAAGTTTACTGTGGAAGGGTTTAATGACTGGGAAAATGCAAGCAATCTATTGCGTCGACATGAAGAAAGCTCCTCACATAGACAAGCTTTAATTTCACTGTTGATGCGTAAAAACAAAGGTGAACGTGTCGATTCCCAACTTGTGAAACAAATGGACATTCAAGAAAAGTATTGGCACAAACTTCTAGAGCGAATAATTGAAGTTGTGAAGTTTTTAGCAGAACGAGGCCTTTCATTTCGTGGCAGTGATGAAATTGTTGGGTCCCCTTATAACGGGAATTACTGGCCAAGTTTGACCCTTTTCTGGCAGAGCATATAAGTACTCATGCAAACAAAGGATTTGGACATATATCATATCTATCTAAAACAACGTGTGAGGAATTCATCAATCTGATTGGATCCAGCATACTGGATCACATTCTCTGTGAAGTGAAGAAATACAAGTATTATTCCGTTTAATTGGATTCTACTCCAGATATATCTAATATGGACCAGCTGACTTTGACTCTGCGCTATGTTTTGCCATCTGGACCAGTTGAAAGATTTGTGACATTTTTGGATATGGAAGGTCATAGTGCTGAACAGCTTACTAAAAGTTTACTTAATTTGTTAAAGGCAAATGACATTGATATTAAAGACTGCCGTGGTCAAAGTTATGACAACCCCAGCAACATGAGTGGCAAGTTTATAGGATTACATGCACAAATTAATTGATAATGATAATTACTATGCAAATTAAAAATGTATGTGTTCAAATATATTTGTGTTGTTTTATTGGTTTTTTTTTTTTAATGTAGGGCCCCTTTCTTAACATATGCTACAGGCCCCGCACTAGCTTAATCCGGCCCTGACAATCTGTAAGTGTGTTTCTTCAAGTGCAAGGTTGCTGTAATTTGCTACATGTATTCTCATATTCTTTGTCTTTTTTTCCTGTGTATTTTCTCACCCAATTGTTCAGTTTGCTCATCAAGTATTTTCGTTTTCTCCTTCATCTGTTACAGATACGGTTATCTGTAAAAAGTCAGGTTATCGGTAAAATCTAAATCGTCAACCAGTTTTTTTTAGAGTACACAGAATTCCATTTCTGTTGGCTGATGTTGTTGATTTCGTAACCCAACCTAGAGCCAGTAAGAAGAGAAATCATGACAAAAGGCATGCTTGCCTCATTCTATTTCTCATCTCAAACGCTGTTTTTTTAAGCTGTCAATCATGGAAATGCATTTTATGTCTTCATCGCTGTCTTCAGATATGGTAGTTATGATGATGATGATTGTGTTAAAACAAATTTGGCTATTATAACTGCAGTTTTGATTTTATATCAAAACTTAAAAAAATCATTTTATATTTGGACATGCGCCCTAATATAACCCACTTGGTTGAACAGGGCGCGCCTCGCCAAAAAGAGGCAAAATTTAAAAAAAAAAAAATGTTATATTGATTTAAGAGTTCACCCATCCGTGACTTTAGTCTATTATGTGTTGGTCATCTTCCACCACACATTACTGGATACAAGATACAGGTATGCCGGCCTTTATTTGGTCTATACTTGCTGATAGGAAAGTTATATTAGTGATTGCGTCTTTAAAATTGTCTGGGTCGTTCATGAGTCCTAATACCTCATAGAGGTAAAAAAAAAAAAAATCGTTGAATTTTAGCGAGATTACAGCTGTGAAAGGATCGCATAACAAAAATTGTGAACAGTATTAGGGATCGTCCACTTATGATATCACGCAAAGGGGAAAAAGGGGGGGGGGGGTAAAATTTGTGACGTTGTGTGACGATAGGAGAGGGGAGGTTTTGGTAAAATGTAACTTCATACTCGCTTCTTTCATAAAGGATGTTCGTATTTTTATCCGCAATAGTTAACTTTTATCCGCAATAGTTAACTTTTATCCGCAATAGTAAACAACTCCCTTACATAACCTTTAACTGGTTTAAATTATTTTTAATTATAAATTTATTTTTAAAATAGTGTAATACACGCCTTAAAAAACAAAAAAAATCCGACTAAATAAACTGTACTGTGTAAAATAAGATTGAAAAAAAAAATAGTAACAAGTTATCACCATCTCGACAAAAGTATGATGAGATAGAGACACTAACGTTTTGCTAGTTGAATCAACTGTATGTGTGTGTGCGTGCATGTGTGTGGGTGGGGAAAGAAAAAAAAAGGGGGGGGGGGCAGAATAAAATGCAAATGCTTTTCATTGAGTACTGCAAAGGTTGGACCTTGTCTCGTGTTGGGACGCAGCACATGAAAGATATTTTGTCTGCACTAGTTAATTCACAGTTAACAATTTTGCCGACGAACTGGTTCTTATATACATAACCATAATCAGATATAAGACAAAATGCAAATACTTGATGAGAGGTCACGACTAGTGGGTCTGAAAGACACAGGGAGGAAACAAAGATAATGAGTGTAAATGCAGGAAAAGATAACAAAACTGCACTTGAAAAACATCACTACAAGATGTAGAATTACATAAGAATACAGAAGGTTAGAGGAGCTTTCATTGGATTGGGAAACATATGGAGATCAAGAGAAATCAAGTCCAACACAAATATCAGAATCTTCAACTCAAATGTCAAGTCAGTCCTATGGTATGGCTCTGAACAAGCAGAACAACAAAAACAACAATCAGAAAACCTCGGACTTTCATAAATGGGTTAAAAAAAAGGTCGTCTCATAGCAGATACTGCCATAGGGGAGTGAAGTGTTAAAGACTTCACAATACTAGGTTGAGCATCGAGAGGTGGAATAACCAGTTCCCTTCCTGGCGGCATTTACCTTTTATAACCCAAGGTCAAAGACAGGTGTGCATTTACAGCTGGGTAGACTGTAGCGTGACAACACCGTGTTTCCAACCTGCTACTCTTGCCCCAAGAAGTCTGCGCTCTAACCACGGGCGCTTTCATAAATGGATGCTTGTCTAAAACAGAAAGATTGAAGTGGTATGACGAGATTACTAATGTGGAACTGATGAGAAGACCCAGGCAAGTGCCAGAAGAACCAGACATGAGAAGACGCCGAAGATGGATAAGAAACACATTGAGCACATTTACTCATATCTTTACCAGGCAGTCCTTCTTCTGGAATTTCCATGGTAAGAGAGGTGGAGGAAGACCGAGGAACGCATAGAGAAGACATGAACTGGAGACAGACTTGAAGGGGATGGAGAAAATATTGAAAGACCTTAAGCTAATGGCACAGGACAGGAAGACTTAGCATAGACCGTATGCTCCTTAGAAAGTTGAAAGGCCATGCTGATGATGATGATGACTAGTTTACTAACTTACATTAGATTACGTTGTTTCTTATCAGTAATAACAAAATAGGGAGAAAAAGAGGGGGGGGGGATAAGAGATTTACGACGTCACGTAGAGATGGGGCGGGAGGGATGTCCGGGTTTTTGTGACGAAATGTAACATGGGGCGGGGCTAACAATGGCAAAACTTGAGTGACGTCTTATGTGGACGACTCTTTAAAGGACTTTGTATCGTTGTACACAAAACTGTGAACATTGTCATAGCTCTGATGCAATTCGTAACGTAGGAGCAACAATCCAATTAAATATTTTGAGTGGATTTGGTAACAGTAATAAAAGTGAATCTCTACAACTTGTGTTTTAATTTACTTGCTTCTTTATTTCTTCAAATGTCGCTCTTCTATTAATTCTGCACGTACACACTGAAACCGACCAGCGATATTCCCAGTTATTCCTATTCTACTATTAATTTACTAGACACGAGTGTTGTAGCCTTTGTCGTAATGTGTTGTTCGGCCTATTCCTGTGAGAAGGGAAGACCGGAAGCAATATTGTCTATAAAAATGTCTAGATCATTCAGATCTAAAAATTCCACAGTTGTAGCTGGTTCTGCCGAGATAGTGTATAAGTCTTCTCTCCTAACATAGGACATTTTGTTTTTGTGCTCTTTATAGCAAATGCGCAAAATTCATTTGAGCCTGAAACCTTCGCTCGTAACACCCATACAAGTGACTTGAAAGTGACTACCCCAGAGACAGCATAATAGGATGCTTGGAGCCGCGCTGCTGTAATGGTTATAACATTGCGTGGGCGATCAGGTGTTCAAGGTTCAATCCCGGGCGTGAGCATTTGAAAAAAGTGTCATCGACCGGGATTTTGACTGAATAACCTGAACGGCTCCTGAGATAAACTCTCTGTGGATGGGAAGGAGCGAAGCTCCTGACCGGGTTGGAAGGAAAGTCCACAGGCTCCCCAGCCTTGCAATGACATGTCATTGGGCCAAAGGGCTGAAAGCTCAAGTGCCGCTGGTAAAAAAAAAAAATAATAAATAAATAAAATAGGATGCTACTGAACGCGTGTTGTATAGCAGTCCAGTGGCGTATTCTCTATGTGTGCTGTGCGTGCTGCGCACACCTATGCCCGAAGGAAAATAAAAATTTAATGTATTATTCTATAAAATATTTCTCTTATAATGTTCTGTTTTCGGACCGCACGCATCAGGATAACGGATTTTCCCGCATAGAATCTACGAGTATATCTAGTTTCAGTTTCCCAGACGCGTTTTATAGTGCAGTTTTTTTGGTTGGTAGCAATGGCCCGAAGTTTCTCGGGTAATTCCGTCACTATGCGTGTTGCACCTTTCGGATTTACGTTTGAAGACTGGTTTGTGTGGATCGGGGTCATGGCCAAATACGTCAATACAATACGAACATGCGTGCGGTGGTCTTGCAGCTCTCGAGTTGTAAAAATCGGCTGTGTCCGTCCAGTGTTTTTTGTGATTAATTTTTGTTAGTTGCCGGGAATGCAGATTATTACAGTGACAGTGAGTTTCAAGTTGTAAGTTAATTAGTATTTCGGAGATAATTGACATATACCCCTAATAACTATCGTTGCGTAATTGAATATAGTTAGTTTTTAAATTAAGAGGGGAAGAAGTTAAATAGTAGGCGTACATATTCATTTTAAGTAGCAGCACGCCTAGCTCGCATTACCAGGATACGCCACTGTATAGCACGTCAACTCTCGCAGCAAGGCGATGATTTCAGTTGAACGAACCTTGATCAAAGCACTGGAGTGTTTATTACTTCGCTTACTTTTCTGCTGTATAATGCCCTCTTTTTCTTTCTTTCTTTCTTTTTTTTTCTTTCTTTTACGAACGCCTGCCATTTACCTACTATTTTCATTTGATGATGATATCGAAGACCACATTTTTGTACTGCAGGTGTTGCTTACGTCGGTACAGTGTGTACTGACTGGTCCACATCAATGATCCAAGATCGATTTTCAGGTGTTACCTCTGGCGTAGCATCACATGAGCTAGGTCACAGGTTTGTAAGAAGCTGATAATTCTTCAGGTTGTCAGTATTTTGAGTTATAAAACAATGCTGATAATATTTGTTTTTTTTTTATTATTAAAGTTATAGTATTTGTGATCTGAACATAAATTAAACACAATTGCGCTGTAACCAATGCACCGCTGAATAGTCAGCAGTCTAAAAATTACATTTTCTGCTATTTACTGTGTTGCAGCAAATCTGCACTCCTTGTTAATTTTTGTTTTGTTACTAAAACATTATCACTTATTATTTCATATATATCAATACAACAGGTTTTACCGTTTATTACTCGTTTTGTAATATAACGGCACTTCCTGCTATTTCTTGTTTAAAAAAAACTGTACTTTCTGCTGTATCTTGTTAAAACAAAACACCACACTTTCTACTATTTCTTGTTTTAAAAAAACTTTGTACTTTCTGCTATATCTTGTTAAAACAAAACACCACAATTTCTGCTATTTTTTGTTTAAAAAAAACTTTGTACTTTCTGCTGTATCTTGTTAAAACAAAACAACACAATTTCTGCTATTTCTTGTTTAAAAGAAACTATGTACTTTCTGCTGTATCTTGCTAAAACAAAACACCACACTTTCTGCTATTTCTTGTTTTTAAAAAAACTCTGTACTTTCTACTGTATCTTGTTAAAACAAAACACCACACTTTCTGCTATTTCTTGTTTAAAAAAACTCTGTACTTTCTGCTGTATCTTGTTAAAACAAAACACTACACTTTCTGCTATTTCTTGTTTAAAAAAATGCTCTGTACTTTCTGCTATTTCTTGTTTTAAAAAAAAACACAAAAACTCTGTACTTTCTGCTATTTCCTGTTAAAAAGAAAAACTCTGTACTTTCTACTATTTCTGGTTTTAAAAAAAAAACCTCTTTACATTCTGCTACTTCTTGTTTAAAAAAAAACACTCTTTACTTTTTGCTATTTCTTGTTAAAAAAAAAACTCTGTACTTTCTACTTTGTCTTATTTAAGGAAAAAAAAACAACTTTACTTTCTGCTATTTCTTGTTTTATAATATAACTGTACTTTCTGCTATTTCTTGTTTTTTTTTTTTTAAACTGTACTTCTGCTATTTCATGTTTGAAAAAAACTCTGTACTTTCTGCTATTTATTATTTTTAAAAACAACTTTACTTTCTGCTATTTATTGTTTTATTTTATTTTTTTAAACTGAATTTTCTGCTATTTCTTGTTTTGTTACGAAACATTATTACGTGTTATTTGTTATCTTGCAACAAACCAGTATCAGTTGTTATTTCTTATCTTGCGACAGAGCAGACCAGTTGATATTTCTTGTTTTGAAATAAAATATCAGCACCTGTTATTTCTTGTGTTGCGGCTAAATGTTTTCGCCTTTTTCCCTGTTATGTTACATGTGTACTAATGTATGCTGCTTATTGTGTTCGCAAAACAAAGATCTGTTACTTCTTGTGTTTGGACAGTTTGAGCGCATTGCATGATGACCACAAGACCTACACTGGATGCTCTAACCAGCATTACGTCATGAACTCCTTTGCTTCTTTCCCAGCATCAGACAGTACTGCAACCAGACCATACTTTTTCTCCAACTGTTCAGCAAATTCCATTGCTAACTATTTAACAGGAGCCAAGTGAGTGACAGCGGGAATAGAGTCGCCGATAATGATGAATGGTACATTCTAGGATAATTATCGTGTTATTCAGAGAGAGAGATAAGAATGACATATTGTGTTTCATTTAGGTTGTTGTTGTTGTTGTTGTTGTTGTTGTTGTTTAACTAGGGCTTCTGAGCTTCTCGCTCTTTAGCAGCCAATACCAAGTTGAAGACTCTTTGGTATTATCTACACTGTAGATCTAGGCTTTTCCTGTGGCTTTTCTGCCATTCCGAAACGTGTTGAGTTGAAGTCATGAGTTCAGTTTCTCCAGCTTGGCTTGCATTTAAAGGATCGCCACATCTGGTCCCAAGCTAGGTGTAAGAAGCATGTGGCATACTGTGCATTCCTCGCCATTCAAGGGGACTATGCAGAGCCAAAATACTGTGCTCTGGTTCTGGGCTGTCCCAAGGAATTGTCACGTCCTGCACAGAGCCACTTCTCAGCTCCCCCTGCCTATCACTGGGTCCACAGTGAGATCCTTCTGCATGCAGTCAACCAAGTCAAAGCCAAAGAATTAAGCCTGGGGCTCAAGTGACTTCTACAAGCTTAGTGTGCAATGCTGGGTTCTCAACATGTTTCACCACAGGGGGAATCCCTGGAAGTGTGTGGATGATTTCAAAAGTAAGTGAGGGTGTAATTAGTCTCAAAGACAGAGGTTCACTTCCACATTTGTATATTGTAGCATTGTGCATAGCTGGTGGTCATATAAAAATGACTCCAGATATGCCTACGTGCATGTTTCATGTAGGTGCCAGTGCAACCCCTGTTGCTATTGTAACATTTGTTTGAAAGATTTTTAAATTTTTTTTAATCCTTTTTTTTTTGGAATGGCGAAAATGCGCACAATAAGTCAAAAAGAACCATTCTAACCCATACAGCTTAGATCATCTAAAAGGTGTGTTTCAGAACAATATCATTCGTTTTGTCTTTATAGCCTAGCAATTCTTAAATGTGGAATTTGAATGTTCTGAAAACACTGTACTTTTGGTCTTGCTATTTTTGTCTTATAAGTAATAATATAATAATAATAATAATAGCCCCTTCAGTCATAACTGACTATGGGAATGCGCCCCTGAGGTGACAGCCCTCAGCTGCTTATTTTCTTGGTGCTCCTTTCGACGTTTTCTCCTCACCTCTGTTTCTTGTGTGAGCCTCTCTTTGCCCAATCTGAGGTGGCGCCATAAATAGCATCGCCACTTAGTGCGATCGGCAGCTTCATCCTCCCATGTTGCTGGATCCATGTCCAGTGCCCTCATATCTCTCTTGCACACATCTTTGAACCTCAGCTGTGGTCGCCCAACTGTTCTCTTGCCATCTGCTAATTGTCCGTAGAAGATATCTTTTGGGATGCGACCATCTTCCATGCGGCGAACATGGCCAAGCCAGCGAAGTCTGCGTTGTCTAAGAAGCGTATACATACTTTGAAGGCCAGCACGTCACTTTATCTTTCCACGAGATGCCGAGGATGCGGCGTAGACACCGCAAATGGAAAGTATTGAGCCTTCTTTCTTGCTTAGCATAGGTCGTCCAGGTCTCGCTGCCATATAGGAGTGTGCTGGTGACGCAGGCATTATATACCGCAGCTTTGGTCTTCATTGTGAGTTTAGAGTTTCCCCAAACACGCGATGTGAGGCGGGCAAAGGTAGCTGCAGCTTTGCCAATGCGGCTGTCGATTTCTGTATCCAGTGAGAGTTTGTCATTGATGGTAGACCCTAGGTATGTGAAGTGGGCACCACTGCCAATTCATAGTTATCGATAGTGATAACTGGTGCAGCACCCACATCCTGACTCAGCACATTCGTTTTCTTTAGACTTATTGTGAGGCCAAAGTTCTTGCATGCTTTAGTGAAGCGATTCATCAAGCTCTGAAGCTCCTGTTGGCTTTGAGTGACGACTGCAGCATCATCAGCGAACAACAAGTCTCTTATAGTGACCCTTCTGATTTTTGTTTTTGCCTTCAGCCTTGAAAGATTAAACAGACGGCCATCTGACCTAGTGTGAAGGCATATTCCTTCAGTTGCATCTCTGAATGCATGTTTCAAGAGTAAGGCAAAGAAGATTCCGAAGAGGGTCGGAGCCAGAACACAGCCTTGTTTAACGCCACTTCGTATATCAAAGGGCTGTGACGTGCTTCCAGCATATTGGACTGTTCCCTTCATGCCGTCATGGAATGACTTTATCATTTCCAGCATTTTAGAAGGGCAGCCTATTTTCAGGAGGATTTTAAAGAGTCCATCCCTACTAACCAGGTCGAATGCTTTTGTGAGGTCTATAAAGGCGATATATAATGGTCTTTTCTGCTCTCTTGATTTTTCCTGAAGCTGGCGGAGAGAGAAGATCATGTCTGTTGTTGATCTGCCAGCTCGGAATCCACACTGTGACTCTGGATATATGCGCTCAGCTAACTTGTGTAGTCGCATTAAGATGACTTTGGCAAAAACCTTACCAACAATACTAAGAAGAGAGATGCCTCTGTAGTTATTGCAATCACTTCTGTCTCTTTTATTTTTATACAGTGTTACAATCTTGGCATCTCGCATGTCTTGAGGAATAGTTGTCTCTTCCCAGCACTGGCACAGCATCCTATGCAGGGGATGTAATAGCGTGCTCTTACAGCATTTGATTAAATCAGGAGGAATCCCATCACTGCCTGGTGCTTTGCCAGAGGCCAAGCTATCAATGGCCTTGCTGAGTTCCTCTAATGTTGGTTCGGCATCCAGCTCCTCCATAGTTGGCAGACTGTTGACACCATCAAGGGCTGCAGGCGTAACGGTATTGTCTGTAGCGTAAAGCTCAGAGTAGTGCTCGACCCACCTCTCCATCTGCTTACCCTTATCGGTTAGCTTCTCTCCGCTGATGGTTTTTAGCGGTGCCGTCTTACTTTTATGGGGGCCAAGTGCTTTCTTTATACCGTCATACATTTGTCTAATGTTGCCTGTTTGCGCTGCGATCTGGATGCTCTCACTGAGCTGGAGCCAGTAGTCATTTGCACAGCGTCGAGCAGTTTGTTGAACTTTGCTTCTCGTAGCCCTCAGGATCTGTAGGGTTCTGGCACTCGGTGAACGTTTGTATTCATTCATAGCACTGCGCTTAGCTTCAATGACAGGTGCCATCACATCTGATGAAGCATCAAACCAGTCATTTGACTTGGCTGTTTTCTTACCAAAGGTGGCAAGTGCAGTACTTTGAATGGTGTTCCGTAGATGCTCCCAGTTCTCTGTAATAGTATCACCATGCTGAGGGCTACTGAGCACTTTCTCGAAGGTCGCAGTGAATTGAGCGATCATGAAAGGGTCTGACATCTTGCTGGTATCAATGCGTGGTTTCCCTTCATGTCTGACACGATAGAGTTTTCTTGGTTGTGCTCTGATTTTGCAGCAAACCAAGGAGTGATCTGTATCACAGTCTGCACTATGGTACGAGCGCGTGGAGAGCACAGACCTGAGGAGTGGCCTTCTGACGAGAATCAGGTCAAGTTGGTGCCAGTGCTTGGATCGTGGGTGTCTCCATGACACCTTATGCTGGGGTTTTGTCTGAAAGTAGGTGTTGGTCACGCAGAGGTCATGGTGGACGCACAACTCTAAGAGCCGTTGTCCATTTTCATTCATCTTGCCAATACCAAACCTGCCCAGACATGAAGGCCACGAAACATTATCGGCACCCACTCTAGCGTTAAAGTCACCAAGGAGAACAAGCTGTTCTTGCCTAGGTATGCTTTTGATAATTGCTGTTAGATTCTCGTAGAACTCATCTTTAGCTTCTGAGGCAGAGTACAGAGTAGAAGCATACACACTGACAAGGGTGATGGGACCTGTGCTAGTTTGCAGGCGGAGCGTTAACAGGCGTTCTGATCCATTCTCGCCTGGTTCAACCATTTTAGTTAGCGATTTTTTGACCGCAAAACCTACTCCGTGTTCTCTAGCTTTATTAAGATCTTTCCCTTGCCAATAAAATGTGTAGTCCTTCTCACTCACCGTTCCAGAGCCCGCCAGGCGCGTTTCCTGAAGTGCAGCTATATCCACCTGAAGTCGTTTAAGCTCATCATTAATTATGGCTGTCTTCCTTACATCGTTTACATCCTGTAGGTTTTCGGATAGTCCAGTCAACATAGTCCGGACGTTCCAGCATCCCAATCTGAGAGTTTGCTTATTTCTATTTTTTCGATAATTGCTTGGTGCACAATTTTCTGTCCACAGTTCGGGTTTGACCCTAATCCCCATGCACCCAATGGGGAAAGCAGACAGTGGCGGGACAACACCTTATTGACTGGGGGCTGCCCAGCTTGAAGCGGGCGGTAGCTGTCCAGTGAGATCCTAGAACCTCTCCCACTGTCGGAAGTAGCCCCTGGCGCCATGCCCTACGCCAATTGGGCAAAAAGCTTATAACCGGTAACTGCTACTTCCCGTGTTTTGCCGACACCTATAGGGTGAAGCTGGAGTGTCCTCTCCAGGGCGCGAGCTTGGGCACAGTTATATGGAGATCAAGCTGTTGCCCAAGCACCATGTTCCCCCTCTCCACACAGCCGGTAGATCCAAAGGAACGGCAGTAGCCGATACAGTTTGGTACCAGCCATGTCGCAGGAGTTGCCAGAATAATGTCGAATCGACATTAGACTGCCTTAGGGACTCCGACTCCGGATTTATCCTCAGGGTTTACTCCCGAAGCCAATTCCATAAATGGATATTCCCGCAAGGCAGCGGTGGTTTGAATTCAGAGTTCCTTCTCTTAGATAAGCTACCAACCAAGGATCACGAGCCCTATCTGCCCGAAGCTGCTGGTTTTAAGGCGCCAGTCGCTCGCCTTTGCCCCTTCTCCCGTCAGTGGAAACAGTTCCGCCGGGCTCAAATTGAGCCACACGTGAAGGCCGGGAGCTGGGCTTGGTTGTCAGAGGCTGTTTGAGGCGCGTGCCATAGAAGTATTTTATCTGCAGTGAGAGCTTATCCTCACTACAACTCCCGGCAATAGGAATTAACTAACTATTTACCAACAAGAACTGTAACTTAACTTAAATAATTTAAGTAAGTCTGCTGGTAAATATTTACAATTTATTTTTACACATATTATTTTCTACTTGAAAATATTTCAAGAAAAATCAAAATTTCAATTACATCAACAAGCAAATAACACAATTTAAAACAAATGTTCTTAGTTATTAATAGTTCTTTTGAACTATATAACTGTTTTTCTCTTTCTCTTGAAATCACTTTGTTGAAGACAGTCTTTATTTACGTTTGCTACAAGCTTTTCACAGTTTATTAAGTGTGTCTAATTCTGACTAGGACGGTTGCCTAGATAACATTGCACTGTTTCTTCATCATTAACTTATTTTGTGGTGAAGCTAGAAGAACTGAACAGCAGCCTTGTGTGGTTACTCATCTGTTTATATGTAGATATATAGATGTTGATTCGGTTCCTCCTCTGTTCTGGCAGGAATTTGTGTCTCCTCCAGGTCTAGGACTGGATGACCGGCCCTATAGCATCAAGGGCACTCGCACCAATAGCTCATATAGAGTCAGGCTCCTTCAGGTGGACTTCAGTTATTACAGAATACACCCTGAAATATATTCAGTTTCACCACTATATTGTCTTTCTCTATCCCCTTTCTACAGAGGTAGGAGGTAAGAGACAGTTTCAGACGACAGAGTGCAGGTAGACGTACAGGTCATATCAAGACAGCATTAACACACTTCAGTTCACTGTGAACATATCTTTCTCCAATTCCTTGGATATAGCTAACTGTTCATGATTCGCCTCCATACATTTATTAGGTCTTGTGTAAAATTCTAAGTGATATCTTAAGCAACACAGTAAAACAATTCCTTTCTTCCTTCCTTATGTTCCTGGTGTGTGGTCCATTCCATCAAGATATAATTCTTTATAAGCTTTTCTTAAACTATGAACTCACTCTTGCTTCCATTCGCCATTTATTTAAATATACACAGGCTTGTAAGGCCACCAGAAACACACCGTAGTTTTCTAACACATGTTACACACTTCCTAACCCACAATTTGATCAATTATTTAAACAGAATATATATAAACTCTTGCTTACCATCAGGCACATACAGTCGAGCTGTTAATGGTTAGAATGATCTGCTCTCAGGTACAAAAGGCAAAGGCACTCTTCATTAACACGTTTATTCTTTTTCTGCTCTCTGTGATTTTCAAATCTGACTGGCCTCGATTAGCAGAAGTCAAGGTCTATTTATACGTCACATCCGGCGACCGAGAGAGCAGAGGCTAAAGGGGTGTTTGCGTATCTCAAAATGTATGCCCAATTTGTCCTGATGTACAAATATTGAAAACTAATATTTCAAGTATCTTCTTTATTTCTGGAGCGATTTTCTTCAACTAAAGCTTCAAATAGACCCTGAATTATCCTTCATCCATCTAAATAAGTAACTTTATATTACTTGCTTTAGTTTTATAGTATGCGTAACCCAAACAGCAAAAATTGTGACTTGCCTGATGTCACGATACAGTCCACTGGAGATTTCTCCCATAATAATATACTTTCCGTGGAGGTCTTTGCACACATTTATAATTAAACATTCCTAGTTGTGGATTCTTGACCTCTGCCATGCTGTACGTCGCTCATATTGCTGTATTTTATCTCCTACTGAAACCATGTTACACACATTTGAGATCGCCATTGTTATGCTAGTACGTTATTTGTAAACACTGCATAAAGGTGTGTTTTCATTGGTTCTCTCTGCATTCTTCTATTTCTAACGTATGGCGTTTCGTGTGGGTAAAGAATGACGGGTTGTGAATCCGACTTCACGACATAGTTTAAAAAAAAAAAAAAAAGATCAAATATAGAAGACTGCACAGAACACTTGATGAAGACAACAATGAGGTCAACAATATAGCACGATTCACTAGTACATTATCATAGTGCGAACAGGAGAGAAAAAGAAAGTTAGTGGGCGTATGACAGGTGCCAGAGATACTACGAAGTTATGCTGAAATATAGATCAAACGATTCTCTATAGGCGAGTTAGATCAGTAGAAGTGGTTAGCAGTTACTTGGATGTCTGTGATACTAGCACAGATCTACAACAGTAAATAGCAATATATTTATTTTAATATGTATGGCATGTGTTAGAAGTTAAATGAATCTATCAGATAAAGGCCTGACTGTTTCGCTATCAGAAGTTGTTACATATTTTCCAAAAACAGGAATGCATTTAATAACCATTCTTGACAAGACATCGATAAGTTCAAAGGTAGTTATGAGGAATATAACAGATCGCATTAGGAACACAAACGGAAAAGTGCGACACCTTGGAAGATTACAAGTTGTAGTGGCATAGAAAGTTGTCTTATCGCTAATGGGACTTCATGAAATAATGAACTACAAACAAAGTAACAACGCAATAATAAAGCCTGTTTTTTTTTAAATGCTCAAGTTGCATTCTTTTTCAGAAACATTTATTGTTTATTTACGATTTATCTACCGAAGAACGTGTAACTCATGTTTGATCACTGCGACTGCAAAATTATGCTATAATCCGTTCGGAAATTTGTGCCCACAGAAAGCGTCAATTTTCTCCAAAACTGTTTTGTTGTATGGACATGGATTTTTGCATGCAGTCTTAGATTTTCCATGCAGTTAAGATTTTGCGATCATTACATCCACAGCTGTCGCGAAATTTGCAAAACGGCGATTTTCTTTGATCTTCTTGGAACATTTGGCTAAATCTGCCCGTAACATTAATTCTTACAGTAAATTACAACATTTGTGCGACTAGACGGTTCAAAGGCGTGTCCTAAATGTGTGATTGGTTGTTCACGTGATTTTGATACGAGGAATGATGTTCTGATAATGAACCATGATAGCAGTAAATCATCAGGAAGCTATGACGAATCGTAACTGTTTATGTGTTATTATAGATTGGCATATGAAATTAGTTTATCACAAACGAAGGAATGCGATCGACGTGCCTCATTCCGAATCGGATGACTCCAATAAATTCACAACAGTTATTGGTTGGATAAAATATATTATACGCTGGTGTGGTTTTGTTTCGTTGCAGCCAACTCATTGCAATTAGCATACGCCGCTGAAATAATTACTCGCGACTGTGTGCAATAGGTGCGCACTGGTGCGGACATGTAGTCACTACACTAATTCAAAAAAAAAAAATATTGAATAGCACATTTCATCGCTTGTGCTGTGCTGCAACAAAAATTAAGTGCGCATTTTTTGAACGGATCTTGTAACTTTCCTGTAAAACTAATAAAAATTAACCCAGACAACGGTAAGAGTTTTTTTATATAACTTAAAGAAGAAAATTCGAACATGACATGAGTTTTGTAAGGGCAAAATATATATTAATAACTGCATTGATATCAGTAGGGCACGTAGCAAATTTCAATAACATCCGTCAAGGGGTTGCAAAGTTACAACGTTCAATGTGTGGGCACGAATTTCCGAACGGACTTTTTATAACAGATAATGAAAGTAAATAAATTAGTGGGCTGCTGTAAAACTGGTATGGAAATATATATACGATATAGCAGATAATGAGCTTGCTGTTCATATTTAAGTGCGTGTCATCACAGTTTTGACATATGGATGCGAGTCGTGGGCAATGACTACAACCCACAAAAGCCAGATCCAAACCTCAGAAATGAGGTATCTGAGGAAAGTGGTTGAAGTAACAAGAAGAGACATGGTCCGCAACCAGACGATCCGTCAAGGCCTAAAATCCCATCCGCTGCAGACCCAAATAGAACAGTCCCAACTAAGATGGTTTGGCCATGTCTGCAGAATGGGAGAAGATCGGCTACCACGACAAGCATGGGAAACAAAGAGCCAGGGATCCAGACCTCCAGGACGACCCAGAGTCCGCTGGGAGGACAACATTAGACAATCTTTGAAGGACCAAGGACTAGAATGGAACCAGGCCAGGAGGAAGACAGCCGATAGGATAGTCTGGCGCTCTCTCTTCCAAACCTCTACACCTCACGGTAGAAGGGGAACGACTAAGTAAGTAAGTAAGTCATCACAGTTGAAATTGTGCTAAGTAATATTTGGATTTCCCTAAAAATGTGGTTTTTGTTTTCTAGAGCTTCATGCACACAAAACTACCCAAACTCAGACGATTTGTCACTCTCCCCAGCCGGGCAACATTTTAATGCAGACACCCAATGTATGATTTACTTTGGCGTTGGCTCCAAGCTTTGCAGGGTAAACAAAATATTGTATTTATATGTTGTCGGCGATATCGTGGATACTCTGTTCTTGGTATTACACTGTCTAAAACTTGTTTTGTTGATTTTGTGTTACGTTTACATTTTTAAGTGTTTGATTTTGCGTGCATTATGCTCTTGTTGTTAATAGAGGAATTTGTGTGGGCTTTAATATTACTGACATTGCATCAGTTAGCTATGTTACTGTTGAGAGCGGCGAGTGACAGAGTGGTTAGAGCGCTTGCTTCTCCGGGCAAAGTTACTGGGTTAGAAACCTGATAGCATCACGCTCCAGTCTACCCAGCTGTAAATGGGTATCTGACTTTGCTCTTAGGGAAGGCAAAGGCAACAAGGATGGGAACCGGTTACCCCAGTTCATAAAGCTGAGACCTAGCATAGTGAAGTCTTTAACACTTCGCTTCCCTAAGACAGTATGTTACTGTCGAGGTTTGCAGTCTTTGTTGCACAGCTATTGCTGATATTGCATTATGAGTAATTTTGTTATGTGCGTTTATTATAACTGTGTTGATTTTTATGGTGTATTGTTTTGAGATTTGGAAACGTAAGATGTGTGAATATTCTGATAAAGGTAGCGATTATTACGGATAAAATGGTGATAACGTTTGGAGTTCTGGGGGTGCTACAAATGATCACTTGGCTGAAGTGACGGTTGTGATAAAAGTTGTCGCACTGGAGTAGAGGAAGTTGAAGTTCGTTCAAGAAGTGGTGGCTGCTCTAGCGGTTGTTACTCTTTGTGAGATTGAGTATATTATAGCGGTGCATTATACATTTCTGTCAAAGATGTCATTATTGAACAATCATTCTGGTTGTGGTTTGCGGTGACTGCATTGATGGTTATGGCGTGGGAGTCGATACTAATGCTGGTAGTGACGCAAGTATCTTGATCTTTCAACATATTCCGTTAAACGTCACGGGATGAAGCGACACTCATTCTTCTGCAAGGTATGTTAAGCTGATCAGCCAAAAACTGTGTTTCTTCATGATTTACTCAACACTGTGTTTCTTCATGATTTACTCAACACTGTCTAACCATTTTTCTATAGGGCGTTCCCAAGCCTTGAAGCCAAGTCTGCTTTTGACAGCTTGGGCTAACAGCAAACAATCTGTTGCATTTTTATGACGGACTCAAGCTATTTTCTATCTCATAATGGGGTTGCTGCATCATGTTGTTCATAGCAATTTTCTTCTTCATTTCTTTGCTTTCATTCTGCCTGTTTTGGTAACATTGGCAGCTTTTCTCAGGGATCGCATCTCATACTGTTTGATCTAGTGAAAAAAACTATGACGATAAAAATGATGTTGTTGTTGTTTAACTAGGGCTGCTGATATTCTAGCTCTTTTGCAGCCAATACCAAGTTGAAGACTCTTTGGTATTATCTACACTGTAGATCTAGGCTTATCCTGTGGCGTTCCGAAAATATGTTGAGTTGAAGTCATGAGCTACAGTTTCTCACATCTGGTCCCAAGCTAGGAGGAAGAAGAGTGTGGCATACTGTGCATTCTCACCCATCCAAGGGGGCTCTCCAAGTTTGCAGAGCTAAAATACTATACTCTTGTTCTGGGCTCTCCCAATGAATTGTCACGTCCCACACAGAGCCACCTCTCAGCTTCCCGTGCCTATAATGGATCAATAGTGAGATCATCCTCCATGCAGCCAATCATGTAAAAGCCAAAATTACGTCTGGGTTTGAAGTGGCTCCTCCAAGCTTAGTGTGCAATGCTTGGTTTTAAACCTGTTTCACCACAAGGGGAATCCCTGGAAGTGTGTGGATGATGTCAAGAGTCAACGAGAGTGTAATTTACCTCTCAGACAGAGGTTCACTTCCACATCTGTATACTACTGCACTGGTGATCATATAAGGATGAATCCAGATAGGCCTCTATGCAAATAATGATGTGTATTTTTCTCCTGTGTTTTTCCTCTGGTTCTTATAAAATTCGTGTAGTAGTAAACATAAACGTTGTTATGATTCGCATGATACGCATATTGTATTATATTTTATTTGAGTAACAGAATGAACAAAAGCTGCGTGGGTTTGACAAAATGTGCACGCGAGTACCGTGTTCCCAGCCTAACGATCCCTCAATCTGTAGTGACATTGTTCCTCTTGACAGGACATCTTGTGGAGATAGTCAGGTAGGTTTTATTTCCTTCTGACACACTCTAAATTCTAAGAAAAAGGTAGTCCCATACTCCCATTTTAGATACTGCCGCCGGAGAGTGAAGTGTTACAGACTTCACCATAATAGGTTCAGCGGTATGAGATGGGTGACCAGTTCCCTTCTTCGCTGCCTTTGCCTTCCCTAACTCAGAAGCAGTGAAGTACCCATTTACAACTGGGTAGATTGGAGCGTGATGCTACCAGGTTTCGATCTTAGAATCCGGTACCTTTGCTGCGAGAGGCAAGCAGTCCAACCGCTAAGCCAATCGGACTCTCCAAACGCACTTATAAAACGTTATTGTTCTCAGACTGTACTACAGGGCGGACCGGCAATATCTCATGTGTGCCCTATTATTACTAGCAATCGCTACAGTCCTGGAAACTCACCGTGGACCTTCAGCCACAGACCAGCACCAGTCCTTGTATTAATCACTTTGAGTAGCATTGATTTACACTACAATAAACAAGCTTTTATCTCTATGTGGTCTTATAAATATTAATTGGACACGCATATCCATAATGTATAGCCTTACAGCTATAAATACTTATGGGATATTTAAATCTGTATGTAATCGTATAAACATGTATGGTGTATGGTATATGTGTAAGCACATAATCCTGCAGTTTTGAAAACTGTTTAAGTACGCATATATCATCATCATCATCACTTTACTGTGCTATCCTAATGGAGCATGGAGCCACCACCATTGTAGCTGGTACCCTTTCAGAAAGCCTGTACCACGCAGTCACATACTCTTGCAGCAGTGGTTTCTGTGACAATTTATTTAAGTCATGAGGTTGCCAGACGACGCATGCACAACCTCACATTAGTTGCCTTGTACGACATGCCGGAGGGAACAGTAGGCCTATTCTTTCTTTGTCTCATCAGGGACCCCCGGGATCTACACTTGGCGCAAATAATCTTACACATTTTGATGAGTTATATACACCTATGATCATGTAATCAAATAATCTTACACATTTTTATGAATTATATACACCTATGATCATGTAATCAAATAATCTTACACATTTTGATGAGTTATATACACCTATGATCATGTAATCAAATAAAACAAATAAGATTAAGATGCATGGAGGCATATCTGGATTCATCCTTATATGACCACCAGTGCAATAGTATACAGATGTCGAAGTGAACCTCTATCTGTGAGGTTAACCTTCACCCCAATTCGTGGGTGCCCGGGCACCCAGAGTCCCATTGATAACAGATTGTTTTAAAAAACTGTAGCAATATTTTTCATTTGGAGCTAAGAATGCCAAATGGCGTTGGAATACACCATCTGCCTTTGGTGTGTACACTTAAAAACAAATAATAGTGTTGCAGTGGGGGAGAGGTGACGTTTTATAATTTTTGTTATCTTTTACAATGACGTCATCTCATCGCGCAAAAGAAACTGCTAAGAAATGACTACTGCACGGGCACATGCAGTACTGTGGTGAAAGCTTTCGCGAAGGCCGCCAACTACAATGGTGGCCCCAATGTCGTGAAGGAGAGTACAAAGCTAATGATGATAATGACGATGGAGAGTAACCCCTGGATCTACCCCGAGGCAGCTATAGCCATAAACACGAACCTGCATCTGACTGTCACTCTATGCACTTGCTTCTGAGTGTCCCTATACATTAGGACACGCCTCTGCTTATAGCACAAATACATGTGGATGTGTATATATGTATGTCGCTGTTTGTGTGCATTTGTCCGTGTATGTCCCCGTGTGCATGCACATGTCTCGATTAATCTCTATGTATGTGCGCAATAATTCTATGTATGCCGCTTTCTAATAGCACAAGTCTCTCTGTATGTGCGCCATAACTCTGTGTACGTCACTTATGGATGCACACGTCTCTCTGTATCTGCGACATAACTCTATATGTCCCTTTATGTGTGCATATGTCTCTCTGTATGTGCACCATAGCTCTACGTATGCCACTTTTTGTATGCACAAGTCCCACTGCATATGTGGCAATAATCTATGCATGTTCTTTTATGTGTGCACGTCTCTATGTGTACTACAACTCCATGTCTGTAATCTTTGTGTGTGCTCATGTGTCCCTGTATGTGCGCCATAACTCGTATGTATGCCCATTTATATCTGCACATGTCTGTTTGTGCCCCTGTCGTGAAGTAGTCTGTTTCACAACCCGTCCGTCTGTGTAACTTTGACGAAACCACGCGCCATACTTTATGATAACTGCTTGATACACTGACCAATCGGAAGGTACCGTTCTGTCGTGTTTACTAAAGCATTGAACAGACAAAATGGCTAGGACTAATCCGTGCAACCGAGTGAAGGATGCCATTTAATTACATTAGTAGGAAAGAAGTACCACCTGGAAGAGGTCTCTAATTCTACAACGGGAATGTTGCTCTGCACGTCTGTGCAGAGACTTTCACGATCAGTAGTATAGGACGGGAGAAATCTTTGGTTGAATGCATCGAGGCCTCAGGTTAGTCCATAATTTGGCTGTTTAAAGTACGCATAGAAATAAATGCATTTAGGAAAGTAACAGATTAGTAGCTAGGAAGGTGTACAATAATACAGAGCGTATTTAAAGCTTTAGATGAAGAAAATCGCCCCAGGAATAACGTAGATAAATAAAATCATAGTTTTCCTGATTTGCACAACTAGGCAGATTTTCCAAAAAAATTTCGGATGCAAATATTAGCGAGCAGGGAAACCCCTCGGACGCCCGACCTCATACTATAAATAACGTGTATGCTAACGAAGTGGGGCCAGTCATTTTTAAAAAAATCACGGTGAGCGGTAACACAAGTGTTAATGCGTAGTGCCTTGGCCTTATGTATATGAGAGCAGACCATTACAACCATTAACAGCTCGACTGTGTGTGCCTGAGGGTAAGAAAGAATGTATAAATATATATATATATATATATATATATATATATATATATATATATATATATATATATATATATATATTATATAATATATATGTATGTATATATGTATGTATGTATATATATATATATATATATATATATATATATGTGTGTGTGTGTGTGTGTGTGTGTGTGTATTTTTATGGATTAATTACAGTGTGTGTTAGAAAGTGTGTAGAACGTGTGTGAACTACTGTGTAATTTTCTGGAGGCAAAAGCCAAGCTTGTGAAAATATTCAAATCGATTGAGAATGGTAGCAAGGTTGTGTCTATAATTTTAGAAAAGTATTTAAAGAATTATTTCTTGATGGAATGGATCACATACCAGGAACATGAGGGAGGATGAAAGGAATTGTTTTACTGCATTGATTAAGATATCACTTGGTATTTTTCCACAAAACCTAATAACTTTATGGAGGCGAGTCATGGACAAATAGCTCTTACTAAGGATTTGAAGGAAAATTGTATTCACAGTGAACTGAATTGTATTAATGCTGACTTGATGTGACCTGTGCGTCTACCTGCACTCTGTTGTCTGAAAACTATCTCTCATCTCCTACTTCTTTGATAGGGAGATAGAGATAGGCAATACAGTGGTGAAATTAAATATATTTTAAGGTTACATCCTGCAATTACCTGCCACCTTTAGGAGCCAGACTCCACTATAGGATTCAGAGGTGCGAGTGCCCCTTAATGATACAGGGCCGGTCACCCAGATCCAAAAGCCTGGACGAGACAGTCTTCTTGCCAGACCCAAGGTGGAACAGACTATCAAATCAAGACCTCAAGCTAAGTAGCCACCCAAGGCTACTGTTTAGTTTATCACAGCATCACCACAAACTAGATAGACTATGATGAATAAACAGTGCATTTTCGCTAGGCAAACGTCCTAGTCAGTGGTTACTTAATTCCAATAATTGTGAAGAAGATAAAATAAATCATAAAGTACAGACAGTCTACACCTACAGTGATTTCAGCCTAGAAAGGAGAACGTTCATACAAAGATAAAAGACTGTAACTAATTTTAACGATTTGCAAGTGTTTTATTTATTTAATTTTGTAATCAACTTTTCAATTCAGTGAAAGATTTTCACTAGAAAAGAAAACGTGTAACAATAAATTGTAAATATTTACCAGTAGACTTACTTAAATTCTTTAAGTTAAGTTACAGTTTTTCTGTTGGTAGATAATTAAGTTATTACCCCTAGCAGAGTTATTAATAATAATAATCATACAATTAACAGATGAGGATCTGGAGAGGGAACACGTAGGGACTTAGAGTAATACATTACCATCTTCTCTAGGAACTTATACAGTTTGATCCTACCTTTGATGTCTATACACTCTTACTCTTTTCAGAGAAAAGGTTATTTCTTATAAGAAAAGACACTTATCTGGCACTATCCTGGTATCACCTGATACAATTTTGTGTCCAGGATACTAGAGAATTTCAATAACATCTTACCATCTCGTGACAGCCCCATAACTCAATGTATGTACCATTATGTGGTCACATGGTGTGGGAGGTTGTCACGGAGAGTTATGTTCATTGAATTTTCTATATTTTCCTCTTCTTTTCTTCCGCCCGTGTTCTCTAATTATTGTCGTTCTTTACCTTTTTCCTGTGTTTTTTCGCATTCGTTCGTTTGCGACTATATACATTACTATTTTTCCCATTCTCACTTTCGCAAGTTTCGTTTCTCATTTAGAAACGCATTTCATTGCTGATGAAACGAGTAACTCGATTACGTAGATGTCATGCGCGCAGTTTGACGAGAGGTGCGATTATGGTTCATACTCAGACGTAGGACCAGACGATTTGGCGTGAGAATGTATTCGGTCAATCGCTGCAGATTGACGAAATACACCGTGAATATTCGTTTCGCCAGACATATAGGCGACACATTTGTCTGCATTTTCACCTGCCACAACGAGTGAATCGGCTGAACGCTCAGTGCGGCGCGTTAGCTGACATCTCCTTGGCGCAGTTTGAGACTTTTGTCTGGAAATTTCCCCTGACACGACACTCATTGTGGGCCAATGTCAGCGTGAGGTGTGAATAACTGTTTCTGCACTGGAGACGGGGTGTCTGAGATTCGCAACTGACACGCGCCCTCTCGGTCAGTAGGTGGCAGTTACGACATGCGTTTAGGTGTTAAACGTAGTGTTATAGACGGAAAGGGGGAGGCTATTGCATAGTTTATGGAAATAGTGGACATCTTTGTCTGGCGTTTGATATCTACTGGAGGGAGTTAGATTTTATTTTCATTCAGTCCTCTAAATTCGCAGTAGACAGAATAAGCTGTTAAGCGAAGTTTCTCAGTTTGTTTCGACAATTTGTCGAACTTCTAGACTTCCATAAATATTCAGCGTATGATTCTAAGTTGTGCGACTACCTGTAGTTCTGTGTGAGGTAAAAATATATTATTATCTAGTATTTCGTGAAGTGTTTAAAGTGTTAAATCGCTTATTTTATTTCACTAGTTAGATTTGGTGCAGAGCGCTTAATACATATAGTCTGTATTATTTTCTAGTGACATGTTTCAGTGGAAAGCAGAATAAATTATAATTTCTAGCTTAAGCAACAATGTAGCTATAATGAATTTAATTTTACTGCTAAATAATCAGACGAGAACAAAATTTTCTAAACTAACTTATAAATGCTAGAAGCCTCATGAGTGTTGACGGAATACGCACGTATTCATGGGGATTGAGTATTTTTAAATTTAACTTACTTCACGGGAATTTAAATTATAAGTCAAGCGGTACGCTTGCAGTTTAAAAATGTAAGTTATATTGAGTACTTATATGTAAATTATTTGATTTGTGTTCTTTCCATTTATATATAGTGAAACTGTGGTACCCAAACTTTGCCAGCGTTCTAGTACGTGAACATTATCTGTGAAGAAACTAATCACTTTCTTTACATGAACTTTAACAGTTAAATGAAGTAAGAGGCCTATCGCGCCAGAATTAATTCTTCCAGAATAACACTTAAGTACAGATCAGCCCGCTGTGGCAAGCAAAATATCAGTAACATTCGACAGAGTTTTGACGAGTATTGTGGTGACCAAATATAGTCATATACTGAGATAAGGCACCCGACCTGACATTCCTCATTTTATTAGAAACCTACGCTAGTGACACTGTGCGCTGCTAACTTTCGTGCCTGGACAACCTTTCTTATGTGACTTAAACAGACATCCGAAAAATAAGTACACCCAAGGAATCGTTCCCTGAGACAGAGAATTCAGTAGTCTTTTTGGAACTGGGGATATCTTGGTCAAGGCTGCATTTACGGGTCTGTGTGAAGGTCCTAGAATTTATTATGTTCCCAGAGGCAGCGATCAGAGCTGTAAGTATAAATGTGCACACGTGGCCACGGCCAAATGAATAAGAGGGAACGCAAGTCTGAGTGTTATTTCACCGTTGTATTGTGACACCTATTTGCTGTCATAACTTTCTTCATGCAAGTTTGTTTTGCTAACAATATTTTCCCTTAAACTAGATTATAGTATCAGGTCTGTTCATACCTTAAACGGGGAAAACTCTTAGACTCAATCATATGTATCTGGGGCTCTTTGTGTTATCATCTTTCTCCTAACGGGACTGTGGGCTATCCATCGAGGGAAGATCATCACTGTGGGTCTACCAGTTCTTGTAGCATTCCTTGATTTGCTTATGACTTTGTGTATATGCCTTTTTGATGTAATTTTACATGTTGTGACGTAAGTTTACCAATGATAAATAAACTTAACAATAAATTAATCAGCATGTTGGTCAGCTCGTTCTAAATATCTATATAATCATTTGTTATAGTTTCCCACGTCTGTGTGTCTACCTGTCGTCACTTGAATGTGCGTGCACGTGAGTGGATATATATATATATATATTTAATGTATATGTGTTAGACTGTCTGACTACTTTAGATCTGTCGTAGAAGATAGGTGAGAGAGAGAGAGAAGATTTCCCGCTCTCAGAGACAGCCTCTATCACTATTCTACCACCTCACTCGTGGAAATCTATTTTTGTATTGCTATCTCACTCTGTGACTATCACTCATTCCAACCTATTCAGAAGGGACCAACCCAAGTCTTAATTCTCCTATCAAAAATCTACGACAGAGGTTCTGAAATATTGTGGGGTTTTGTTACGCACACGTTACGTGGGGGGGGGGGGGGGGGGGGGGGGAAGGGGGGGCGCTGACAAAGTCATAAATTGCGTTACGTAATTTGTGAACGGCCCCTTATGTCTGTACTTATATTTTAACCTGTGGAATCCAGAACAAGGATTTCTTATGATTCGTTTAGCTGGTTACCACAACATGCAAGACACACAAGACAAGTCATGATTGGGCAGAAACTTTGATAACGACCAAACGTGGCAGCCCCAGCATTCATCAGCAGCTCAAGCTTTCAGTTTTTAGTTTAGTTTTACCAACTCTGACGACATTTTATTTATTGTTAAAATTTCTGTGTTGTTTGTGCTAATCTTCGTGTATTGCTCTTGGCAGCTTTTATTACAAAGAGTATGTTCTGTAGTTGTATGCTGTCTCTGTAAAGTATATGCTGGTCATAATAAAAATGAGATTATTTAGATCAAATGGTTTATTTTGATTATGTAGTTGTTTGTATCCTTCATAACGTTCTTCATCTAGATAAATGAACAGAAGTAGTGATAATAAACATTATTACTGAGTATTATTATTCATAATTAGTCTTTTAAAACTAAAAGAGCTCGCGAATAATTATTGCAAGCCATCTCGATCATTTTCTTATATGAACTTTAAAAATCGTAGTGTTATCAGACCTAAAAGTCTTTTATTTTTGGACATGCGCCCTAATATAACCGACTAAGTTGAACGGGACGCGCCTCGCCAAAAAGAGGCAAATTTTTTTTTTTTTTAAATTATCTGAACTTTTAAAGAGTTCATCGATTGATGTAATATATCATCCATCCATTTAAATTGTATCTATCTCATGTAAAATAGTTTTAACAACTGAGTGCCACAGCTATTGTCAATCAAGGTTACTATTTCGTCTTCTAACTGTATGTTCACTGTCCATAAACTAATGAAAATTAATACTAAATGGCCGTCTGTTATTGGTTTGATACAGTGGCGTTGACAAGGCATCCGCTAATTCTGCGGTGTGGAGACCCCGCTAAGTGCTAACATTTATCATGTTCATATTCTGATAGAAGGGGGGAAGGATAATCTAACTACCCTGCCTATTTACCCTATAAATAAATATTACACACATAATGGTATATAATATTTATAGGATAAGGGGTCTCAATTATTAAGTTGTGGGACGGTCCCCAACGGGTTATCAATGCTACCAGCGCTACTGGTTTAGTTATTAATATTTCAATCATGTTTTATTTTTTATCACGTGACCTAACAATGATGGTTATGGTACTTCTATTATTCAGTGGTGCGTGGATGGGATCTGCGTTCGTGCATCAGAGGCGCCAGAGAAGCCAAGTAAGTTGATAAAGCTAGACCACCATAGCTGTAACATTTAATAAACATATAACTGTTTTCGATTTAACATACGGCTCATAAATATAAAGCAAAATTAACACGTAACTCTTTATTTTTATGTGGTGGTCATAAAGTCTTTCCCTGATTTCAAAAATTAAAAAAAAAAAAAGTATTCTGTGCAGAGACACTTGGTTTTTTTGGAAATTATTCCAGAACTAAAACAGTTTTTTAATGCTATTTGTAGATTTCAACATTTGCGATTTTCAACACTGTGCTTTGAGGGATTGCAAGTTCTCGTGAGGCACGATAGGTTGATTTCTGAGGACTCCGTTGAAACGCCGTGCGCACTGCGTTCACAGTTTCTTCACTCACACGAGGCCTACCTGCTCTGGGCATGTCACCGACGCTGCCAGTGTCCGTAAACTTTATATACCAAGCTTTGATGCTTTTAACATCGGGAGGATCTCGTAAAAATTTGAAATCAGGGAAAGACTTTATGACCACCCTGTATAACTCATGAACATAACTGTTACGTGGTTTTTCTTTGGGCTCGTAGTTCTTTAGATATATTATTTGATTATTATGTAATGAGTCGGACACTGCTTCAGATCAAGTGCCGATAGGGGTATGTCCTTTTCAGTCCCCGCCCAAAGCCGTAATCTTCAACATAAATGATATTCCAAAGGCCAGTTTGGACGATTCAATTATACATTTATTATACATCTCGTAGCTCCAAATAAATCATAGATGATATGCTCATTAGGTTATGGCATTGTGATAAAGTCACTCAGTTTGAACCCCCCGCTCAAATCCTGAATCTAATAACCGCCTATAAATACTACTACTATTATACTTGGACATTTTCCAGAACAGGGGCAAACTGCAGCTAAGAATTAAACATACAATTTTCACCCTAAAGACCAGTATAGCAACATTTTAGTTAATAATTTAAAGGACAAGATGTCCCTAATATGGTTTTAAAAGTTGTATATATATATATATATATATATATATATATATATATATATATATATATATATATATATATATATATAATATATATATATATACAACTATAACCATATTCAGGGACATATATATATATATATATATATATATATATATATATATATATATATATATATATATATATATATATATATATATATATATATATATATCTATATATATATATATATATATATATATATATATATATATATATATATACAACTTTTAAAACCATATGAGGGACATCTTGTTACGTGTTAATTTTGCTTTATATTTATGAGCCGTATGTTAAATCGAAAACAGGATCTATATGCACGCTTAGAGACTCACCTGGAGAAATGGACTGCTCTGGGGAAAATCCAAGATTTAAAGGAAATGATTATGATGGAGCAGTTAAGAGAGTCCATGGCTCCAGACCTGAGAAAATTTCTCACGGAACAAGGTGCGGAGAGGCTGGGGGAGATTCTTAATGTGGCTGAAAGGTATCAGGCAGCCCAGTCTGAGATAGCTGGAGTAAAAAGGAAACAGGTTGAAAATAATAAAAACCCTCAAAACCAGAACAAATTTGATAGTAGAGACCAAGGCAACAGAGGTAAACTAAATTATGATAGACCACGATTTTACCCTAGAGATAGAAACCCGCAATTCAATGAAAGGAAACCTTTCAACCCAGAAAGGAGATGGTGTAAATTTTGTAAGAGGGACAATCATAACACCAGAGACTGTAAGAAGAAACCTCCTCATTACGCTGCATGCATGAAAACAGAAAAGCAACGGAGAAAGGAACAACCTACTGGCCTGCAGGAACCTTATCATCCCCCTGTATGTGAAGACGTAGTATGTAATGGGGCCACCATAAGGTGCCTTTATGATACTGGATTGGATTTTGACTCAGTCGTGAGTTCTCACCTGGTGCACCCGGATCAATATACCACAGAAACAGTGGAGATTCAAGGGGCGACTAATGAAGTAGCAACCATGACACTTCCCATTGCTAGAATAAGTGTAAAAACTCGCTATGTGGAAGGAGTGATTAGAGCAGCAGTGATAAACGACCCAATCTACCCTCTGATATTGGGGTGTAGATATGTGTTTTTGGGAAACCCCAAAAGACCAGTGATTATGGCAACAGTACAGACCAGATCACAAGCAAGGAAGGAGGAAGAACACCCAATAAATACTCATCCAGATGAGATGAGGAAGGCACAGGCTGAGGATAGGTCACTAAAGCCGTGTTAAAAGAAACTCCCGAAATGCCATACCCCTCCAAATAAAAGAGATTTTTATATGAAGAACAAGCTAATGTATAGAAAAGCTGGAACTGGTTCAAATGGTCATGGACAGCTGGTACTTCCAACTTCATATAGGGAGAAAGTTGCATCAAACGGTGTACATGAGAAAATAGGTACTACCGGTCAAAGAGTATCTATGAAATTCTATTGGCCAGGCGTAGCTGCAGATGTTGCAGAATTTGTGGAGGCCTGTGACCAATGCAACAAGGGAACGCCCACACGTTGGGAAAATTATCAGGACCTACAAAAGCACTACGGTGAAAACAGGCCTGAAAATAAAAGGAAAAATAAATATAATAAGGTAGACACGGTGGATAGGAAAACCCCTTTTCACACACAGTCTCCTACTAAACCAGTTAGAATGGCCACTATGCGTATTGTACAAAAAGTGACCTCAACCCAGGCGCCCCCCCCCCCCCCCCGACAATCCCTTGGTCGGAATTCCGGGAACTGGACGAAAATAGAAGAGAGGGAAGCCCTCTCAAATTGAAACTGAAACTGCGGGGAAACCCCAGTCGGAGAATTGGTAGCGGACGGTTGGTGTGTGATAGCCAATTAAAGGGAGAAAAGTCACCACCACAATACTTCCAATTACATAAGCATTAACCGGAATGGCACCGGCAACACTGCTATTTGGCAGACCAATCAAAAGTCCATTGGAAGCCTTATTGAGGACGTGGACAGATGAGAAGGCAGAAGAGACTGTAACCTCATCATATCAGTATGTGAACGAACTGACCACTCGTTTAAAAACTGGCTGGAAACTTGCAAATTATAACCTAAGGCAAGCCAGGAAGAAACATGCTGCATATTACAATAAGAAAGCGAAGGATAGGGAGCTTGCTGTGGGAGAGAAGGTGCTTCTTCTACTACCCGGCAGCAGCAACAAACTTCAAATTGGATGGCAAGGTCCATACACTGTTCTAGAAAAGGTATCTAGAACTAACTACAAGATAGACAAGAAAGGAAAGGAAAAAGTCTATCACGTGAACCTTCTAAAGAAGTATATTGACAGAAACAATATGGAAGGAACACACTTAATGACCTTGGCCATAGCAACTGAGATGAAGAATGAACCTCTCACCTCTTATGAATACCCACTGAAACCCTGTGAAACTCCTGCACAGGTAAAGATCAGTAAACATTTGACAAAAGGGCAGAGGGAGAAGATTCAAAAGGTTCTGGACAATCATACAGACGTGTTAACGGACAAACCGGGGCACACTAACTTGTTGGAATATGACATGAAACTACTAGACCCAACACCCATCTGTATGAGAGCCTATACTATCCCATTCGCCAAAGAGAAAGCTTTGAAAGAGGAGATAGATTATCTGTTACAAGAAGGGATTATTTTTCACAGCGAATCTCCTTATAGCTCTAGTGTGGTATTGTTGAGGAAACCCTCTGGGGAACATAGACCGTGTATAGATTACAGGAAACTAAATGCTGTCACAGAGAGTCAGGTGGATCCATTACCTGATACTAACCAACTGTTTGCCAGACTGAATAAGGCAAAGTATTTTTCCAAGGTAGATTTCAGCAAGGGATATTACCAGATTCCAGTGAAGCCTGAGATTCGACATCATCTGGCTTTCAGCACCTCGGAAGGGCACTATGAGTTCAATATGTTGCCTTTTGGATTGAAGAATTCTCCGAGCATGTTTTCCAGAATGATGCGGAAACTATTGGATCCCCTGAAAAACCCATGCATTACAAATTTCATGGATGATATCCTCATCGCTACGGAAACATTTGAAGAACATGTTAACTCTTTGAATATGCTATTTGATAGACTCAGAGAGGCAAACTTGACTGCTAGACCAACAAAATGTTGTATTGGATGTAAAGAATTAGAATTCTTGGGACATACTGTAAATCAGGGTAGCATGACCCCTGACCCTAAGAATCTAGAAAAATTGCAGAGAGCACCCAGACCACAGACTAAGAAGGACGTGAGATCCTTTGTTTCACTTTGTGGGTTTTACCAAAAGTACATTAAAAATTTTAACTCGGTGTGTGCTCCTCTGGCGGATTTAACTCGTAAAGGGCAACCAGATAAGATAAAATGGTCGGCAGAGTGCGAGTTGGCATATAATGAGTTAAAGCAAAAACTCACCAGTAAGCCTATTTTGAAATTACCTGATTTGAGTCAGGAATTTGTGGTAAGAACGGACGCTAGTAATGTGGGCTTGGGGGCCACTTTGTTACAGAGGTCCTCTTCACCAGATGGGGAATTAAACCCAGTTGCTTATGCCAGCCGCAAATTAAACAGAGCGGAACAAAACTACTCAACGATTGAAAAAGAATGTTTGGCTTTAGTCTGGGCGATCAAGAAATTCCAGATCTATCTGTATGGTAGGCATTTTGTGGTGCAATCAGATCATCAGCCATTGGTTTTTCTTGCTCAGGCAAAACATGGTAATGCACGTTTGTTAAGGTGGTCTTTGCTCATTCAACCTTACTCATTTACCATTGAGTACATTCCGGGATCGCAGAAGGTTGGGGCAGATTTCTTCCGTAGGCACCCATCTGCAGAAACCCAGGACACTCATAAAGCCTAGTTGAATTAATTTGATCGGGATTGTTCAAACAGATTATAAAGCTGCATTGGGATACAGGCTTTTAACAGGGGAGAGATGGGATAAAGTCACTCAGTTTGAACCCCCCGCTCAAATCCTGAATCTAATAACCGCCTATAAATACTACTACTATTATACTTGGACATTTTCCAGAACAGGGGCAAACTGCAGCTAAGAATTAAACATAAAATTTTCACCCTAAAGCCCCCACTACTTGAACATTTTCCAGAACAGGGGCAAACTGCAGCAAAGAATTGGACACAATATTTGAAATTTGCCAAAGCCATCACTTATCGCCAGCGATTCGCGCTAGATTTGAAAGTATTGACGCCATGCGAATGATACCCACCCCTAAAAACCACACGCTTTTGTTACCCGTCCTAATATTTAAAACTAACGTTAGACAGTTGGCGACGAACCCAAAAATTTTACCTCGCCTTGAGAACGGGACAGGGGGGATTTGAAAGGAAAAAATCTAGCCTAGCGATACTGAAACTAAAAGACCAAATTTGTGCAGGGAGAGAAAGGGGTAGGAAAGGAAAACTTAGAATATTTATTTCTTCATAAAACGAAAGAGAGTAAATAAAAGAGATGCTTTGACAGTAGAGCAATATTGTTTAAAATAATATCATATAGTAACTTATCTGGATTTAGAGCAAGTATTTCCTTAATATGGTATCTTAGTGAAAAGAGTCCCATAATAAAAAGGAAAAGTACAAAGATGAAAACGAAGATAAAGAAGAAAGTAACACCTATCTAGAGGGATAGACGACAGTAGTCTGATCAATAATCCCTTTAAATATTTAAAATCGCCCAAGTAATAACAGAGATAAGGTAGAAATAAAAATTGAGACAGACCGACAGACTCACTGATAACCTTGCTCAGTTTTGAAAATCTTCGCCCAAAAAGTCAAATCCGTTTGACTTGCTTTGATTGGGTAAGGCTAGTTAGGAAAGGGGAGATGTCACAGAAGATTTGCCCGCTAACGTGAAACATATCCTTACACAGTAATATTAAAATCAAACTGGCCAACGCATTGATAAACACCCAAAATGTTTGGGGTTTTCAAAAAAGAGTCAAATTCTGGACGCGTTGTTCCATTGGCTGGCAAGATTGATAATAGGAAAAAAATACAAGGCTAGAACGCCATTTGAAAATTTATATTCGCAGTGCTAAGATGAGATCAGAAGGGGAGCTTGCCTGAATGTTTTACCTTCTGGACAACGGCAGTTTAACTTGTGCCATTATTCTGCTAGTCATCTTGTGTATTGTGTAACATATTTCATTGATTGCGGGTTGAATCACCTATTTCAAACTGAGTCAAATACCTGGAGCTGCAGTACACGAGGCAACCTGCCTGGTGTTTACATTTCAAAACCAAAGCTGTGGTTGCCGCCTCCAGACTACCCTGTTGTGAACGAGTGTGAAGTTTTACACCAGTCAACTACTTTCAACTGGAAACAAAGTTAAGCCCTATAGTTGCGGGCACCTGGGATTTCATTAAATATATTCTCCACCATTAGGACAATTAACTGTTCGTGTGAAATGATGAAAAGACCCGTCTCTCCCATTAGTGACATTTTAAGACACTATTTCGTCAGCAGGGAAGACCAGTATAGGAACATTTTAGTTAATAATTTAAAGGACAAGATGTCCCTCATATGGTTTTAAAAGTTATATATATATATATATATATCCACATTTCTTTTGAGTTGAACCTTCCTGTGCCAAAAGAATTCAAGGTTCATGAAATTAAATTGTACATTAACTTTAAAACTTTAACCGCTGTCTTACGTGAGTTATTACATTGAGTTACAGTTGTGTTTGTTTAAAGTATCATCATACATCACACTTGCATTACCATAGACACCTAGCCTTATAATAAAATAAAATAAAACCAAAAATAATACAGAGTGAGATCATAGGGTGGTAGCAGTTAGGTACCCTGAGACTCATCAACATTTTCAACTATTAGACTCACGGACTTACATAGCTTGACCTCACTCTGTAGACACTTAATATTTAACATCTGTAACATCTAAACCCACCACAGGCATCAACTAGACAGTCTCTAGCGTCGCGGTACAGTCTTGTAACTGGAACAATGTCGAGGACATTTCCGTACAATTTTATTATAATTCAACTCACGTTCATCAGGTCAAACATCATTCCTCTTACATAATAACTGGCATCATCGCACGGAGGTGTATGGATGATCCAGAGATGGAATACATAGGAATATGACCAAGAAATCTTCTAACACTCAGGAGCCGAGAACACATACGTCCAACACCTTGAAAAGACCCACAGCGAATTTCTAAAAGGAACGTTCAACTCAGCAGACGGCAAAAACTGGCGTCTGCCACTTCGGCCAACAAAAGTAATGACGTCACTTCCTGTAACCAGGGTCAACGGTCGTAAACAAATAAAGTACATGTCGAACTGTATTGATATCAACATACATGTTATGAAATTTACTCATAACAATAACAAACGGTCAAGTTATATCACTTTACTTTGAATGTTCCAGCTCATAATGATTTTTATGATAGCTCATAAACTGTATCACATCTGCAGTTACGATTTAAAGATACCACGTGAAGCCAAAATCGTATAGTGAAAATCGATATTTAAAATTTCTTAAAATGCAAAACACAGCAAAAAGTTACTGAGATGTATACTTTACAATATATTGAACAATGAGTACATGCTATACAAGTAACTTGCTGATTACATATAGGTATAGGTTTGTGAACCGCGTACATGAACACTGGTGATTTTTGTGTCCAGGGGATACCCGGTTCAACCCCATGTGGGTTATAGTGTTCATGAATTTTTGTTTCTTTGTTACGTAAACAAGTGAAGGAAAAACAATTCAAGGGACCACTTTTGTTGTTGTTACTAAGTACACCGAAAACAGAAAATAAATGTTGTTTACATTCTACTGCTGTGAATAAAAGTGGGTGGTCAGTTATCAGTAATCAGTTATTCATCATATCGTTCCCCAAAAAATACTAACAATAATAATAGATTTGTGAACGATACGAAGAATTACTTTTTATTGATAACTGACCATCCACTTTTACGTTCGACTCAACTATGTAACAGATGATCAACACAGAACTTTTTACTTTCGATGTAAGACATAACCTTTCAAATAATGTTACTGCGGACATCAATTTGATTGTCTTTATGTATAAAGAAATGAAACATTCAATTACTAGTTAAAAGGAATACGATGAAAATGCGTATTAAAGACAAACAGTCAGACAGACAGACAGAGAGGAGAATGTACCGACACCACAGTTGGTGGTATAGCGAAGACGAATACCCAATTTTAAAGTCTGTGTGTCGTGAAACATTCTAAATCCACATATATAAATTAAAAGGTAAATGTAAAGCCTAACACATAAATTCAATAAAAGGGAAAGAAGAATGGTAAAGAACAGTGCTGTCACAATGACTGTACTCGAGATCCCCTTTTTCTGCTTCGTCTGCATATTCTCACGCTTTCACGTTTACTAGTAAAGCCTACTGCATCAATACACGCGTGTCAACAAAACAATAAAACGTGTACTGTATTTCTTAGAAAACCTTGAGATAGGCACTGCGTAATGACCTAGATTAATACTAGCATTAATTTCATTTTATACACTGCGTGATGAAAAGACAGATGAACTTAGGATAGAGAGAGGGAGGGCTGAAAGCAGGAACGCATGCAACACTAACACGCGTCTCGCGATAATTAATGCCACCCCAAGCGTAAGGCATGAAGCACTAGCTTTTTTTTCAAATAGACAGTGATAAAAAACACTACCCATACGAGAGTTAGGTTTAAAAACCTGTAAAATGCTTATTATGAAACATGACATTCTACTGTTTTATGTCTAAACTCCTGACATTAGTCTGACAGTACAGCAGACACCATAAAGTTTGGAAGTGAGGAGGTGGTAACAGCACGACTATCCTAGAAGAAAATACATATTTTGAACGCCGCCACTTAGCTCCCTTAAAACTTATATATTTGGGTTCCTTAGGACTTGCTGACAAAGAATATGTTAAGTGTTACGAAAATAGTCTAGGAATTAACAAATTATAGCCAAAAGAAAATAGTGAGGGTGTCAGACAACACCAAATAATAATCGCACAGTGGCATGTTTTGAAACCACCATTTTACGGGAAATAGGCCACCATGTTAAATCCTATTTGATTGGATAGAAGTAAATGTAAGGCGAAACACGATTAGTCGGACTACAAATACAAAATTTTTGTTGTTAGGGGAAACGGTAGTAGGGGTACTTTTTTGAAAAGCTGTGTAAACATGGCCCGATTGGTTAGACCCGCCAATATAGTCAATTAGGAGCGTCAGTTCAGTGCCACATTTTAAAATAAACTTACTCAGAAACAGTGTGTTGAGAACCAGCTTATATTTTTTTCTAAATAAAAGCCTGGGACAGAGGCAGATCGGAATTTGTGCCATATTCATCGCCAGTCAACGTATTTGTGTATTATTTCCATGAATTGTGGTAAGCTTGACATATTTGATATCTTTTTAATGAAAATTGAATGTAAATTGATAATTTATGTCTGTATATGTGCGTGGTTCAGTAGCAAACATGAGGCAAGGCCTAGATAGTGCTCCAACCTGAACAGGACGTGTCGGAGAAAAGTAAAACTGCATGGAATTGCCAAACAGTACACTGACACCTATCTTATTGACTAGAAGGAACTAATGCTGGAATTGCAGAGGCGTAGTAACCATTAGGGAGGAGTATACTGGTGTAAATTGTTTCAGATGAAGCTAGCAGTTGGCCTACCGCTCTGAACTCAGTGTTTGTTATGTATTGTGTTCAGTGTGGAAATAGATTATAAATTAGTTCTGAAATAGGAGGTACCACCTTCTTGTTTCAGGGACCGTGGTCCTAAGTTATTGAAGCAGCACCTGGTCTGAGTTTTGCTGAATCCAGAGGCTGACAGCATACTCCTTGGTCCAGATAGCGACCAGTGAGGTGTCTCCAGAACACAGTGAAGCAATCGAGCAGAGGAGTCTTTTTCTGCCGCCATCACGAAAGATAAGCTTCTGTGACCAGAGCAGCTCAACATTATGTGTGTCCCCCCCCCCCCTCTAAAATTGACATTATATTAAACACAGAGGGACAATAAATTGTTTCAAATGACAGGAACTGTGAACTTTTCCCAATACTATTTCCACGATAATCAAACACTTGAAGTCATGATGACAAACAACAATCTAGCTTGAAAAACAAAACCAGTATTACCTCATAGTACTACTTCACAACTTACACACATAGGATAATACTAATAAATTATGTCAATACAAAGATGATATTTATAAATTGTGATAACATTTGATTGTGATTCCTGGTTCACTGTGTAGTTGAATCAGGATATCTATTGTTGAAAGTAATTATTACATATATATTTGAAACTTTACACTTGACTCATTTAAGATAGTCTTATAGAGTGTTATATGTGTGTGAGTGTCACAGTGTTGTAAAGTGTTGTGGAATAAATTAAATTGTTTATCTGTCTGTTGTTGTTGTGACTTTCACTTCATCATTATCATAACCCTAGACATTCAACGTAGTCATCACAATATTCCAGAATAGGTCTGACTGAGATATAAATGTGGTAGCAAGTAAGGTCATCTGTAATACACTACACTATTAGATACAGATACCTTCACAGCTGATCTCAGTCAGTACACTAAGTCCCACATGATCATAAATAGTTTGCCGGCTGCACAAAATATGTCATCATTCCATCTTAACAATTAAAAAAACCCCTATGTTGGTTGTTGTCTTTTGGTTAGTTGTTGTTCACTCACAAAAGGTTCAAGACTTAACAAATAAATTGAGTTATTCTTTCTTTTGCGTTTGTATATTTATCATTATACAGGGTGTTTCAAAAAGAATATCGCTATTTTGAACGTGTATAGTTTTGGTAATTGCAAACTTAAAAATGTTTGGTTTGCACCAAACGATAGGTAAACTTTCCAAGTTTGAACAGTTACCCGATAAAAATTTTTTTTTTTTCATTTTAGCCGCTAGACGGCGCAAGTAATGAAAATGGAAAGAATAACAAGGGATCATTTGGAGCGAGTGTGGAGAGAATTGGACTACCGCTTAGATGTGTGCCGTGTAACACGAGGGGCATACATTGAGGGATTGTAATGTAAGAGATTAAACTTTGACAGTTTTACTTTCTTTTGGTGCATACCAAACATTTTTAAGTGTTCAGTAACCAAAGTTATTTCCATCTAAATTTCAATAACCAAAGTTATATGCATCTAAAATACCGATATTCTTTTCTGAAACATGTATATATATATATTTATATATATTGTGATGAGTTACTGTTAATTTTTATTTTCAACTCGCTCCATTTACTGTCCTATTTATTAATTTTGGTTCTTTTTTTTTTAATTCTAATGCGTCCTAGTTCGTATTTGTTTTAATTCTGGGTTATTCTGAATGGGGAGGACATGCACACCATCATACCTGGCAGACGCTGGAGTTGGGTTGGCCACGTCCTCAGAAGGTACCGTGATACCATCACAAGAACAGCCATGCTATGGACCCCCGAGGGAAAGCGAAAGAGAGGCCGACCAAAAACAACTTGGTAGAGAACTGTGGAAGCCGAGATGCAAAGAATGAACCAGAGTTGGGGCACTGTATGAAGGATGGCCGCCGACGGAGCAAGGTGGAATCAATTTGTTGCTGCCCTACAGGACGCCACCAGGCGTGATGGCCGCTGACTGCTTTGACCGTTGGCGGTTATGGATCAAAGAAGAAGAAGAAGATTCTGTATGACGGTAGGATGACTCATACCACAAACCCCAACCCTTCTCGGTTGGAGATGGGAGAAAACCCCTATCCGTGTTGTAAGGTGGGCTAGTGAGTCATTCTTCTTGATAGGCGGTCAGTATAGTTAGGTAATATTACGTACATTTTTCAGCGAGCTTCAAGATGAGTCTATTTTCTTTGATTCCCCCCCCCCCCCGTTCCAACAGGGGGAATAACTCTTCGTCGCTAGTGGATTGGTCGAGTTAAGATAATGTTATGATATTTAACGGGAAGCTCGTACGATTGGTTTTGATTTTTAATTTATATAGCAGTCATTAGATTACGTCAGAAGTGGGGCTGGAAGCGGGTTTTGGGAGACGATGCTAGAAGCTATGACTCACAGCGTCGGTCTTGCATCAGAAAATTGGCCCTGTATATGCAGGGCCAAATTAGTAGTTAGTGCTCCCATGTCCAAGAATTTTATTGCCGTGAATAGCGTCAGTTGTGTCCGCCAGGTTCGTGGATATTCTGAAAGTCTGGGTATGTTCGTAAACTTAATAAGTGGTGTAAGAATTTTAGCTAAAAGAGTTACCAAGTAAGAGTAAGCTTTCTTCTGGGATTTAATTTTATTGTTAGTCAATAGGTGCCTTCCATTGCCGACTTCTACAAAGCTAAAGCCGTGTAGTGTAAGTTTTGTTGTAATTATACTATGTCTAGCTAGCGAGTTATTTGATTGGGGGGCGCGGGTTAGACGAGAGCACTGTGAAACGTGTGGTGGGTTTAGATGTTAAGAAGAATGGTGTGCGTATAGTTGTACTTGAGTGAGATCAACTGTGAAGGTCTCTGAGGTAAACAATGGACAACTGTGTTACAGAGTACCTTTCTTGTACCACCCTACGATCTCACTCTAAGTTATATTTTTATTGACTAGCGTGACTGAAAGCTACATAAAGTGTCTAGGGTATTGTAAGAGTGTTGTTAAAGAATCTCAATACAAAAACATATATAAACATATACTAATTACTATGATAAACTCAACTAACTCCAGATGTTAAATTTTATATATTAAAATTTCTTTTGTTAAACTTTATTGGTCCTGAGCCTAAGTTATTTTGGTCAGGACTACAGTTCAATGAGAATCAATTTAGATGGATAGATATATTTACAAATATATATAAAGATATTTACATACAACAGACAATATGTCCATAGTACATTGTTACAAATGTTCACTCTGATGTTATTTACTCTTTTTAAATACTGGTACAGGGAAGCAGGTTGAGGATTGTCATCATCCCACTATCTTTTGTTTCACTATGATTGTTTATTTTATTCTTTGGAGTAACGTTTTGTCTACACAGGAGATTGTTATGTATTTGTGATAAGTTGTCCCAGGCCAGATATTTCACTTATCTGGATCCTGGAATCACAGCAGTTGCAGTTGGTTTGGCCAAACACTTCAGTCTCCTCTGGACTTGAACTTCTTTAATACAAGTAGGTGCCAGTGACTCTTTGAAATCGTGCACACCTCTTCAATGAGCGAGTACTAGCACCAGACAAGTGCCAGCAGGAACCCCACATATCAATGCAAGTTATGGTTATGTCTTAATACCAAACTAATTCCTCCTAATTTACATGTAAACATATATTCAATACAAAAGAACATGGTCAGCTCTCTCTGACAACCCTGCTTCTCCACTTTAGTTTGATGGAACAAATAGTACCAGTTTTCTTTTCTCATTCCCTAATGGATGCTACGCCTCTGTCATTCCTGCAGTAATCTTTTCCATGCAATAAGATAGGTGTAATGTTCCTGTATGACCATCATATATATAGTCCTGTAGTTCTAAACTTCTTAGATAGTCCCTTATATGATGGATCAACATCTAGGTCATGCCTAAATCTGCCATGGAACCATTTACGGTAATTACAATCTTTTACATGGCCTTTTCTTTTTTCACACAACCTTTTTTTAATTAAAAAGTCAATAAAATCAATCTTACCACATATCAAGGAAATATAAACAAGTAACGATGAATTAGGCAATAGAATAAGGCACACTTTCATCACTGCCTCTGTTCAGACTGCTTTCTGTTGTATTTATTTTAAAACAAAGCACAAGTCTGCTCATCGCTGCTTGCTCCTCTGAATATTTTTGAAAAAATGGCAGCGAGCAGTTTACTATTTCGTTAAAGTAAAAGGCTTTGGCCAATGAGACCAAGCATCTCTTTCATTGAATGAACTCTTTTTTTTTTAAATATCTCAAACCACTATGCGTTACTACTACCAACTAGATTTGTATATTTAGGTTAGCCAATAATATTTCGGCTTCCTTCAAATTTCATCCAATCCCTTTCATCGTACTATCTTAGCCTTTCTTTGACCTAATTTTTTCCCGAAAAAAATATGCTATCCAATCTAAGCAGACATGACTTGACCTGACAGTATCTCTGATTCTCTATGTATTATTACCAATATTTGATTATCTAATGGACTATTTAGATAACTAACTACATATTATTGGTCAGCAAGTCTTCAGGTACACGAATATATGATTTTATGGGGCTAAGTGGCTTGGTTCAAAATTCTATCTTTTTTTCTATGTTAGTTGTTTATTTTTAAAGTACCTCCTGTTCAATTCTTTTTCCATGTACTTTCAAGCTAAATACGAGAGTCTCTCGTAATACACGAGAATTACGTCATTCGCAACAAGAGCTAAGCGTGTTTTCCCGACCGTAGTGTCCACTTTTTCTAACTTTTTCATCGTATTGTGAAAACTGCCAAAGGGCAATACTAGCAAGTTGGTTTTATTTTTAGAAACAATGTGAGACGTGATTTGCGTTGGTTATCTATCCGTCCCCTCTCCCCTCTACTGTGTCTTTTAGGCAAATACTTAGTTGACCTAGGGAAGTGTTACGTTTGTCGTCAAGGACGAATTTGAAAATTTGGGTACCCTTTTTGTTCGGCTAATGTGTTATCAAATAATAAGCTGAAGGAGTAGGCGACGCCAACAATTCTCGCCGAAAATTTTTAGTAATATCCTATCTTTGACTTTATGCACTATACTGTTATATTCTAAATTAGCTATTGTATTTAGAAGTTCACCACAAAACGTTATAACGAGGTCAGAGTATCCTCCGTTGATTATGATAAATAGAAGTGTATGTACGCGGGTTTTTGTGGGTGCCTAAGAAACGGGTATAATTAATGTAATTCAGAAGGAGAAGGGGTGAAGATTGTTTAATATTCTGATATATGGTGTAGGCATTTGTGTGTTAATAAGTTGTGCTATTTGTTAATGTAATTCAGAAGGAACAGGGGTGAAGAGTGTGTAATATTCTGATATATGGTGTACGAGGGGCGGTCGAAAAGTTTTGCACTTTACTAAGAACGCGTTAAGACAGGCGGGATTGCTGTGTATCATTGTAAAGACACACTATTGGTTTACATTTCCCACGTGTACATGGCGCGCGCGGGGTGCCGTGTGAAAGAGAAATTGGTGGGAAACTGGTTCAGTTGTGTATGAAGCGGTGTCATGGACAAAACGGAGGCTCGTTGCGTAATCAAATTCCTGCACCTGCAGGGCAAATCCGCAAAGCAAATTCATGATGAGATGTTTGCCGTTTATAAGGATGTCTGCCCTTCGCATGGCATTGTGAAGCTATGAAAAGTCACTTTCAAACGGGACTCAGCAGCGTTCAAGATGAACCAAGGAGCGGCAGGCCGTCCATTGCAGATGATGCAAGCAACGTTGCAAGAGTGGAGGCCCTAGCCCTCTCAGACAGGCGCATATACGTCGAGGATATTATGGCTGAGTTGGGACTAAGTCATGGGACCACATTGAAGATTTTGCATGAGCAACTTCACATGTCAAAGGTGTCCGCCAGGTGGGTTCCCCGCCTTCTCACGCCATTCCAAAAGGAGCATCGAGCCGAAACATCCGCACAGATGTTGGACATTTGCAATGCTGACGAAGAGGATTTTTTTCGTAGACTGGTTACTGTGGACGAATGTTGGGTGCATTTCTATGACCCCGAGACTAAAAACCAGAGCAAACAATGGAATCATTCCTGTTCGCCACCACCAAAGAAGGCAAAGACGGTACCCTCTGCGGGAAAGGTCATGCTCACCGTCTTTTGGGACTGCCGCGGGGTAATACTCACCGACTACCTTCCTCGTGGCCGTACTATCAACTCCACGTACTACCAAAGCCTTCTCCAGAAGTTACGAGAAGAAATGAAGCGCAAAAGACGCGGGATGCTGTCCAGAGGCGTTCGTCTGCTTCAGGACAATGCGCTGGCTCATGCAGCTCATGGCTCCATCGTCCTTGCCCAGCAGTGCGGGTATGAAATCATGCCCCATCCACTATACTCACCGGACTTGGCACCGAGTGACTTCTTCCTGTTTCCAAACAAGAAGAATCCGCTTCGTGGACGTCGTTTTTCTAATGACCAGGACTTGATTACTGAACTGGAGACAAAATTCCGGGCCCAGACGGGGGTGTTCTACAATCAGGGCATCAGGAAGGTGAAGAAGAGATGGGAGAAGTGCATTGCCTTGAGGGGTGAATACATAGAGAAGGACTAAAGTTCACACCAATTTCCAGGTACGTGCCTTGACTCCTTCATACTAAAGTGCAAAACTTTTTGACCGCCCCTCGTATGCATTTGTGTGCTAAATAAGTTGTTCTATTTTTATAACCTTTCATGGGATGCCTTAAATATAAGAATAGTGCAGAGGAGGAGAAGGAGTGAGCGTTAAGTCTGACCCGAGGGCAGATATAATACTTAGAGATGGGAGCTTGTATTTAGGGAAGTTTTATTATGGTATGGGAAACGGGGTATAGGTAAATCTTGACTGTTAATGTGTTTTGAATTTTGTATTTTTTTGAATTGGTGTAAATAAGTTGTTATTTTGTCTTACAGCGATTCACGGGTAGGTAACCCTAAGCCTGCAACGGACTTTGCCTTCTCAGAGAAGGAGCAAAGAGACAACATCGTAATTGAAGAGAACTGGGGTACGCGCATAGTAGCTGGCGCCCTAGTTACGTCTGCAATACGGAGAGGCATTAGAAGTTCTCATGACGTGAGAAGACATATACCTCAGCGTGGAATTGCCTAGGAATTAGAGCTCTTAGCTTGTACGGCCCAATACAGAACAGGCAACGTTGCCTGGTATTGTTTACATACTGCCACAATAAAGCAGTAGGCCAACAGTACAGTTGTGTCTGTGGTTAGAAATTAGTGCATACCTTATCTCAGCTGAGCGAGAGGTGGTGAGACAGTAGCTAATAAAACAAGTCACAGGTGGCGAGGGAGAGTCAGTCTAGGTTCTCACCCTTGAAGCTATAAGTCTCATCCTCCACAGTCACTTTAATTCTCATCTTAATCTATCTTCTCAGACTTTCCTACAAATTGGTGTCTTGTCTCTTTACTCAGACAGACTCTTAATTAAGCCACTGTGTGACACACACACACACACATATATATATATATAACATATTTTTTTTCTTCAATCTTTATTCATATTCTGTTTGAATTTACAAAACATGTTCATTTTACATATTTCAATAAAGAAGTTTCAATGAAAATACAATGAGCAGCTGCATAAAAAAAAAAAACCTTTCACTCCCTCGCACACACTTATTTACACACTCTTTCTTGCACTCTAAAGTTGTACATTAGAACAGCCTTCTTTAGCCTAAATAACATCTGGAAGTCCTCCCAATACAGCACAAGCACAAAATTAAGATTATACCAGAGTTGCGTGCTTTCTGTGCTTCTCTATGGTGCGGAATGCTGGAGAGTCACAGAGAAGGAAATGTCAAAATTGTCCTCTTTTCACACAACATGCCTAAGAAAAAATTCACCGAATCTTTTGGCCGAATACCATCACCAACCAAGATCTGCTTACTCGTAGCAAGCAAGAGGACATGCATACCATCATAGCTGGCAGACGCTGGAGCTGGGTTGGTCATGTCCTCAGAAGAGACCCTGATGCCATCACAAGAACAGCTATGCTTTGGACCCCTGAAGGAAAGCGAAAGAGAGGCCGACCAAAAACAACTTGGCGGAGGACTGTGGAGGCTGAGATGCAAAGAATGAACCAGAGTTGGGGCACTGTACGAAGGATGGCCACCGACCGTGCAAAGTGGAATCAATTTGTTGTTGCCCTACAAGACGCCACTAGGCGTGATGGCCACTGACTGCTTTGATCTATAAAATGAGCCAGTTCTTAAACTCTGAAAAACTTAAAAATGTGTAAAGGTTATGTTAAATAATAAAAAATCTTAGTTGCTAATTGCAAAAAGCGTTAATACCTTTATCATTTAAATTATTTCCCTTGATTTCCAGCATAAAGTAATTTCCCTTGATTAATGTTATTGGCATGTATAAATTAAAAACGGATTCATTTAAAAAAAAAATATTTTCTGTGGTAAACATAATGACCAGCTAAGAAATAACTTCAATGCGTTATCCAGGAGAGCGTAAAGAGTAACTCTGCCTAATTTAAAAAAGAAATTTAAAGGAATAAAGATCTGTATTAATTACAAATAATCATCGAGATTTTCGTTTTAATCTGTGTGCTGCCCTTTCTGTGGTTGGTGTCATGTTATATGAAACTCGTTATGTGACTTCTCTGGCTTTTGGTGTGACGCTTTTCTTGTGAAAATCAGCGAAAATCTCAGTGTAATCTGTTATAAAGTAATTGTAACCTCTTTTAATTCTAAGGTGTAAAGATGGTGCTTGTAACCTGACTAAGTGTTTGTAAATTTTGTTTGTTTTCTGGTTAATTAAAATTTCGTGTCCTCTGATGGCTTGTATGCATGTCTTGTAGAAAGGTGGTAGTGTGCCGAAATGATGTGGGACATTGTTCTTTAGTGGTCTCAGTCTAGCAAGTCTAAGCCCTACGTAGTAATGGGCTAATGTGTGTTGTTCTGGGTCTCTTATTATATTTCCTACATGTTTGATTCGAAGTATCTTTATTTTTGTCCCTATGTCCTGGAGGGCATTTGCCCTGAATCTTTTCTCTTGCATGAGTGTTTGATGTTTAATGCTAAATAAAGTGTGCCCAAAAACAAAACGCCTGATCTCCTTGTTTATCTCTGTCACCGTATGTTGTGGAGGGTCAAAGACTGTAGCAATGTAAATTATTTTTGGAATAATAAAGCAGTTCACTATTGCACTTCTGGAAAAAATGGTTGTATTTTTGTATTTGTAGCGGTGAAGCGTGTCTGTGATATATGCGACTAAGTTCTGCCATGTGACTTTGTGTGTGCGGTTCGGGTGAGATGGGAAGTATATACCGTACAGTTTCATGTTTGTTGTTGAAGTTAAAGGGAAAATCTGCTTTGTTTTTCCATCTGCCTATACCCATAATTGTAGACTTTTGGACGTTTAATTTTGACCCACTACCTTTACCAAAAAGCGTGAAAGTGTGTAGAATATTTTGTATCATTGGAGGGGGGGGGGGGGGGGGGGGGGGGGGGAGAGAAGGTAGTATCGTCTGCGTAGGGAAGCAACTTTTGTTCCCCTCTACCCTGAATAAAAGTGCCTCTGATGGTACTGTCTTGTCTAATTTTCTCTAGCAGTGGTTCTAGAGCGAGTACCTAGAGTAGAGGAGAAAGGGGACATCCCTGCCTAACAGATCTTGTCAGCCTGAAAGCCCCAGTAAATGAATGATTTACCAAAACCTTGCTTTCAGGTTTTGTATATATAATTTCAATCCACTTTCTAAAGTATTCACCAATGTTGCAGTGTAGTAAAGTTTTATGGAGGTATGAGTGGGATATTCTGTCAAAGGCTTTTTCTTGGTCTAGCGATAGGATTGACGACTGGCAATCCTTCTGATGTGTGTAGGTGATGATGTCTCTTATGAAGTGTGCGTGCTGATGAATGTTTCTGTGCTGGACACTACACTGTTGGTCTTCGTGTATGAGTGTAGCCATGAACGGTTTGAGTTTGTTTGTTAGGGTTTTGGCTAAAATTTTATAGTCGGTGTTTAGGAGTGATATGGGTCTGTAGTTTTTAAGCTTTGTTTTGTCCGGATCGTCCTTAGGGATTAGAGTGATGTATGACAGGTTGAAACGAGATAGAAATTCCTTTTTCGCGAAAGATTTTGAATATACCCTTAGTAGGAGAGGGCGTAACATGGGGAAGAAATGTTGGTAGAATTCAGCTGTTAGTCCATTCGGTCCTGGTGACTTGCCTTTTTGCATTTCGTGTACTGCATGTGTTATGTTTTCTAGGGTCAGTTCTGCAACAAGAGATTGTTTTTCTCTGTTGCTCAGTTTCTTAGTGTATTGCCAAAAAGTGCCCTGTATATCTTCATGTGAGTTGTATTTGCTTCTTCGCTGTATGTTTTGTTCTATTGCCATGTATTGATTTCTATTGTGTTCAATTTTGTCCGTAACAGGGCACCTCTTAATCTTCTATCTAATCGTGCTGATCTGCCATGTGCGTTATTTGTGTGTGTGGTGTCAGTGCCCTTGGGATGTGTCTCTCTGTAGGTGTCCTTTAAGCTGTGCATGTCTACTATGGTTTGTAGCATATCTAGCTGGTGAGTGCCCTCCCTGTTTGCCATCCGAATTGTGTTTTGACTTCCCCGCCTATAACATCCATTTTTGTCAGTATACAATTAAAATCTCCCCCTAATATGATGTTCTGCCCCCTGTATGAATGTGTGAGTAGGCTTTCTAGGCTATCATAAAACCAGGGTTGGTGTCTGTAATCTGGTGGTGCATGTATGTTTACTATGGTGTATGTTTGTGTCTTGTTCCTTACCTGAACTAAGGCTATTCTACCCTTACTATCTCTATTTTTCCTGATAATTTCCCACCTATCCGATGTCTGTACGATAGCTACCCCTGAACCTATATTCTGAACACAAAGGCTAAAACATGAATGTCTAAGTCCTAATTTTGTCGTGATATGGGCTGCGTGTTTGTCTGTGTGTATGTTGGTTTCTTGAACCAGTATAAAATCTGGATGGTATTTGTGAATTCAAGACTAATCGACAAATAAGAGAAGACTCTAGGCAGAAATATGTCTCCGACTATATAAGGAAAAGACGATGGTCATATATCGGTCATGTCCTACGAATGCAAAACAACAGAATACCACTACAGGCGCTCACTTGGGTTCCTGAGGGTAAGCGGAAAAAAGGAAGACCAAAAGAAACACTCAGAAGAACAATAATAAGAGAAGGAAGAACGTTGGGCCTAAATAATGTGCAAGAGCTAAGAGGAGTGGCGTCACAACGAACAACCTGGAGAGCACTGGTTTCTGCCTTATGCGCCGTGTTTGGCGCTTAAAGAATTTATTATTATTATTATTATTTGTGTATGAGTGTTATGAAATGTTGTAATTTTGTGCGAAGGTCACGAATATTAACACTAATTATTCTAATTTCTGCCGCCATTCCTGAAATGTGGTATTTGCTAATAGTGTAATTCCATAAAAATGGATGTTTGAGGTCAGGGGAAAACGTCTTTACTCTGTGTTACCGGGGCTATCCAGCACAATGACGAGTCTCGGGCTGCTGTCTGACAGTGTTCTACGTCTGGGTGGTGTTTCCACATGTTGCGTGTTTGTCTTTTCTTTGTTTGGGCTTGTTGTTGGGCTATTGTTTTTATAAGCTTGCGCTGGAGTAGGAAAAAGCTTGGGGTCTATCATCGTAAAGTTCGGCGTGTCTTGTGTAGTGACGTTGTCCTCAGAGTGGTGTCTTCTTCGTTTATTGTTTCTCGTGACTGTTTGGAAACTTCTGTTTGTCTGCCGGCTGGCGGGGAGGTAGTATTTGTTGTGCTTGTTTATCTGGTTGTGTACGTACTTCTTTTCCTTTACTTTTTTGGGGGCACCTGTTTGCCCAGTAGTCTTCTTGCATGCAAAAAGGGCACGCCGTCTTCCGTCGTGGTACAGTGACGAAAATTTTGTGTCTTTTCCCCCTGCCCTTTGATTTCTAAATCCACGTAGTAGGGGAGGAAATCTTTGGGTTTGCAAAGCAGGACCCACTCGTCCATAGCATTCTTTAACTGGAAAGTTTCTGCCTCGGCGTCTCCTGAGACAGCCACAGCTATCTTTCTTGCCGCTTCCTTTTTCAATGTTGGAGGCATCCAGTGGAGGGTGGCTTTCACCCGTTCTTTTTCTAGATGCTCCACTAGAACGGATAGCTTCGGAGTCTGCCACTCCAATCGTTTCCCATGTAGGGAGTTGTACTGGGCGGCTTGCGCCCCAGGCGTCAAAGTGGCATACCACCGGTGTGGGTCTTCAAAACGGTATATCGACGATATACCAATGGGAATGATGCCGCACGGGCCCGTTAAAATACTTGCTATTAGCGAGTAGGAGGTGCGCCCAGCCTGTGCTCCAGAAATGGACAACACCAAAGTATATATAACAGCTCCCTCGTGGACGACTTACATCCCCTGTATATTTATTCTTTCAGTCTCGCTGACACGGACGTCAAACAAAACGTTCTCACCAAAGTTGCAGTCTGGAAATTATATAAAATTGTGCGCTTCTGGCCTTTGCACTAAACTGCACGCCGCTCAGTGTAAGGTGTGTCTTTTTTCCCCATAAAAGTTGCAGTGTTATTTTAAATAATAAATAGAAAACACATAGTAAAGTGCCAACAATCTACAATATATTTTATTGTTATGATCTTTTCTTGATATTTGATTGTTTCGCTTTGATAGGGGAGAAGATAAACTACATACCTTGGAAAAAAAGGGCAACACAATTTATTTTTTTTCAAAACAAAACAAAAAAATTGGTAAAATAACTTCAGAGGCAGAGGCTTTGAAAACTGCAGCAGAGGTTATAAGGACAGAAGAAAGCACAGAGAGACAGGTTGCTTTCTTCACCGATGCACTGTCAGTGATTGCAACATTGAAAAGCCAAAATAATGCAGACCAGGATGGCCTAATAGTAGTGCTCCATAAACTGTGTCAACGATTCCAAAGAGTTGTGATCCAATGGATCCCATCTCATTATAGCATCCCCGACAATGAAGAGCGGACAGAATGACAAAGGAAGGTGGAAAGCTATCTCAGCCTGATGCAAGCATAACTTTCCAGGAGGCAAAGAGTTTTATCAGAACCAGATACAGAAACAAATGGGATGCAGAGCATCCAGGTCACACACAAGATGATGCATACTACCAGTTCAACAGAAGAGAACAAGTGGTAATCTTCAGACTTTGTACCGGCCACAACAGACTGGGATATCATCTATTCAACAAGTTAAAGATAGGAACTACCGATGAGTGTAATTGTGGCACTGATAAAATGACTGCTGAACATCTGCTTCAAAGATGCCCAACATTTGTGGAACAGAGAAAGCGCGTATGGCTGTCACCAGTACCATTTGTGGAAAAGCTCTACGGAGATGCAATAGCCTCCAGTAGCCTCAAGCTGACTACTGCTTTCTTTGAAAACATTCAAATAAACGTCTAGGAGTGTACGAAGAAGAAGAAGATACCTAGAGTATAAAACGTCTAGTTTTCTAAATTAAGCGCTGGTACAATCTGGACAACGGGTATACTTTGGGCTCTTACACCGAGCATTTTTGCTGTTTGTTGTATTATCAACCTTTAGCATTTGGTTCGTAAACATTCCGGTAATTAAAGCTCTAACAAGGACATGTCTAGTAATTATGGATTTACAAATGCTAAGCAATAAGAAACTGCCCAGCTTACAACTGGGAATGCGGTACTGGATATTTTATGGCACAAGAACCTTAATGCGCATTGTCTGCAACATAATACTGTTGCGTGTGAATTATCTTCTTGTAGTTAGTTATGGGTGAGAATATAAAGTCACAAACGTACATGCATCATACTGATAAAACACGAATGGAGACAGGTATGGTCGTTACAAGACATCACTGGCCGAAGAACACAAGTCGTTGGTTAGAGGGTCCACAAATCATCTTCAACATTTAATCTTCTTCAGGAACAACATCATCATGGAAAAAAAGGTCCAGGCATATATATAAGATTAAGGCATACATCGTAGTTAATCTTTCATCTGTCTCGTCTCAATCATTCAGTTCTGGCCGCTGTACTAGAGGTGCATACGAACGATGACCACCCAAGTAATGTGGACCAGGCGACGTGAATGTAAAAATACTTGAATATACCTTCATTAATAGTTGGAACTTCTTGATAAGTTCTGAATCATCTTATATAACATAGTGGCGGCCTTCGAAGTCAAATATGCCACTTAAATAATATCTTCCTCTGAAATACTTGGAGCTTGAATAAAACACGTCTTACTATGAAGACTGGAAGTAACGAAAGGCCAAGAATATTAGCCGTTAGCATAAATTAGTGCAAAACGTGTTACGTCATTAACAACTGGTGACGTATTAAATATACAGCGTTCAATATAAGTTAAAACCCGTGCAAAAACATGAGTTACCACAGAGAGACATATTACCGCAAAATAATTGGTAATAGCCTATGTGTGACAACATACAACATATATGAATATTCGTTCTTTAACAAATACCATAGATCACTTCTCCAATGTAAAAAGCATGCCTACATAGAATTTAACTACAGTTGACATTCAAAAATCCGGCCATCGATAATCCGGTTCCTTCAGATTTCCGGCATGGATTTCGGAGCGCATTTTTTAATTTAGCACGTTGGCGCGCCACTGTTTTCTGGAGCCGTTTATGTTTTGGTGCAACTGTTGGGTCTTGCTTGCACGTGTTAACAGGCATTCCTGATCATTCCTTCTCAATTTATCATTTATTTGCTGCTGTACAGCCCCATTATGGATTCAGCAAATAAAAGAAGTGGTGTAAAACGTAAACATCGTGCGTTGTCCATCGCAGATCATTTAGTTTTTAATTTTCTTTCTTTAAAAGACTGTACAGGTAGTCATTTTCTGTTAAATATGTACGGCATATATAAACCATAAAAAATCCGGCATTTTCAACAATTCGGCACTCCTCAGGTCCGGAGGTTGCCGGATTTTTGAATGTCAACTGTATTAGAATATTTACAGATATGCAATTCTTCTTTTACGGGTGAACAGCTGTTAAACACACTAACCACTGCGGTTATCAAAAATATGTTAACCAAGAGCTAAGTAGAACCGGAACAAAATTAACATTTAATATCGATAACTTTATAAAAATGTTATTTAAACGTGAGAGGAGAGAAAGAAAACAGTAGCAAAGAAACCTTGGCAGTTTTTAAAGAATGGAATTCCAGTTTCATAGCTTCATTTTCTGCGCTAATACCATGTCACTAACCGATCTTATTCAATGTTTTCTAGTTTAGCTCTTAAGTCAACACATTTTTTCTCCTAACTGAGCTGCTTTGCAAATCGATCAATTGAATTTCAAAATTATCCAAATCAGTCATGCGTGGAGACATATCTGACGTCATCTTTATATGACCACCAGCTATGCACAATGCTATAATACATGGAAGTGGGCCGATGTCTGTGAGGCTAATTACATCCTCATTGACTTTTGAAATTGTTGATATTTACTGTTGTGTGTTGTAAATATTGTAAGATATAATGAGACGTGGCTGGCTGTCATACATTCTCACGTTACGAAGTTTAATCACGAAGCTTGAACACAGGATACAAACTCGATATGTTTAATTCGCCATCTTAGAAGTAGGAGGTAGGAAGAAGAGTTAGCCTAAGGGCAAGTAACTCTAGTGGGAAACAAAGTAACCATGGAGATGACCCCATCAACATCCCCCCTTCTTTATGAGTGAACAAAGTCATTCATCCAAGAGGGTTTCTTGCGATCTCTTTGAGGTCTCTTAGGGCTAGATGGTAGGAGAGAATGTTCTTTGCCAGCTTTCCCAGGACTAGAAGTAGCTGGAGTTGAAGGATCAACTTCTGGAGGATTGGAAATGTTCATTTCACTAGTGTTTTCCATGTCTGGCAAAACAACCTGTTGCTCGGGTAGAACTGGAGAGGAGATATCAATTTCCAGGTCCTCGGGATCAGGTGTGAAAGGTGTTGTTTTAGGTCTTAGATGAATTCTGTTTCTGACATATTGACCTCCATTCTCCCCTTCAACTAAATAAGATCTTTCAGATAGCCTCTTATCAATCCTTCCAGGTTGCCAGTTTGGTTGTTCAGGGTCTTGATAGTAGACTGGCTGGTGAGACAACTTGGGCAGATCATGAGCAGTTTTATCATAATACGTCTTCCCTTATCTGTCTCTCTTGCCTCTACTTTCAATAACTCTACTGTGAGATGCAACGGGTTTCACTGCAGAAGGTATCAGTGTACGCAGTTTCCTGTTGAACAGTATTTCTGCTGGACTTTGATCAAACCCTTGTCTTGGCGTATTACGAAGTTCAAGTAGTGCCTCATATGCATCTGTGTTGTTTTGAACAGTCTTTCTCATCATACCCTTGATGAATTTCACAGCAGATTCAGCTAATCCATTGGCTTTATGGTGACCTGGTGCTGATTTAACATGAAGTATTCCCCATCTAGCAGTAAATGATCTGAACTGTGCAGACGTAAACTGAGTACCTGAGTCAGATACAATAACTTAAGGAACACCATAACGAGCAAAATGAGACTTCAATTTCCTGATGACTAACTGTGCTGTCATTATAGGTAGAAAGTCTACTTCAATGAAGTTGGAAAAGTAGTCAATCAGAACTAAATAATATCGGCCTCCTATAATAAAGATGTCAGTGCCAACTTTCTCCCAGGGTGATAAACCTCTTGAGTGTTGGTTTAAAGGTTCTTTAGTATTCCTTGCCTTCGTTTCTTGACATTCTGGACAACTGTCAGCTATCTGTCGAATCTCAGCCGTCATGCCGATCCAAAACAGACAACTTCTGGCCCGGCGCATCATGCTGTCAAATGCAAGATGAGCAGCGTGTAGCTTTTGCTTGATTTCAGGCCTCAGTGCTTTTGGGATAAGAATACGCTCTCCTTTAAGTATTATGCCTTGTTCTGTTGTCAGAGTGTCACGAATATCAAAATAAGGCATAAGCTCAGCTGGTACATCATACTTTTTTGTAGGCCACCCATGCAAAATGGTCGACTTCAACCTCTGAAGCACGCTGTCTTTGAGAGTTTCAGCTTTAATCTTTTCCATCATCACATCTGGTATTTCAGGTAATCTTACAGGTGCATCAGCTTCTGCATTGCTCTCTCTATCAGCTAAGGAATCCAATGTGACATTATGAATACAAACTCTGGACAGTGTGTCGGCTATAAAAAGATCGGAACCTTGTACCCATTGGAATTCAAAGTCATATCGATGGCTGCGCATCAATAAATTCTGCAGTCTTCGGGGAATTTGACTCAGAGGTTTCTTAACGATGGCTGCCAAAGGTTTATGGTCGTTGATGACTGTAACTTTCCTTCCATAAGTGTACTGGTCAAAGCGTTCCAAACCATATACAACAGCTAAGAGTTCCTTCTCAATTTGAGCCCAGCGTTGTTCTGTTTCAGTTAGAGCTCTTGAAGCAAACTCTATTGGATGACCATTTTGTAGGAGGACAGCCCCAAGTCCATAGCTACTACTATCAACTTGAATACACAAAGATTCATCAGGATCATAGTATGCGAGTACTGGAGTAGAAGTAATCAGTTTCTTGACTCTCTTGAAGGCTTGTTCACATTCAGCAGACCAGATAAAGGGAGTATCTTTACGGGTAAGTTCTCTTATTGGATGAAGAACTTCTGAAAGATTGTTGAGAAACTTTGCTAGATACTGTATCATGCCGCAAAATCTGCGAACCTCATGACAGTCCTTAGGAACGGGCATGTTTAGTATTGTCTCAACCTTTTTCTTGTCTGGTTCAACACCTCGAGCAGTAATAAGGTGACCCATGAAGGTAATTTCTTCTTTCTTCTCTTGAGCTTTAGCTTCATTCAGTTTAATGCATTTCTCTTTACACCTATGTTTCAGTGCTTTAAGCTTCAGATCATGGTCCTTAATTGCTTGATCCACAACCTGCAATAACTATGTCATCAGCAACATTGATGCAACCATGAAGACCTTCAAGAGCTTGTGCTAGATGCCTCTGGAACATTTCACTGCTTACATTCAAACCAAATGGTAATCTAGACCATCTGAACCTACCAAAAGGTGTAATCATTGTTGTAAGTTTACTAGACTTCTCATCAAGTTTGATATGCCAGAATGCTTCCTTGATATCCAGCTTTGTGAAAATCTTGAGTTCAGGCAATACATCATCCAAAGTTGGTAATCTGTAATGCTCTCTCTGCAAAGCCTCATTCAGGGGTCTAGGATCAATGCATATTCTTAAAGAACCATAAGACTTTTCAACAACAGCCATTTGGTTAACCCATTCAGTTGGTTCCTCTACTGGTATTAATATAGCTCTGTTCATTAGATCTTGAAGCTCTGACTTTACCTTGCTCTTAAGTGAAAATGGTATTTTTCTGCATGGCAGTGCCTTTGGACGAATATTAGGATCAATATGCAACACAGCTTCACCCAGGACACCTAGATGGTTATCAGAGTTATGATCATTATCTAAACTGTCAGTAGCCACCTTAGCAATAAATTTGTTTGTGTTGACTGTCACAAACTGTAGATCCTGCAGTGTGTTGTTGCCCAGCAAACATGTGAATCTATTTTTCACAACAGTAAACCTTATATTGTGTTTTGTCCCAGTCTTAGGATTCTCAGCAGTTAATAGAACTTCTCCCAGTGGAGTCATCTTAGTACCATTCCACATAACAAGCCTCTGTTTAGTGGGTAACAATTGTTCTTGCATCACAAAGCGGTGACAGATTGTATTCACATCAGCTGCTGTGTCTAGCTGAAATTTTACCATTTTTCCATTGACAATGAGTTGTGCAGATGTACAAGCTTTACTAGACTTCACACAGTTAAGAAAAACTTCAGAACCTTCCACTGACTCTGTGTGAACAGTGTGAACTTTCTTGCATTTAACTTTGAAATGGTTTCTTCCCCTTCGGTCCTAAAAAATGCCGTGCAGAAGTCGGATGTGTCGACCGAAAGGTGCAGATATCACAGCTTAGGCGTAAACAGACACAACGCAACCACCGTCCTTTTCAGGACGAACGAGGAAGAAGAAGAAGTTTCTTCCCCCACAGTTTGAGCAAAACTTCCCCCATGCAGGACACTTTTTCTTAATCAACGGATGTTTCTGTCCGCAGTAATGACACTCCTTTCTAGGTTCAAAGTACCCACTGTCAGTGTTACTTTGACAGGCTTTACCAGCAGCATGCCCAGTGTCTCTCTTAGGAGGTTTATGGTTGAGTGATTTTTTTCTGTACCTTTTCAACCCTTGCTTCAGAAGGTTGTACTGTATTATTCATCTCACTTATGTCTTTTCCAGTTTGCTCAAAGACTCTGCATATGTGAATGGCTTTCTTTAGATCGAGGTCAGCTTCTCTCAAGAGCTTCTCCTGTAACCTTTTGTTGACAGTAAAGACAATTTTGTCTCTTATCATACGATCCTTGTCGTTAAAGTTGCACAAATCTGCCTTAGTTCTCAGCTCAGTTAAAAAGGAATTAAAGGGCTCTTGAAGAGGTGTGTTCCAGAATCTGAATGTATGAAATACTTCATTGCTTCGTGAACTGCAATGGTTCTGGAGCAAATCGAGAATTTTAGTAGGATTAGAGTGGTCTCCTTCCTCTACAAGTTGATCAAAAACTTCAACAGCTTGAGGCCCAGCACAGTGTAGGATAATGGCCGCCCGGATGGGATCAGGTTTAGAGGCCACTTCTGCTGCATCAATATATAGTTCTAACTGTCGTCTCCATTTACGAAATGTGTCTGGTTCGACGTTATTTATGTCTAGGCAGAGTGGTAACCGAAACATGGGCCGTTCTGCCATGACGAACTGTCTAATAATGGTATGCAAGCAATAACCTACCAGTCTATGACGTCAGCACGCGTGTTACAAGTATTTAGCAGAATAGTTCGAATTCTGTAGAAATAAACACCGCTGCCACCATGTTGATATTTACTGTTGTGTGTAGTAAATATTGTAAGATATAATGAAACGTGGCTGGCTGTCATACATTCTCACGTTACGAAGTTTAATCACGAAGCTTGAACACAGGATACAAACTCGATATGTTTAATTCGCCATCTTAGAAGTAGGAGGTAAGAAGAAGAGTTAGCCTAAGGGCAAGTAACTCTAGTGGGAAACAAAGTAACCATGGAGATGACCCCATCAACAGAAATCATCCACACACTTCCAGGGATTCCCCTTGTAGGGAAACTTGTTGAGAACCCAGCATCGCACACTAAGCTTGGAGAAGTCACTTGAGCCCCAGACGTAATTCTTTTCGCTTTGACCTGGTTGACTGTATGCAGGAAATATCACAGTGATAGGCAGGAGGAGCTGAGGAGTGGCTCTGTTCAGGAAGTGACAATTCCTTGGGAGAGCCCAGAATCAAAATATTTTAGCTACGTATAGTTGGAGAGCCCCCTTGGATGGCGGGGAATGCACTGTATGCCACGTGCTTCTTACTCGTAGCTTGGGATCAGATGTAACGAGCCTTTAAATGCAAGCCACGCTGGAGAAACTGAAGCTCATGACTTCAACTCAGCACATGTCGGAATGGCAGAAAAGCCACAGGAAAAGCCTAGAGCTACAGTGTAGATAATACCAAGGAGTCTTCAACTTGGTATTGGCTGCAAAAGAGCGAAAAGCTCAGCAGCCTTAGATAAATAAAAACAACAACAACAATCCAAATCAATCCACTGCAACAGTTCCTAATTTAATTTGTTCTAATGTTTCACTATCTGCATACTTTATGGATTTTGCAGTTTCTTTAAATGACATGAGCTTAGTAAATCTCGAAGAAACTTGCTTTGTAGCCTCAATGATGCTAGAAAATTTCATTTGAAGACCCTGAATGTCTGTTTTTCAAGATCAGTCATGTTTTTATTTGTTGGTTTTTTTTTTTTTTAGGCCAGAAAATATTTAAAAATCTACTTGCAAGCATTATGTATTTTTCTTTGTCTTGTGTGGGGCAGCCAAAGGAAGGATCCGCCCCACGTGCCAAATAATATGAGTGCGTACCACACGCAGCGTCACAAAAAAAAAAAATATATATATATATATATATATATATATATATATATATATATATATATATATATATATATATATATATATATATATATATATATATATATATATAGATAAATAAAAATTAATGATGAACGATATATTGAGCAGTGAAACAATAAGAGAATTGTCCACACATCGACACTAGAATAGTGAGTGCAACATCTGTAGATGCAGTACAGCTGTGTAATAAAATAAAAATAAAAACTCTTTGCGAAGGCAAAGTATCTTAGCAGTAAGGAAAACACAGCCACACAGCATTGGAAGTACAGTAGGTGGAAAGGTCATCGGATCAAAATGACCCATTGGTGCATTTATTGTCACGAGACCCAGTTCTAAACAAAATATGACATTCTATTAGTATTAAATAACAAAGTCTAAACTACACACAAATGAGTGGACAGGGGCAATATCAAAAATAGGTTAACAAAGAGCTAAGTAGAACCTGAAGAACATTAACACTTAATATCGACAACTTTATAGTAATATTATAATAATATCCCTTTTAGTCATAACTAACTATGAGAATGCGCCCCTGAGGTGACAGACCTCAGCTGCTTATATTCTTGGTGTTCCTTTCGACATTTTCTCCTATCTTCTGCTTGCCGTGAGAGTTTCTTTTCTCCCAATCTGAAGTGACGCCGTAGAGAGTGTCGTAATATCTGAGATTACACCGATCAAGATATATATATACGGTATATATAAATAGTTGTTTATAAGACAAAAAAATAACATAGGGATAAAATAAGGAAGTTGCGAGACACGTTGTCTCCTACGCCAGCAATCGTATTAGTCTGGCCAAAGCATTCACGCAACGAGACTGTAACGTCTCGTTTTCACTAGTGCTGGCTTGTGCATCCGACCGTGGAAAATAAATATAACATCTTGACAAAACTTGGGCCTAGTTTTCGAGCAAGAGTGTAAGAAGAAAACGGGGAACGAATACGCGAAGGCATAAAAAGTGAGACAGCAAATGCTACAATCTGACACGCGTTTGAATTTTTTTTCTGGCCTCGCGAACCAGAGGAAAACGATAGTGCAAGTCAATGCAGTAGTATGTTGGAAGAAAAACGTTGTCGCCCGCCTTACAGACCCCTCTTCGCTCGACGCGCAGATGCGAATATATAACCACGCTGTTAGACGCGACACAGACCAAAACACACACACACAGTCGTATTTCGAGCAAAAAAGTAGTGCTATTGTAGTGCACGGCAAAGCGTTGTCGTTTTTTTGTTGTGACGTACTACAAATACGGTGTTTCGTTTGAATGAGAACCTTAGACAGGCCTATAATACGATTAACGTGGAAAAAGTTTGGAAAAAATACAGTGGGAGAGGGGCAGAAAAGGAGCATAGTTGGTCGTGTCACGAGTTCGTGTTTACAAATTTGAATTTGCAAGATAGGATAGAGAATATAAACTTAGATAATTTACTTACAGGCTAAAATAAAGGATGGTTGACGAATATAATGACCTTAATTGTTTAGTAGAAGAGTATGATGTTAATGTATCTTACCGTAGATAGGAAAATATGTTATTTGAAGAATTGAAGAAGAAAAACGATAATAGTAAATATAAGGAATACAAGAATAAAAATTAAACCACTGTGTGACAAACAACAACAGGATCACTAATTACTTGTCAGAATTAAAAACTAGTAGTAAATAATTGAGATATTGACGAGAAAGTAAACTTATTAAAATATTTCTCTCATGCGGGGAAATTGTTGTACAGTATTTTGACATAAGACCAGGAAAACCACTGGCCGTCGTCTTCAGCAAGTCACCGTGATTGTACATGACTTGATATTATTAACTTAAAATGTTTCCTTTGTCAAGGAAGGTGTCAAACTATAGTTTGAAATTTAATAGACCATGAATGGGGTAACAAACCAGATAAGAACGACTACTATTTGATTGGTTACCATGCTGATTCTAACTATGATTGCAAATGTTAAATAAGTTAGGGATAGAGAGAGGCATATGAGATGTTGAGTAGGACGTATTCCTATCCTTGCAGGGTTTCATCTATGACTCCAAGTGAGCCCAGGTCAACCTAGATCTGTATAAACTCCTACATAGTAAGACGTGAGGCAGTATAGACTGTGTGCCTCCTGGTTATATCTCAAAATCTGAATCCAGACTTGGCAGTTTGTAGCTGTTGGAGAGGAAAGACTTCATCTTGGGAACCAGCACTTACCAAGCTAAGAATCTGTTCACGGGCTCATGATATATCAAACTTCACCACTCTCTTATCCCAATTGTGTATTTCATAGTAGAACATGATGAACCCAGTTGTGCTTCAAAATATTACCCATTCATAGGAGCAAGTTTTATTTGACACTTTTCTACTGACATTTAGATAATAGTTGTGAATAATAAGAGACTCATTTATAATTTGAATTCAATTGGTGTAAATATATTCCATTACAATTTTGAGTTTTCATTATTCCTGTATCCAAAAAAAAGAACTGAGATACAGGAAAATAAATTGTAAAAAGATTTCAGATTTAAACTTAAACCAGTGACTTGTTTCCTTACTGTTCATTAATTTGTTAGGTGTAGGTGTTGTCATTTTATTATATTATATCGCATATACCCTAGACATCTAGCTAGACAACATCCACACACCAGTACACATAATTAGGAGAAAATATATGACAGGTTGAGGTCATAAGGTGGTAGCAGACAGGTTCCCTGAAAACACATTTATAAATAACTAACTTCAGGGGCTTGCACAGCTGACCTCACATCTGTTACAAATCAGATTGTATTCTTTAACATCAAATCCACCACAGAGAGCATCGCCACTTGGTGCGATCGATAGCTTCATTCTGTCCAGTGTCCCCATATCTCTCTCGCACACATCTTTGAACTTCAGCTGCGGTCGCCCAACTATTCTTTTAACATCTGCCAATTGTCCGTAGAAGATATCTTTCGGGATGCGACCATCTTCCATGCGGTGGACATGGCCAAGCCAGCGTAATATGCGCTGTATAAGCAGTGTATACATGCTTTCAAGGCCAGCACGCGACAATACCTCGACATTTGTCACTTTGTGTCCTTCCCATGAAATACCGAGAAAGCACATACTGCCATCACCAGTACCATTCCTGGAAAAACTATACGGAGATATCAACAGCTTCAAGGTGATCGCTGCTTTCTTTGAACATATTCAAGTTGACGTCTGATGGTCAACGAAGGAGAAGAAGAAGAAGAAGAAGAAGAAGAAGAAGAAGAAGAAGAAGAAGAAGAAGAAGAAGAAGAAGAAGAAGAAGAAGAAGAATAAAAGACAGAGAACCAGTCACCGCATACTCAGACACCACGTGCTCATCAAAGAGAAATCGGGCAGAATGTGAGGAAGACAAATAAACTGTGGGATATGTCTTCAAAGACTTTTTGCTACACGAGAGAGGCTTTTACCAACCCTTTTGAGGGGGAAACTTCAGTCCTCCTTTACGAGAGGAGTACATGTCGTTATATTAGAGCGAACGAAGAAGACGACAAAAAAAAAAGAAGAGGAGGAGAAATAGTAATAATAGTAAAATGCATAAGCACACAGGGGCCGAAAAAAAAACATGTACAGCTCACACTACCCGATATCTAGTCACGACACGGAACTAATGTATATATTAAGGGAACCATAATTTAAAACCAACGGCTGAACTGGGAAAACAACACTAACATGTTTGAAAGGCCATGAATGGGGCGTAAGCTCTACGACAATGCTCATGCTCTATTTATGTTTTATTATAAGAAAAATGGTTGTGCACTCTGACTATATGACTCCGCTGCCCACAGTATCAACATTAAATTGGACAAGATTCAACACCAAACAGTATGTACAATAACAAGTACACCAAGATCGAAATCGATGGCAGCCCTATAAATAGACTTAAACATCCTGCTTTTGAAACTGCAGAGAAAAAAAACTGAGACTAAATTACATAAGCAAAGCGATGCTGGACAAGACTCAACCAGCATATCCAATTTTTATCGTAACAGTTTGGGACAGCTTCGTGAATACCAGTGGATACCCTACAAGGTGAAAGTATTGGAGGAACTAGTACACATGGGAGCTCTAGGTGCTGTGCAACAATTAATAACAGCAGTAAGTACACACCGGTGGTACCACTCTGGGAGATGAGGACGCTGGTTAATAACTACCGCCTGACAGATGTAATGGAAAAGCTGATATACATGAAACGAAGCCAGGAAATACATGCACCAAATAAAAAAAATGACAGAATTACAATGTACTGGATCAAAGGGGGGAGACGAAACGTTAGCAATAGGGATATACTTGGAAAGTTAGCAAACGATATAATATAATAGTCTCTTCTTCTTCTTTGATCCTTAGCTGCCGACCGTCAAAGCAGTCAGTGGCCATCACGCCTGGTGGCGTCTTGTAGGGCAACAACAAATTGATTCCACTTTGTTCGGTGGGTGGCCATCCTTCGTACAGTGCCCCAACTCTGGTTCATTCTTTGCAACTCAGCCTCCACAGTCCTCCGCCAAGTTGTTTTTGGTCGGCCTCTCTTTCGTTTTCCTTCAGGGGTCCATAGCATAGTTGTTCTTGTGATGGCATCGGGGTCTCTTCTGAGGACATGGCCAACCCAGCTCCAGCGTCTGCCAGCTATGATGGTGTGCATGTCCTCTTGCTTGCTCTGAGTAAGCAGATCTTTGTTGGTGATGGTATTCGGCCAAAAGATTCTGTGAATTTTTTTCTTAGGCATGTTGTGCGAAAAGATGACAATTTCGACATTTCCTTCTCTGTGAACTCTCCAGCATTCCGCACCATAGAGAAGCACAGAAAGCACACAGCTCTGATATAATCTTAATTTTGTCCTTGTGTTGTACTGAGAGGACTTCCAGATGTTGTTTAGACTAAAAAAGGCTGTTCTTGCTTTGTTCATTCTGTTGTTGATGTCTTTGCTTGCTCCGACGTCTGGTGTTACTATGCATCCTAGGTATGTGAAGGTGTCTGTCTGTTCCAGTTGCTGATTCCTTACTAATATGGCTCAGGGTTGCTCACATTGAGCGTCATGACCTCAGACTTCTTTAGATTGATGTTCAAGTCCACCTGCTGGCTATACTTATTAAGTCTATCTGTTTTTTTCCTGGATGTGTTGATGTGAATGTGCTAGTAGTGCAATGTCATCTGCATATTCCAGATCTTCTAATGTAGAAAATGTAGTCCATCTTATTCCTCTTGGACTGCCCTCTGTTGTCTGGCGCATCACCCAGTCTATGACTGTTTAAAATAGAGTGGTTGATAAGGGGCATCCATGTCGTACTCCTGTCTTCACCTCAAAGGTTAGGTTGCTCTGCCCAACGCTACATGTAAAGTTGGCATAGAGACTTTTTATGATTGACACTATACAGCTTGGAATTCCATAGGCCCTCAGTATTTTCCATAAACTGTCCCTATGTATACTGTCAAAACCTTTTTCAAAATTAACGAAATTAATGTTCAGCTGTCTTTGCCATTCTGAGCACTGCTCTATAATGTTCCTGAGGGTAAATACGAGTATATGATCTACATATCTTCTGTTCTTTCTAAATCCTGCTTATTCTTTCCTCAGTTTGTGGTCTACTGCTTTTGAAATTCTCTGTACAATTATCCTGCCTAGTATTTTGCTGGGAACTGAGAGAAGAGTGATTCCTCTCCAATTATTGCAGTCTGCAAGATCTCCATTCTTGGGCAATTTGACAATTATTCCTTTGTTCCACTCCGTTGGTGTTGTCCCTGTTTTCCAGACTTGTGCAAATAGTGGTTCTAATAGTTCTGCTGCTAGCTCAGGGTCTGTATTAAATAGCTCTGCATGTAAGTTATCATGGCCAGGAGCTTTTCCATTCTTTAACCCTTTGATTGATGTGATGATTTCTTCTTTTCGTGGACTGTCTGTATTAACGTCTAGATCGTTTTCAGCCTCAGGAACATTCAATTGTGTCTCTGGTGGTTCCTTGTTCAGAGTTTCTCTGAAATGCTCTGCCCATCTTGTTTCCTGTCCCCCTGCTGTCGTGATGAGACTTCCTTGCTTTTCTCTTACTAATGTAATATTGTTTGCACCTCGTTTTCCACTGATGATTTTAGTTATTTTGTGTACTGTGCTTTGTTCATTTCTCAGTGCTGCCTCTTCTGCCTGTCTTGCAAGATCGTCTAGGAAATTCCTTTTGTTGGCTCTGGTTTGGCGTTTAACTTCCTTGTCCAGCTGACTGTACTGTTCGCTATATAGTTGCTTTAACCTGGGGGACTTCACTTCTGTTTTCTTTCTTTTCATTTCCTTTCTCATCGTTATGGTGTTTAATGTTTCTGGTGTTATCCAGTCTTGCTTCTTCCTTTCCTGGAATCCCAAGCATGATTTGCTGCTTTCCTTATATATTGTTGAAAGGGTGTTGAATTTCTGGTCTATATCATCAGTCAATGTCTCTTCCTGACTTTTGGCAAATTGATATCGCTTCTTTATATCAGCCACAAAAGCTTTTCTGGTAAGGGGGTCCTTCAATTTGCTGATGTCAAACTTTTTCTGTGTAGTTACAGTTGGTCCAGCCATTCTGAGTTTCACTTTTGCTACTGCTAAATGGTGATCACTTCCCTCATCTGCACCTCTTCTTACCTTCACATCTTGTAATGCATGTCTCCATCTACCATTAATCATGATGTGGTCTATCTGGTTTCTGTCCCGACCATTTGGTGATTCCCATGTTACTTTGTGAATTTCTTTGTGTGGGAAAAGTATTCCTCCAATGACCAGGTTGTTAATGCTACAGAAACTTATTAATTTATCCCCATTTTCGTTTGCTGTTCCGCTGCCGCATTTCCACATTACTCTTTCATTATATGTATTGTGTGTTCCAACTTTCGCATTGAGGTCTCCTATTACTACGATAAGATCATATCTAGGTGTGCCTTCCATTTCTTTCTGCAGTTGTTGATAGAATTCTTCCTTGACCTCTTCATCGGTGTCATTCGTTGGTGCGTAGCATTGTATTATTGTAGTGTTGGTGAATCTCCCTCTCAATCTTATTCTTATCAGTCTGTTGTTGATGGGTTTCCATTCCAGTAATGTCCTTTCTATTCCTTTCTGTAGAATAATGGCTACACCTTCATTGTGCTGTCCATCCTCTCTTCCAGAGTAAAGTACTGTTTCTCCTGTTGCTGTTTTAAGTTTTCCTGCCCCTGTCCATCTGCTCTCGCTTATACCTAGAATGTGTAATCTATAATTTCTCATTTCTGCTGTGACCTGTTTTAGTTTACCCGTCTCGTTCATTGTCCTGACATTCCAAAATCCTATTCTTGTTTCGCGTTTTGCGGTCAGGACATTCCGTTTTCGTGTCAGTGGCTTCCTATAATATAATAGTGCACGTTGAAACTTGTTGAGACCGGCGTTAAATAAAAGAATCTTTGCAAGGGGTGAAATTAGTAAAATAAGAGTTCGATTACGGATTTATAATGTGTAAGTTGAAATCACAAGATGGAGCATTGTTAATAGGTCATGAGAACAGGATAGAAAGGTGGACAGAATGCATCAAGGATCTGTATGATGAGAAAAGACCAGATCTGAACGACCAGGACAGCTGTGAAGGACCTCCAATACTTGTGGCAGAGGTAGAGGATGCCATGCACCACATGAAGAAAGGCAAAGCGCACCGAGGTGGTAAATGCACAAACACTGCTTATGTTTTATAAGAACATTAATAGAAGGAGCCATAGACGTAAAGGCAGATCTGTACTTATGCTTTATAGATTACACTTGACAAAGTCAAACACGAAGAAATTATCAAAATGTTAGAAAGCACCAACATTGATGGTAAAGACTTGAGGATAATAAAGAACATGTACTGGCAACAAACATCAGCTGTAAGAATTCGCAACCAAATAGGAACGTTTCAGCAAGTCTTAAAGCAGGACTTAAATTTTAGAATATAATTTGTTTTTTTTTTTGTTTCACGGGAGCCCTCATTTGGTAACTGTTGTAAACAAATGCACATATTTTAAATTTGAGCCTACTAAGCTACGGAAGAGAAACAAATCTAGAATTTCATTATATATTATAGCAAAATTAAGCGTAAAAAAAATGGATGGTGTTTATGGAAATATTGAATACTGTATTCCCTGTCATGGGTGCACAACTCCACATACTCTTTTTTTTTTTTTGTTGTTATCACAATGGCGCTACCCACTGTTTTGTTTTCGTCGTCATCGGAAGATTTTAAACCACAGGATTACTTTTAAAAAAGATTCAGGACGCAGTAATAAGGGTTTTTAGGTTTAGGAATCCTAAACTCTACCCTAATGACGATGCCGTCATTTATAACTGTTGTATTGAACAATAATAATATTTTAAAATTCTTTAGCCTACTAAGCTACGGAAGAGAAACAAATCTAGAATTTCATTATATATTATAGCAAAATTAAGCGTAAAAAAATGTATGGTGTTTATGGAAATATTGAATACTGTATTCCCAGACTAAATTAATAATTTTCTCCCTGTCATGGGTGCACAACTCCACATACTCGTTTTTTTTTGTTGTTATCACAATGGCGCTACCCACTGTTTTGTTTTCGTCGTCATCGGAAGATTTTAAACCACAGGAGTTTATAAAACGTTTGCATCACAATTAAATTAACGATATTATTGAACATTTGATACATGACGAGGGCAGTAGACAAGGCCGAACAGTTTTCGGAGCCGAGCTTTTTATTCATTAGGCCTAGTGAACAGGCACATAGGCCTAGTTGTAAACACGGAGATGGTTGAAATGAAGAACAGTTGGCCGTTTGTTCGATACGAACTTTTAAAAAAGAATTCAGAGACGCAGTAATAAGGGTTAGGATTAGGCCTAGGTTTAGGAATCCTAAACTCTAACCCTAATGACGATGACGTTGGCAATTTATAAGGATGACATTGAAGAATACGCCCCGCTATTCTTCTTTGAAGTTAAATTTTACTGGGTCTTTGCCACGGTATAATCACAGAATAAAGGCATATGCTGCCATATTGCCCATCTAGCTATTGATACATTGGCTGTGTCATTTGGACTGATTAAAAAGTAGCCACTAATGTAAATCTTAACCCTAAGCCAGATTTCAGCCTTTTCAATAATACAGACAAACATTTAGACCGTAAAAAAAGGTAAAGGATCCCAATGAGTCATATTGGTAATATGGTGTTAGGCCCATATTTTCTTGACCGTCAGCACACTGCGGGTGATGTGGCCAGCCACCTTAACCTTCCCAGATTTGCTCTGGTACCCATACTTCTCTAAACATGTACGAAATTCGTAACTATCCATAATAAAAGCTTTGCTGATATTTTATTAATTCCAAGATTCCAGTTTGGGCAACATGGCGTCATACTTCTGTGATTCAATCCTAGCTTTCTTCTTCTTCTGCGTTCATCCTGAAAAGGACGTTGGTTGCGTTGTGTCGCCGTTTACAGCAAAGCTGCGATATCTGCGCCTTTCGGCCCAACACATCCAACTTCGGCACTGCATTTTTTAGGACCGGGTTTGCCTTCCCACTTCGATCCCTACTCTCTCAGCCAGACTGTTTCCAGGACCACCACTTGGAGATGGAGTAGGGTCTTGATTAGCTCTGGTTCGCTGACCTGACGCAAGCAGTCAGCTATGGGTCGCTGACTGCATTCCACTTTTGACGCATCTTAGGTCCTTTTTCTAGCTTTTGTCCATTAGGAAATGAACTTTAAAAACTCAACAACTAAATTAATTCATAAAATAAATGTCGTGGATCTTGCTTCATTGGCTACCAGTATGGGGTCTATTTTACTTATGCATGCTTTTTAAAAAAATCTGCAATTATGCTCATGAAAAACAGCATTACAGTTAGCAGATTACTGTTAGGATTTATCGTTACACTTATTCTTGTGTTAGGACTTAAGAAAAATATTTCCTAATGCTAACCCTAACCTTGTTTAAAGCTTGGTCAAAAATGATTATGTGTGACAGTGTCTATAGCCTTTAGGCGAAACCTGGCGTGTGTTTGACTGTTCTTTGTTTCAGCCAGTTGTTTTTTTTTTGTATTTTTAAAGAATCCTAAGCTATGGAGTATAAAAGGTAAAGTTAGTCTCATAGCAGATACTGCCGTAGGGAAGTGAAGAGTTAGAGACTTGACCATACTAGGTCCAGCATCGAGAGGTGGGGTGACCAGTTCCCTTCCTTGCTGACTTTTCCTTACCTAGCTCAAAGAGCAGTCAGGTACCCATTTACAGCTGGGTAGACTGGAGCATCTCGGTACGGTGATTAGAACCCGGCACCTTTGCCACGAGAGACCAGCACTCGGTCAGTTGGACGCTCTTTTGGAGTATACCATTTTTTAATGTAAAATTTATGTACATTGCTTCTGTGAACATGCATATGTATGTACATATGTGTGGTTGTTATAGCCCAGAGTTGTAGTGGAGATAAGCTCCTGCTGCAGATAAATGCTTCTACAGCTTGCGCCTCAGATAACCTCTGATAACCAAGCCCAGCTGCCGGCCTTCACGTATGGCTCAATTTGAGCCCAGCAGAACTGTTTCTACGGACAGGAGAGGGGTGAAGGCGGGCCACTGGTGCCTTAAAACCAATCTTAAAACCAGCTTCGGGTAGATAGGGCTTGTGATCCTTGGTTGATAGCCTATCTAGGAGATGGTAAAACTGATTTCAAACCTCAGCTGCCTTGCGGGAATATCCATTTACGGGAAAGTCTTCAAGAGTAAATCATGAGGATAAATCTGGAGTCAGAGTACCTAAATCAGTCTAATGTTGATTCATCATTATTCTGGCAACTCCTGTGATGTGACTATCGGCGGTTACCATTCCTTTGGATCTACCGGCTACTTGGAGAGGGGGAACATGCTGCATGGGCAACAGCTTGATCTCCATATAACCGTGCCTACACTCCAGCTTCACCTTATGGTGTCGGCACAAAACGGGAAGTAGCAGTTACCAGTTATAAGCATCTTGCCCAATTGACGTAGGGCATGGCGCCAGGGGTTACTTATGACAGTGGGAAAGGTTCTAGGATCTTGCTGGACAGCTACCGCTCGCTTCAAGCTGGGCAGCCTTGAGCCAGTTAAATGCTGTCCTGCTGCTGTCTGCTTTCCCCGTTGGGTGCATGGGGATTAGGGTCAAACCTGAACGCGGACAGAACATTTTGCACCAAGCTGCAGACCTGACACTATTATTTTTTTCAGGAGAAAGAGTTTATTTTACATTTTGTTAACTTACGTGTTTAGTTCACATGTCACAAAAGAAGATGCATAGTTTTTTTTTATTCTCTCTACTGACTAACTTTGACTTGAAAGTTAAAGTTACTGACCTTCTTTATGACAGGTATTTTGAAAGTCTCAGAATTACCACAACCAATTGTTGTAAGTGACTCCATTGAAAGCTATGAATGGTCTTTTGAAACCAAGTATTACAGCACCACAGTTCACCTGTGTACTACAGATAACAGAACTATTGGAGATAGAGATTTTGCAGAATCTGTCCAGGCATTCATCCACTTTTTTGACCCAGATGTGGTATGTGTTGTTATTTGTCCTTAAACTTTGTTGTGTTGAAGGTCAGACTAAGTTCATACTGATTTGTTTCTGTTATGAGTGAAAGGCTGTGCCCAGCACAGTTTTGTTATTTTTTTATGTAAATTTGTTGTGCCTGTCTTCTGATGTTTGTTTGATCAGTCTTACCCTTAATTTTCTTGCAATTAGCAGTATATTTTCCTGCGTATAATAAAACTGCACTTAAGAAACATGACCTTACATTGCAGGAACCTATTCAAGGCAGACAAGTTATAGATATTATTTTTAAAAAACAGCAAATAGTGAAGACAGATTTAACGTGATAGTTCCATAATTCTTCACCTACTCAAGAAAGAATTTCCATAACAGAGCATTAAAGTAAAAAGGAATAAGATGTGTAATTACTTTTTGGTCATTCAGTGAGTGAAGATTTATGATTATAGCAGTCATACATTTCAACATAACACTTATTTACTGAGAGAATGAGCACAAAGATACAGAAGCAGTGGATGAAGGGCTTAGGACTTGTCAGGCCAAAATAAAAAGTAGTTTGTTATCTTTATTAGGACATTAAGACACAAAATGTGAGTCAATTCAAGAAAAAAGTGACTTGAAACATGTCTGTCAGTTGAAGAATGACCTAAAGTTATACGAGCTACTCAGCCTGACTAAGAACACCTTTGGATGCGTGATTCCAATTGCAATAGCTGTCCAGTTAAAATAAAAAAGGAAGAAATACGATATCCGGTCAGATTCATCAAGGACTAAATCATCACAGATTACCTAGAAGAATAATCCTGAAGAAATTTGTTTGAGCTATCAGATAGACCAAAGTGTGTGGAAAAATTAATAGATGAGGACATGAGTGCACATTTAGGACAGCTGAAACATGCAAATGTAGAGGATCGAATCTAAGGAGTGATAGAGTTCAAAGATTGAGAGAACACTGACTGAGAAGTGCTTACCATAGCCAGAATGTCTACACTGTAAATCAGTTGTTCCCTATATATATATATATATAGATAGAGAGAGAGAAAGAGGAGAGAGACAGAGATGATGGTCTAGACATTTTCTAATTGGAGAAAAAAGTGGTAGGTGTGAGATGTAGGAAATAAGAGGAAAATGTGGTTCAACAACAGAAAGGAATTGATCAATTTAGGAACTTTTTTCAAGAACAGCTTTAAAGAGGCTGAAAATCTTTTAAACAATGGAAAAAAATGTCATGCCTTTGTAGAGCAAATTTTTGTGTGTTTTTAAATCTAGAATATTCCAATGACAGTGTTTATTTTTGTTTCTAACACATTTAAAACGTGACATTTTTCTTCATAAGTTACTTTTATTATATTTCTATGAACATTTTTGTAAAAATACTTTCAGCCTTCATCATTTGAATTAGCTAAAGCTTGGCTGCCATATCTGAATCATATTGAACCAGATATCTTGATGCTAGTGTGCAATACAAGCCGAAACTCTGATGGTAAACTGATATATATTATTCTTATTGGTATACAAATTTTGTTTACTCTATGTAATGCCTGAGTGGGTTTTAAATGGTGCTGTTGAGTGTAATCATGCAGTGATTTAGTAAAAATGTTGTTGAATATAAAGGTGCAAATCATGCAATGAAATTGTTTGATTCATCAAATTGCAGCATCAACTATAACCATTTGAAATAAAAAATAGCTGTCTTACCAAAAGGTGCTTATGATATAATTTTTGCATAAGACTTTGGTATTTGGCTTCCATCAGGTCCATTTAATTCCCGTTCTGATAAATGTACAGCAACAGTAGGCATTACAGACACGCGTCTTTTAATTTCAGTCAGCTGGGTATCCGATTATCCCCTTCGTGGAATACAAGACAATCACCCCAACAGAATCATCTAGTTGTCACAGATACATTGCAGGAGGCATAGCCCATCAGATCCATCAAGATTCTATTAAAAGCTCCATTTTTTTTTCAAAGCACGGTGACTAGAAATTGTAGACACTTCAATATGAACAGGTAGACCTTGTCATTGCTGTTATGCATGATATAAACTTTGCCACCACCCTTGCTCTTCTATCCCATAAGTGTAACGAGATGCAAGACAAAATTAAAATACTTGAGAGGTCACAGCCAGTGGGTCTGACAAGAATAATAATAGCCCCTTCAGTCATAACTGACTATAGGAATGTGCCCCTGAGGTGACAGCCCTGAGCTGCTTGTTTTCCTGGTGTTCCTTTTGATGTTTTCTCCTCTCTTCTGCTTGCAGTGAGAGCTTCTTTTCACCCAATCTCAGGGGACGCTGTAGAGAGCATCACCACTTGGTGTGGTCAGCAACTTCATCCTCCCAGGTTGCTGGGTTTATGTCCAGTGTCCTCATGTCTGTCTGGCACACATCTTTGAACCTCAGCTGTGGTTGCCCAACTGTTCTTTTACCATCTGCCAGTTGTCTGTAGAAGATATCTTTCGGGATGCGACCATCTTCCATGCAGTGGACATGGCCAGCCAGCGTAGTCTGTGCTGTCTAAGCAGTGTATACATGCTTTGAAGGCCAACATGTGACAACACCTCAACATTTGTCACTTTGTCCTTCCACAAAATACTGAGGATGTGGCGTATACACCGTAGATGGAAGGTATTGAGCCTTCTTTCTTGCTTAGCATAGATTGTCCATGTCTCGCTGCCATATAGAAGTGTGCTGGTGACGCAGGCGTTATATACCACAGCTTTGGTATTGATTGTGAGTTTGGAGTTTTACCAAACGCCCATTATGAAGCGGGCAAAGGTGGCTGCAGCTTTGCCAATACAGCTGTCAATTTGTGTCCAGAGAGGGCTTGCCACTGATGATAGACCCCAGGTATGTGAGGTGGTGCAGCACTGCCAATTTATAGTTATCGATAGTGATAACTGCTGCAACATCCACATCCTGACCCAGCATATTTGTTTTCTTTAGACTTATTGTGAGGCCAAAGTTCTTGCATGCTTGAGAGAAGTGATTCTTCAAGCTCTGGAGCTCCTGTTGACTTTGAGTGACGTCATTGGTGAACAACAAGTCTCTTATAGCGACCCTTCTGAGTTTCGTTTATGCCTTCAGCTTTGCGAGGTTAAACAATCAGCCATCTGACCTAGTGTGAAGGCATATTCCTTCAGTTGAATCTCTGAAAGCATGCTTCAAGAGCAAAGTATAGAAAATCCTGAAGAGGGTCGGAGTCAGAATGTTTAATGCAACTGCGTATGTCAAAGGGCTGTGATGTGCTTTAAGTATATTGGACTGTTCCCTTTATGTCTTCATGAGATGACTATCACTGAATGGCAATACACAGTGAAATTACAAAGATAATGAGAATAAATGTAGAAAAATATGATAGATTGCACTTGAAGAGTCATACACATATCTTGGCAGCATTATAGGCAGGGAGGGACAGACTGTGATACCACGCTGAGGATACGAAAAGCAAGAGCTTTCATTGTACTGGGAAACATATGGAAATTAAAGGAAATCAAGTCCAACTCAAAAATAAGAATCTTTAACTCACGTATCAAATCAGTCCTATTGTATGGCTCTGAAACATAGAAAACAACAAAAACAACTATAAAGTTGCAAACTTTCATAAGTGCAAGCTTGCTTAGAGTAGAAAGATTAAAATGGTACAATATGAAAGTATTCTTGCAAGGTATTCTGTGCTGGTACTGCTAAAAATGTGTCTTAGGAGGTTCAGGCAGCTTTTGATGATGTTGTCTTTAGTTATGTAAACTCACTGTTTTCCAAGCAAAAAATGAGGAGGCCATTCTGTAGCTGTTGAGAACAGGGAAGGATGATATTCTTATTAACCTTCTTGTTTGTATTGTTTTAAAGAACTTTTTAGACTGCACTACATTCACTGACCACATCATCCCTAGTGTGCCAATGGTCAAGAAAATATGGGCCTAACACCATATTCCCAATATGCCTCAATGAGCGTGTAACGGGATCCTTTACCTTTTTTTTTTGTTAACATTCACTTTTGTAATAAATAAACACTGGGATGAGAGAGAGAGAGAAGTCCACATAAAATAGAAGTGGTTACGGTTGAGTAGATGAAAGAATGGTTGGAAACAGAAGATTAATGTAAGATGAAAAGGAGATAAAAGTAGAGTGAATTGGTGAAATTGTTAGAAAGATATTTATGAAAAATATGAAGTAGGGCGGGCAAGAGAGATATCTAATAGAACCTGTTTTGTTTGTTTGTGACATGTTTTGGGTGTATTTTCTATGTTCATAGACAAGTGTATTATCTGATTTGCTATTAATTGAAAACTGTCCGTCACTAAGTTCATGATTTTAACTAAATAACACAAGCAGGAATGTAGACAGACTGCAATTTATATTAAATTCAAGCATGATTAAATTAGTGATAAGATAAATGACGTATGGTTTGAAAATATTCCATGCTCACAAAAGGTGAAACTATTGATAACAGTTAAACAAAAAAGGATAACATTCATTGGTTATCAATGAGTACTTGTAAGGCTTTAGTGAATAGAGGCCAGCTTCCAGCAGAAAAATGTAACTGTCTGACAAATGATACATTTTTGTGTTTATCAGAAGTGTGTGTGATGTTCTGGTGAATGTATCAAATGTCTTTATAATAATTAATGTGAAATCTGTAATCTTTTTGTCCATACTCAGTTTTTGAGATAATACAAGGATTAAAATGGTATGACTGAATCATTGGTATGAAACTGCTGGAAAGAACCACATGAATACCAGTGGGACAAGAGGTGAAGAAAAGATGTTGGCACTGGATAGGACACACACTTAGAAAACCAGGTGATAGCATGTCAAGACAGTTCTTGTCCTGGAATTTCCACGGTAGGAGGAAAAAAGGGAGACTAATAAATGACATGGAGAAGAGACTAAATTGGGTAAAGAAGACATAATAAAACCTTGAATGGTTATACAGAACAGAAAAACTTAGCTTAAACTTGTTGAATGTCTTTGCTGCTCAGGCAGTTGAAGGGCAGTGATCGGTATGGTGTTTTGACCACAGTTGACATTTTTTATTGTCTTTGTCTGCAGCTGTCCAGAGGAAGGTGGCTCTAGAATGGTGTATAAAAAATGCCTTTGAGCTAGTGGAACTAAACCCTGAACAGGATAGTGAAGCTGAAGGTCAGGTTTGACATTTTAAAAAATACTGTTTTTCTCATGACTTGTTTCTAATTGTTATATCATTTACATTCTTTTCATTGATCTAAATCATCAGAGCTATCTAAAGTTTTAGCATGCTGTCTCTTAATATGATATTGTGCACAGATCTTTCCATGTCGTTCTAGCAACTCTCTGCCTGATAGTTATGCAAAATGCACTCCAGAAAATGCTCATTTATTTCCTGTAAATGATATTAATGTGCTGATATGCATACACAATAAATAAATAAAATAAACAAAAACTGAACAATGAGACCAAAAGGAAAAGTTCAAGTGTAGAGATGAAGAAAGTCATATGATGTTAAAAGTCATATGATGTTAAAAGTCATATGATGTTAAAAGTCATATTTTTATGTTGTTATTTTTCCAGATGATGATTTTCCAGAAACAACAGGAATAGCTAGAATTGTTCAGGCCCTACATGCACATACTTGGCCAAACTTGGATATGAAAGGTTAGTCTATGCTTTTTACATTTATTAATGTGTCACACAAGGTCTTGATTGAAACAAAAAATTGTTTATTTGTTTTGATACGGCAATCTGCTTGAAATGACTTAATACCAAATGTTAACATTAATTATTGTATGGCTCTGAACTATGGAAAACAACAAAAACTCAGACTTTCATAAATGGATGCTTGCTAAAAATAGAAGGATTGAAGTGGTAAGATGACTAATGTGATCACTGATGACAAGAACTAGACAAGTACCAGTGGAACAAGAGATGACAAGAACCAGACAAGTGCCAGTGGAACAAGAGATGACAAGAACTAGACAAGTGCCAACGGAACAAGAGATGACAAGAACTAGACAAGTACCAGTGGAACAAGAGATGACAAGAACCAGACAAGTGCCAGTGGAACAAGAGATGACAAGAACTAGACAAGTGCCAGTGGAACAAGAGATGACAAGAACTAGACAAGTGCCAGTGGAACAAGAGATGACAAGAACTAGACAAGTGCCAGTGGAACAAGATATGACAAGAACTAGACAAGTGCCAGTGGAACAAGAGATGACAAGAACTAGACAAGTGCCAGTGGAACAAGAGATGACAAGAACTAGACAAGTGCCAGTGGAACAAGAGATGACAAGAACTAGACAAGTGCCAGTGGAACAAGAGATAACAAGAACCAGACAAGTGCCAGTGGAACAAGAGATGACAAGAACCAGACAAGTACCAGTGGAACAAGAGATGACAAGAACCAGACAAGTGCCAGTGGAACAAGAGATGACAAGAACCAGACAAGTGCCAGTGGAACAAGAGATGACAAGAACCAGACAAGTGCCAGTGGAACAAGAAATGACAAGAACCAGACAAGTGCCAGTGGAACAAGAAATGAGAAGAAGATGCTGGAGATGGATAGGACCCACATTGAGAAAACCTGTTGATAGCATTACCAGACTGTCCCTTGTTCTGGAATCCCCAGAGTAAGAGATAGAGGAAGACCAAAGAACACAAAGAAAAGAAAACTGGAAACAAGATATGAAGGGGATGAAGAAGACATGGAGCTGGTGGCACAGGACAGGAAGACTTGGCATACGTTTGTTGAAGGCCTAGGCTCTTTGGTGAGTTGAAAGGTGAAGGAGAAAAGAGTTATAATTAACACATTTTCAGGTGTTAATATTTTGAAGCATGAACTGTTCTATTTAAAATTAATTTTCGTATATAGATATCTTTGTGTGCATCTGTATCGTCTGTTATTTATTTTGTATGTTTCATGTCTCTCCTTAGATCATTAACAGTTGTTTATCTCACTTGAGCATATAAATATTCACATGATTACTTGAAGTTCTATTCACTGGTTTTGTTTCACAGACAGTCCCAGAGTTCAGAGTTCATATCTGAGGCAAATGATGAAAGAACAGCACATTTTCAACAAACAGCACCAAATTTCCAGTAACTCAATGCCCCTTCAACATTCCCATGATTCCAGTCAACTGCCCCTCCAGTCAGACACATTCAAAACTTGTGAGCTTTCCAGCAATAATGACAATGTCCAAAGCTTAACTGAAGATAATAAAGAAATTCAGGCAGTTCCTAGCAAAAATACAGATGAAGCTTCATCTAATGGTACACACCAAGTAGATACTGATAGACTGAACACAACCAGTGTCGCAGCTTCAGACATAGAAGATATCTTACAGCTTGATAGTATTGGCTGGCAAACCTTGCTGGCTGATGATGGTAAAGCAAATAAGGGTGAGTTGTAATACAACATATATTTTCATTATGCTAATTAAGCAACATTTATATGGGTATAATAACATCTGAAGGAAACCCAGAAGATGAAGATAACACAGAAAGTGAAGAATACAACCCACTGAATGAGTTACTATTTGTTGCAACTGTTTTTGTTAATCAGAATGGATGTCATTGCACTCCGGGCAAACCCATAAGTGCTCAGTCTCCTGCAGCAAATGTCAAAGGGTATGAATGCTAATTGTTCCTGTTGCGCACTAGTTGTATACACGGCGGATGCGTCCTCTCATACGTCCATCCGTCCTGGTCTTACGTTTGATGCCGAATTCCAGCAATCTTAGCCTTGATGATTCATTGATTGCAGTGTCATTCTCTAATAGTTGCAACCGATCAAGGTCTAATGTATCAAGATGAAAACCAATTGCAAAAACACATAAATGCACTCAGTTCAACCTGTGGAAGATACAACATGAAGATCAACACATCCAAGACAGAAACTATGAAGATTAGCAGATCACCAGGATCACTAAACATACATGTCATCAGCATCAGGCTTAAACAACTTCCAGAGTTCAAATACCTAGGAAGCATTTTTACTGAAAACAGACAACTTGACAGAGAAATTGAAACAAAATGTCAAAAAGCCAGTGCAGTGACTTACTAACTGTCACCACTACTCAAACATCAGAATATCATTATGGAAACTAAAGGCAGCTAATAAATAGTATATTCTTACCAACTCTTTGCTGTCAGTGTCAAACAAAGCACAGGGGAGGAAAATCACATCCTGTGAGATGAGATGATTTAGATTAAACCATTGACGTTACCAGGGGAGACTTGATGAGAAATTATGGCATCAGAAAAATTGTAGCATCCACATTCTGCATCAAGAATATAGAGAGACAGAAAATTAAGTAGTTTGGCCATCTTATGAGATGGAGTCTGATAAATGATCACTACGTGCCTACAACAGTAGAAAATCTGGTTTCATGCCATGGGGAAGAACAATAGGCAGATGGTTAGACATCACAGACATCCTATAAAATACATGGGCTCACAGTAGCCAGCGTGGCACACTTGGCTCAAGAATGCAAACTTCAACTCCCCACTAAACTTCACAGCAATATTGGTAGGAAAAAGTAAAGTAAGTAATTAAGCTGTTTTACACTGCCAAGTTTGACAGATTACAGTAGTTTATCAACAGGAACTAAAAAAAAAAAAGACATTGCATCTCCCATACATAGGAGTTAATGTGCGTTAGCAAGAATTTTGGAAGAAAGGACATCATTCACAGAATACACAAGGGCAGCAGGATGCCGAGGCCTTCAATTTTAAGTTGTGGCACCTAGTTTTTTTTTAAATCCCATAAAACCTTGCTTCTATAAATTTTCACGTGCTGTCCAAAGCAAGATGGTAAAATCTACTTTCATTTTGATGCTTCTGTGTTTTGAGGTTTCTAAGTTGTGGTAATATAAGTTAACTTCTTGACAGGTATATAATCAAGAAAGTTTATGAATTTGTTATGCTTTGTTTAGTCTGTGGTGTCTTCCAAAGTTTGTTCGTTCATCAAAGTGGTCTAAATTTTTGTGTACAAAATTCAAGCTTTAATATTCTCTTTGAATTGTATATTAATGAAACCAAAATATAATGTCGTATCAGTTTTATTGGTATCAGTTCATGTTTCATTTACATCCTGTTTAGAAGAGTCATGCATGCCACACCTCGGAGAAGAAAAACCTGTACAAAAAATCCAAAAACCCTGTACAAAGACTCGCAAAACCTGTACAGACTGAAAAAACATATCAAAAGAGTTAATTCATGTAAAAATATATTCAATTACAGTGGGCTGCATTATAATTGAGGCAAGGGGACTTTGCCTTTTAAAGCAAGTCTTCACTTATTTTAAAACTCAAACAATAAATGTCCAAGTTTATTTTACACTGTAAAAATGATGTGATCGTGTCATCATTTAGTCTATTTCTGCACTTAATTCTCACTAACAGACCAGGAAATCCTGTGTTCGATAGGACCTTTTAAAAGAATTCTGAGACATAATAATAAGGGGTATGGCTTAGAAAACTTAAACCTAACCCTGAACCCAAATCGTAATCTTAACCATAACGGCATTTGCGACGTGCAAGGATGGCATCGAAAAAGACTCCCACTGTTCTCACAAGTAATTTTACTACTTCGTTATCATTTTTATTACAAAGAGAAAATTGAATGAAACTATTTTATCCTGTTATATGAAATGGAATGGGGAGGTTTCTATAGCGGTTTAGAATTATTTCAATAAATATGTAATTTTTAAAATAATAAAATCATGGTAATAGGGTTAGTATTAGGGTAAGGATTAACACTAACCCAAACCCTAATCCTAACCCTAATCCTAAACCTAACCATAACTGCTACGAAAGAACACATAAGTACACATTCTCACTGCGGAGCAAAAACCCACGAGTAATAGGAAATTACCAAAATCACATTATCATATTAATTTATTTTTTAAATGCTCATTATTTGCAACGAAAATATAAACTGGCGCTAGCGTAATTTATTCTCCACCGACCTTCAAAAATGAAAATAACTGTTTTAGCCTAATTGGCAGTTTTAAATACCCATACGATTTTAGCGTCAATCATCAGTGTGACAAACAATTATGGTAATTAATTGTTTAATAAAAATCAATTATGGTAATTAATTGTTTTTTTAAATAAAGAAAATTAAAAAAAGAGTAACTCCAACTCACTGGGTGGTCGTTTTTTAATGATATATCCATCAAAAGAAAAATCAGAATGTTTTTGGGCATGGGGGGGCGGTTAGACACCATCCTGTACGATAAAGAAAATTAAAACTTAGAAGAGAGTAACTCCAAAAAACTTTTCATGGGGCTCTGATCAGGTTAAGATAAAAATTTGCCTAGCTTTCGGGATTTTTTTTCGAGTTTCATATATCTTTTTATATTACTGTAGTATTAAGATGTACATTTCTTATGCAGATTGTACAAGTTTTAGTGAAATCAATATGTAGTGGTATCGACATGTTTTGTCCTTATAAGCAGCCGCAAATGATAAATTATGCTCAAGGCAATGTAGTGCTTAAAATAATCAGTAATGTGCTGGCTGCTGTCAGCATTAGCGTAAAATGATGAATGAATGACACACCACACGGACTCTCGCAAATCCCGCATCAATTGAAAAATAGGCAGGTTGATTTTATTGGTTGGTTTTTTATTTACGTGGCCTAACATCTCGCCGAATCTCACGACGCAAATATCGGCTAAGGTTTAGCGGAATACGATCGATTTATACATACAGGCATTTTATAATTAGGTGAAAAAAACCTGTACAGAAATTACGTACGTGGCGTACACATCTGAAAACGCAAACACCTTGTACAGATTATGGGTAAACCATAGCATGTGGCATGTATGGAAGAGTACCCAGCTTCGGGCATACTGTTTACAGCGTATTTTGGTGCAGAATATATTTTTAGGATCCATATAAAATATATCTAGAGGTGAGGTCATATCTTGCAGGTAGATAACCTCGTTACTGTTTACTGATTAAGAAAGCTTGAGGCAAACTGCTAATGTGCCAGGTAAGTATGTAGGTAAGCTAGTGTGATCAATTCAACTTGCAGATTCTTCACGAAGGGACAGATAACAGAACCGTTTGGGATAGACGCATAAGGGATGCACATTTTTGTTTTCATTCTAGTGATCATGCCCTTGTCAGACAGTGCAAGTAGTGCTGATGTGGATTGGCTGAATGAACAGCTGTTTATGAAACTGAAGGTTATGAAAGGCAAGTATATAGCATTTAACGGACGTCTGCGCAATGTTTTTTTCATTCTTGATTATCTAAGGTTATTTGCAACATCTACAGTTCTCATCTTTTGCTAGTTACCATAATATGGGGTAACTTTGATCCAGCGTTGGATTGTTTTAGTTAGCATTCACAGACCACACTTAAAAACCTTAGATTAACTGTTATGTCTTATGCCAGAGTTAGCTCTTTATAGAAACATCAAAATTTACTAAATCCAGAATACATGCAGACAGCAATTATTATTCTGTGATGACCAGAGTGACCCCAAAGTGGGTTGACTTATGACTGGTCAATCTCTGTATCATAAAAGTGATGTCTGCCAACTAAGTGTTGTAACACTATAAAACATTTCCCATAAGGTGGTGGTAGGCAGCCCAGGAGCTGTGGTGATCTACTGTAGACACTGAGTTCTCTAAAGATCTACCTTGATGAAACCATGTATATTTTCATGCTTCAGAATATTTGGAATACATGCTGCCTTAATGTGAATTGTATCTTCATCGCACGATCTGCTTTCTTCAATCTAAATGAAATTTTACTGAATGTTAGTTTCACTTCAAAGAAAGGCTCACGTTCATATCTTATTCAGTTTATTATTAAAGTGAATTTTAATAAGCTAGTTCATGGATTTTAACTGGAAAGTGGGTATGCCCTATCCATTGTTACATCTACAGTTCTCATCTTTGCGAGATACCATCATATGCTTTGATCCAGCGTTGGATTGTTTTTAGTTGCATTCACAGACCAACACTAAAAACTTTGTTATTGTCTTATGCCAGAGTTAGCTCTTTATAGAAACATTTACTATACAGTATACCATGCAGACAACCAGGTGACCCCAAAGTGGGTACTTTGACCCTGGTCCAATTCCTGTGAGAATCTTCTTCTCATCTTATGTTCCACTGGTTTTTGTCATCAGTTCCTCATTGGTAATCTTGTCATAACACTTCAGTCCTCAAGTTTCATATTCCCCTTCTGTTCAATGCAAAGTGCCCATTTGCGAGAATCTTCTTCTCAAGGTCTGTTCTTTTTTGTCATGTTCCTCATTGGTTTTATTGTCTAACTCAGTCCTTCATGTTTGCAGAGCCATTTACTGTAGCTTTTTGGAATTGTTCTCCATGTTTCAGAGCCATACAATAGAACTGACTTGATGTTTAAATTGAAGATTCTTATTTTTGTGTGCTGGACTTTATTTCTTTTGATCTTCATACATGCTCAAAGCAATGAAAGCTCCTCTTCTATTCTTTATTTTTATATCATTGTTAATCCCTCCAACTGTATCTATATTATATAATAATTAAATCAATGAGGAAATAACTCAATTAAAGTAAGGGTTTTAAAGAAGAGAAAGAATGAACTGTGATTATAGACTTTTGTATTTCAAAGGGCGGTTGTCGGATGTTGAATGCTGATGTGCCATTAAATCAGTGTGTTTCTTAACATCTAGATCAGTGAGTCTTTTGTTTTAATCACTGCTGTAGTAATGACCAACATTCATGTGAGGTTTACATTAGGTGTTCAGACTTATCAAAGTATATTTTTTTCAGTGATGACTGGTCGGAAAAACTAATATTCAGTTATGACTTAAAATCATAAAACAAGTAAAAGAAAGAACAAGTTTTAAGAGCCACTTTTGTCATTGTTAACAAACACAATAAATATTTAAATATTTTATTGCATAGAATAAAAATGGATTTCCTGTTATTATTAATCAGCATATCTTCATATCGTTTACAAATTTATATATATATATATATATATTTTTTTTTGTAAATAAAAATAGGTAATTAAACTTACTGGGACAATAGAAAAAAAGAGCAGCTACAAAATCTTCATCAGGGACCAAGTTAACAAAAAAAAACAGAAGAGGAATAAGGCAAGAACTAAATGCAAAAAAATAATAATGTTTGTGATTTTGAGTTTTAAAGCATTTTCAGTACGTCTTTGGTTAACTTGCGGACTAAAAGCTTCAAAAATGCTTTTCATGTAAGTTGTATGTTGATATAGTAACTCATTCATGACAAAACGTTAATAGTGAAACTTGAAGTTTTATACACACCTGCTATAAACAACATAATTACAATCTTTCTGACAGGTTTTTTAATATAGTGTCAAGATTTTGATAGCACAAAAAGCCCATAAGAGGTTTTATGGCATCGTGCTGCATGTGATATGTCGGAGAAGAAGTTGACATTACAGACAATGATTTATAAAGTGGTAATTAAATGGTCATAGTCATACTAAAAGTGCCTTTATTAATTAATGATACAATTGTTTGTGTAAAGGAAGCTCCACCCTTGTGAAAATTAATATTTTGTGAAACATTTGTACAGAATGGATTTTTTGTCTTGTGGGAACTCACAAGCATAGAGCAATACAATAAATATTCCATTAGTTTTTACAGTTCTTAATTTTTTCATCACAGAAAAAGCAGAAAACCTACCCCCTGGACAAAGAAAGAAGTATGCAGAACAGGTAGGCAAGAAATTGTCACTGGTTGGACAATAATTTTTTAAATAAGATTTCATGTTCATCACATATGAATAATTATTACATTCATTAGCATAATTGTCATTTATCTTTAAGAAGATGGAAAGGACTACAGTAGGATGCTGGTGAACGGTGGGTTTAAAAAATAAATAACAAGATAATACTTCTTAAAAGGGACACAGAAAAATTACCTACATTGCTGCCACATGGCCTTTGTCAGTCAAACAAACAAAAATAGAATGGGAAAAAAAGTGAGAACTAAGTGAAAAACATGAAAAATAAATAAAAGTGATAAGACCCATGCTTTGGTGTGGCTGGTTTTGTTGCTGTGTTTATGCAAAATAGCTTTTACATCCAGTCATGGAAAGTAACGGGTAAGTATGGGGCAAAAAACTAAGTGTGGGGTAGTGGAGACGTATATATGTGTGTGTGTATATATATATATATATATACGAGTCACGGCTGTTTGCGAGCGACGCTTTAGTTTTTCCTGACCGCGCTATTTATAGCTATCTTGACAGAGGTCACGTGGTCTACTTCCTAACGGGAAAAAAATGTGGCGGTGTTTACTTTTGATAGGGCTTAATTAATGCTTTTAGGCTACTTTATTATTATAAAAACCGGCTTCAATTTTGCTTAAAGCTAGACTAGAAATGTTAGAGTAAATTTTAGAATAAGAACAAACATTTTATCACAATTAGAACAGAAGATATAATAGTCTGAAATAGTGTAAAATTTACGTTTTTTTGGTGCTTTTTTCATTTGGCATTGTTGTTGGGTTACATTTTGTTATTGTTTTTTGTTTTAATGCAATTTTACACTAAAAACGATCACAATCAACATGGGCATAACAGTAATTACAGAAATCAAAAAGTAGAAAACCTTGCAGAAAAATGGAATATCACAGTTTTGTTTTGGTTTTTTGCATGGGTGTCAAACACTTATTATACCCACATGAAACATTAAATTGCAAGTCCACATTTATTACCTTAAAATAACACACCCAATTGTCCCCAAAACATGAGAGCTAACAATTACCTCAATCATACATCACGATGGTCATGTAAAAATGAATATGGTCATGAGTAAAATGAAATGTTCAGTTTAATACTTACTTACTTAGTCGTTCCCCTTCTACCGTGAGGTGTAGAGGTTTGGAAGAGAGAGCGCCAGACCATTCTATCAGCTGTCTTCTTCCTGGCCTGGTTCCATTCTAGTCCTCGGTCCTTCAAAGATTGTCTAATGTTGTCCTCCCAGCGGACTCTGGGTCGTCTGGAGGTCTGGATCCCTGGCTCTTTGTTTCCCATGCTTGTCGTGGTAGCCGATCTTCTCCCATTCTGCAGACATGGCCAAACCATCTTAGTTGGGACTGTTCTATTTGGGTCTGCAGCGGATGGGATTTTAGGCCTTGACGGATCGTCTGGTTGCGGACCATGTCTCTTCTTGTTACTTCAACCACTTTCCTCAGATACATCATTTCTGAGGTTTGGATCTGGCTTTTGTGGGTTGTAGTCATTGCCCACGACTCGCATCCATATGTCAAGACTGGGACATAGGTGGAGCGGTATACAGCCATCTTCGTTTTCTTACCAACCTCTTTCTTGCTGAGGAATCCACGATTTCATGGCCTGAAAAAGTCTCCCAGCCGCTGCTTTTTCGAGTGGCCAACTCTTCTTTGATGCCTCCCTTTCGGTCCTATAATAGCTTCCGAGATATTTAAATGTGGTCGACCTGCTCCAGGACCTGTTTAAATCCTGGCCCTAACTTAATCTGATGTTTTCTTTCTTCTCGTGATATCACCATGGATTTTGTTTTAGAGCTGCTTATGACCATCCCTCTCTTCTCCAGCTCTTCCTTCCAGACTTGCAGGTTGGATTGGAGATGTGCCTCTGATGTAGAAATCAGGGCAACATCATCAGCAAATGCCAGCTCCGAAATATAGACCTGTCTCATCTTCCAGTACCCCACTGAATACTTTCTTGTTCTCTCCTTACATGCCTTGATGACATCGTCCATAAGGAGTATGAAGAGGTAAGGTGATAGGAATAACCTCACCTTGTCTTACACCAGTGGTGGTCCTGAACTCTTCTGACTTATGGTTTGCTGTCCTCACATAATTTCTGCAAGACTTGTAGAAGCTCTGTATAGCATGAATCAGAGGTGCTGGAATATTCTTCCTTGCCAAACAGTCCCAAAGTTTGCTCCAGGGGACCCTGTCAAACGCCTTTTCCAGATCTATGAAACAAAGATGGATCTCACTCTTATATTCAAGGGCCTTTTCACTCAGCTGTCTGAGTGTGAAGATTAGGTCTTGAGTACTTCGGTTCTCTCGGAATCCGCACTGGACCTCATCCAATTGTGGCTCAGCTAGGCGTCGGAGTCTGTTCAGTTTAATAAATAAAACATACACCTATTAAATGATTTCCACACTCTGTTAATTCTGTCACTCTCACGCAACAACTGCCCCATAATTTGCTCTAGCCCCAAAATTTCGCTCATTTATCATTCACACTTCCTTTTTTTATAGGAGGAATCTGTACATTCACAGATGGAGAAATTTGTAACAAATGAGTTTCCATTATAAATTTTAATTGTGAAGTTATATTTTTAATACCGCTGGCGCGTCTTTCAATTTTGGAAATAGTGGAATGTACAAATTCTCCTCCTTGCTCTCCATGCATGCCCATTCCAAAGCCATGAGTTCTGATCCAGTCTGCGCAATGTTTTTCTAATGTGTGCTGTTTAGGAATTGTCTTACTGGGGAATAGCTTTCTGAACAAAGACATATAAGTCTCTATTGACGCTGTTATTGATTCTTTACTAATTGGTTTACTGTGTGATATTTTGCTGTGTACTTTCTCAAATGCTTTGTTCAGTGAGTTGAATTGTTCTTGGGCAATAAAAGCTATGTCAGTTATATCTTGTTTGTCTGTAATTTTCAGTGTTTATGTAATGATTGCTCTTGTAAGATCTTTATAAACTTTTTGTGTGAGATATCTGTGGCAGTGATTCCCTACGACTGCTCTGCTATGATAAGCCTGTGGTATGATTTTGTGTTTGGCTAGTACCTTGTCCAAGTGTGAGCAAACTGGACCAGACCTAGCTCACAGATCTTGAAACTGAAGTTTGGCCAGCGCATCTTGTGCATTTTCAAGTCTAACTTTAAAATTATCTGTCTCCTCCTTATCCTCACAAAGTTCAATATAGAGATGGCTACTGTGTGTGTGTGTCGAAACAATGCTTCGAAACAGCGCTGAGTCCGACAGATTCGACACATAGCCTGTTTCTTGTTTCGAAGCAGTTTCAGTTCCAGTCTGCCTCACTGTTTTGCAAAGAGGCACACTGTCTCACTGTCTCACCTTCCATAGGCCTATGTAAAATTTGAGTCAACCGTCCGGGACATTAGTATGGAATATCAAACATGTCATATTTTTCAGGGATGTGTCATGATGACTTGATTTTACAAGTGATATTATTTTTGCTGAGAAGTTATAGACACTGGAAATTGTGTCAGTGCTGCAGTTGTCAATGTTTTAGGCACTATGTTAAAGTTGAAAGTGTCCATGTGTTCGTATAAATGTAATGGACACTTTATTAGCCCTGCTGATATCTGTGTACTCGGTGTGGATTTGAATCATTATCTACCAAAACTAGCTTACTATAGTTTGATATCATGTGTTATTATTACTGTTATTATTATTGTTGTTTTTTTAATTATTTTCACTTATACTGCAGCTATCATCGTATCTCCGTTTTATTTCATCATAATGAAGACTTGTGTAAAAATATTGAATTGTGGTCACACGAAACGCCATAGATTTTCACACACGCCAGTAGCGCGCAAGAAAAAAACAGAGATTGTCTCACACAGTTCATGTATACTGTCTATAAGAGACTTCTTTCTCCCCAATACGGGCAAAAGTGTCGTTGTGTCGAAACAGTGTGTCGACACAGTTTAAATCACTGTTTCGAATGCCTCAAAACAGCTGAGTGTGTCGATTTGCCCACCTCTAGTTCAATAACTACCTGAAAAAATTCAATTTTAGCTTCTAATTCTGCCTGTTTCCAGTTCCTACTAAATCTCTTCAAGTTCTTAATAGTACTAATGTTTGCATGTATCTCTTGCGAATTCTCAAATATCTTTGCGTCTGTTGTATCGGCTACCTGTTCTAGAAGTATGTGGTGTTTCAAAACAATGCCTAATAAAATATGAGGGTAAGGAGGAGCTACATTTTCAATTTCAATCTCTAACATTGGTTTGTGTAAAATGGATGGGTGTGAAAAAAAATTCGAAAAAAGGTGATTCGTCTTACGAGGACAAAAGAATAAGAAAATAGCCAACGTTACGGCCACAAGGCCTTCGTCAGGGAAAGGAAAGAAAATGTGCCACTTGCCTTTTATTCCCTTTCCCATATTTCATATATCTATTTTAATCTCTTATCAACATGGCCAAACTTCTTGGTTTGCAAGTTGTATGCTCTCTGGATGTCTTTTATTTCCTTGTTTTTCTGGAGACACTACAGACATGGGTATGTTCCTTGAGCTCCAGACAAATCAAACATTTTCATCAAAAAGTCATAATCCCTGAATAAGAAAACAACAACTTTTTTACCATCCCACTCTAAATCTTTAGTGACTCTATCTGAGCTTTCATGCCATTCATAAATATTTCTAAATTATCATATGTATCTCTGACTCTAGCCATTGATAAAAGGATGGTATTAGATTTAGAATTTGGTTTCTCAAAATTTACTACCTGCATTGTAACTTTGAACTGTGAATGAAAGAAGATATACAAACAGTTACTTAGAATTCTTTGGCAGCTGTCGTGTGCACAGGATTGTCTACCAAAGAACACTAATGGAACAGTCCTTATCTCACACACAATAAAAAAAGACATTCATGTTATAAATACAAGATTAACAAGACTTGAAAGATAGATCAAAGTATGTGGAAGTAATCTGTCTATAGCTTTACATGTTTTTTGACGCTTATATACGTAGCTAAATATCATTATAAATGAATGAAAATGCAAAAACAGATGGTGCTTTACAAAAAGTTATTTTTTTATCATAGAAGCTATTTTTTTACAACCTTATTTAAGATTTGCGAGTATCAGGAATGCTTTTACAGTGATTTAAATGTTATAAAATCTGGTGACAATATGCTTGTTCTTGTAATGCCAAACTCACAAAACTGACTACCACACATTCTCAAGATATGAAACCAAAAAAAAAAGTATATGGAAATAATCTTTAGCTTCCCTTCGAGAAGTCTTTATAATTATAAACTCATTCGAATGGGCCGATTTTTAGATATTACATTAATAAATAGATTACTTTTGTTATGAATTTCCTCAAATGATGACGCTGTTTTCAAAAGTCTGTAACTCCGTCAAATATAATTTCAAACAAATAAAAATGCAATCAAAAATAGAACACAGAACAAAGTTATAGTACATAAAAGAAGTTTAGCGCTGTGTTTAACCAGAACGAGTGTGTGATGATTTATATAATTACTGATTTTACACACACATCAGCTGATTTTCCGCGCCCTGATATAAGTCTAGAAATAAACGTTATGTGGAGAAGGTCGCCTCAGACAAAATAATACTGGGCATTAAGACCATCTGGTTTAAGTCATCCCATAATGTTCAAGATTAAATTGACTGCTTTCATCAGAGGAACAAGATCTGATCACATTGAGCTGGATATCCATTGCACACTGGTGGTTAGAGCCATTAAAGTGGAAGCCTACAGGTTAGGCCAGCTGAGAGGTGCGGTAAAGGTGTTTGCAGAACCAGTCCTCTTGTCAATATGCTTTTTTCACCGTTATTTTTTACTACAACGTTTGCATATGATGGTGTAAACGACTTTGCATTTACTCACATGTAAAGCCATTAATGATGGTGAATGTGGCTTTGGGAAATGACACATTAAATGTGTATAACATATTGGAATATCTTGCATCATCTTTGGTTACATAGTTTAGTGCCAAAATGGCTGCCACTCTCAGTTTTCAGATGACCATGGACCAAGTTTTTGTTGTATTTATAGGCCCTCAAGGGGGCAGGAACATTTTGCCTATTGGTGGCTTTTTTCATTAGGCATTGTTGGTTACCATAATTTGTTGATTTCATTTTGCATTAAATTGAATGTTTTCGTTAACAATTATGAACGCTCAATTTTTACGATCGTAGGGACCACGAGAAACAGATAGATGTATGCAGCTAACACGCAAGAAAAGATTGATTTGCGTTTGGAAGTTGTGCATTGTTGTCTGTTTCAAGTGAAATGGTTAGAATAGGCAAATTATAAAAACTAAATATCCCCCCCAAAACTAAACATTACGGAAGTGTGCATTATATATATATTTTTTTTAAAAACGATTTGACGAGCTGGGGGATGGGGTGGGTTAAGAAACGTGTTTTGACGCACAATATTAGTAAAGCTGTTGACAATTAGACTGATAAAAAAACAGTTGGAGCTGAACAGACAAGGCTTAAAAATATAAAGAATATTTTTATATTATGTCAATTCAGCATCACTCCATAGCACCGGCAAGAATCCCAATGTGTGTTTATGGGAATCACACATTCTATAAATATTTTTGTGGTGGGTAGGTTTCCTAATTTTTAAATTTTGCCAGCGCAGCGGCCTGATGGGGGTCGGAGTGGCTTAGAGGTATAGTGTCTGCCTCATATTCAAGAGGTACCAGGTTCGAATCCCAGTTGAGGGATTATATTTTATTGAAATATTTTTTTCAGAACCAGTGGTCCTAATTCCGCCATACTCCTCCCTCTTCCCCCCCCCTCCCCCCCCCCCGTCCTCATGGGTAGTGAGATTGGATGCCTAGCCTTCTCGGATGAGGGCAAAAAAATAGGAGGTCCCGTGTGCAAGTTGCGCTAGTTAAAAATCCCACGGCAGTTGGAAATCGTAAAATATTTGGAAAGTGATATTACTAATTTTGTCTCATGGGCGGCAAGTATAAAAAAGAGGTGTTTCAGTTAACGCAGAGCTAGAGGGTTGTAACATGGCAGAAAGAACCTTAACTTCTAGAAGAATCATTGTAGACAACATCAGACATATGGAGGAGTCAAAAATATTGAAATCGCCCTTAAAATGTTAGCTAGTGTCATTAGTGCCTAAGCAGATACATCATTTATATTAACAACCAGAAGCGTAACGCTGAACACGAGAAACATAATAACAAAAGAAAAATTCTTGATAGCGAGATAGAGCAACTGAAAAAAAAGAAAAATTGCTTTAGACCAAGGGTATCAAGTCCCTGCTGCTGCAGATGACCATGCTTCTCAGGCAGGAACACTGCATAAGATATCAGTTATTGCTATATCCAATAGCTTTTAGAAACGAATAAGAGAAAAGGAAGAGGAGAGTAAAGCTGTTGATAAACAACTTGATGAAAAATGTTGGAGCTGAAAAGAAAAGACTTCTAAAAATGGGAAGAATATTTGTATATAATGTAAATAAACAGTATATTATTTCAAGTGGTTCAGATTATGAAGTTGTCTGTAAATGAAGTGTACATTGAACTTAAAGATGCTTGTGTTAAAATATGAGTGTTTGATTCCAGCAGCAGAAACTGACAAGGGAAAACGCTTTTTTTCTTAGTGCATTTATGGATATTCATAAGAAATCCAGTGTGGTGGAGTAATATTTGTTACATTTGATGAGTTTTCAGTATAATTTTGTCTTTGTTGTATTAAATGTTTAGCATAATAGTTAGTTTACATTGTGTTATTGTTGCTGGTGGTTTAAAAAAAGATTGATGTGTTTATCACTGTTAGAACATGTTACTCCAATCATTGAAAATCATAAGCTTGGACCAGGAAAAATCCTGGAAAATGTTTAAAGAACTGTGCTAGAAGCCCTGATTCTGGCTTTTACCTGGTTGGCTGCATGCTGGAGGACCTCACTGTGGACCCTTGATTGGCAGGGGGAGCTGAAAAGTGGCTCAGTGTAGGACATGACAATTCCTTGGGAGAGCCCAGAACCAGAGCACAGTATTTTAGCTCTCGAGGATGGCAGGGAATGCACAGTTTGCCACAAATTTCTTCCTGTTAGCTTGGGGACCAGATGTGATTATCCTTTACATGCAAACCAAGCTGGAGAAACTGGAGCTCTTGACTTCAACTCAACACATTTCAGAATGGCAGAAATGCCACAGGAAAAGTCTAGATCTACAGTGTAGATAATACCAGGTAGTCTTCAACTTGGTATTGGCTACACAAGAGCGAGAAGCTCAGTAGTCTTAGTTAAATAACAACAACAGTAACAATAATTATTCACCTAATATAATACTTCTTTATTTTGTAATTGTGCATCATGTATTTTAATTTGATTCAAAATTATTGTGCAGCTTGTTTTCTTGTGCTTTTCTTCTTTGGCAATAAATTTTTAAATGATTAAAAAACTATTGAAATTGGCCAGTTCAGTAAAATTGTATAGATGCTTGATAAATGTCTTCATTGAATGCCAACTGCAACCGGCTTTATCTTTGGATTTGTTTCCTACATCAAAAATATAAAGTGAGGAAACTTTTGGCCTGCTGTTGATATCTCTCAGGAAATGTAATGGAAGCAGATTGCATATGTCAGAGTAAGAGCCTTCAGACCCTGTCCTTAAAATGTTTTCTGTAATAGCAGCAATGGTTACATATATAGCTATATTGGTATTATTATTCTCATACAGGTTGCTATTTCCTTCTGGAAGGCTATTGGAGGAGATGAAGATGAAATTGGTGGATTGGATGAAGATTCTGGCTAATAAGTAAATGCAACAAATTTACTAAAGATGAGATGAAATATCATAAAAGAGAATTTTTTTTAAAAATAAATCATCCAGTCATGATCATATATTGTTTATGTAACTTTTTTACCATAATGCATTATAAAGTGTATTTGTGTGTCGATGGAATGATTTTGAAAATAAATTATGTAGATAACCTTTTGTCAACCTAAAATAGTTCATGCTGTGATAATTTTGGTTTTTTATTTGTAGAAATGTTATAGTCTGTAATCTCCTTCTTGCTGTGGAACTTGTTTAATCCTTTTAACACTGATAGGTCTAATTATCATCCCTTCATAGATTAGCCAAAATCATGGATGAGCCAATTTTCAGCCTCATTACATTTGACCATATGCTAAACTGCATTCAGAGATGCAACTGAAGGAATATGCCTTCACACTAGGTCAGATGGTCCACTGTTTAACATTGCAAGACTGAAGGCAAAAACAAAAATCGGAAGGGTCACTATAAGAGACTTGTTTTTCATTGATGACGAGGCAGTCATCACTCACAGTCAACAGGAGCTTCAGAGCGATGATACGCTTCACCCAAGCATGCAAGGACTTTGGCCTCACAATGTCTTAAGAAAACAAATGTGCTGAGTCAGGATGTGGATGTTGCACCAGTTATCACTATCAATAACTATGAATTGGCAGTGGTGCACCACTTCACATACCTGGGGTCTACCATCAACGACTAATTCTCTCTGGACACAGAAATAGACAGCCGCATTAGCAAAGCTACACCTACCTTTGACCGCCTCACAATGCGTGTTTGAGGAAACTCCAAACTCACAGTCAAGACCAAAGCTGTGGTATATAACGTCACCAGCACACTTCTATATGGAAGCGAGACATGGACAATCTATGCTAAGCAAGAAAAAAGGCTCAATACCTTCTGTCTATGCCACATCCTCAGTATTTTGTGGAAGGACAAAGTGACAGATGTCGAGGTATTTTCACATGCTGGCCTTCAAAGCATATATACACTGCTTAGACAGCACAGACTTGGCCATGTCCACCGCATGGAAGATGGTCGCATCCCGAAAGATATCTTCTACGGACAACTAGCAGATGGCAAAAGAACAGTTGGGCGACCGCAGCTGAGGTTCAGAGATGTGTGCAAGAGAGACATGAACGCACTGGGAGGCTGAAGCTGGTGATCGCATCAAGTAGCGATGCACTCTATGGTGCCACCTCAGGTTGGGTGAAAAGAAGCTCTCACGGCAAGCAGAAGAGAGTAGAAAACGTCGAAAGGAACGCCAATGAAATAAGCAGCTGAGGGCTGTCACCTCAGGGACGCATTCCCATAGTCAGTTATGACTGAAGGGGCTATTAGTATTATTATTATATGAGTCATTAAAGTAAAGTTTTCATTCTGCACAGCATTTCACTTGTTTATATAGAATTTTGCTTAAATTTACTGCTTCCATTAAAATTTTGCTCAATATGAGTGGACCAACAAAACATTGATTCATGGACATTGTTTGCAATGTTAATTCTAGAAAAATACTTGTTACTTTTCCTTAATGTCTTTATAAAACTCAGTGTTGTATATTTTAAAGCAAGATGTGACCTAATGGGTTGCACAAATAAAATATAGTCTTTTAAAAATGTTTCTTGCTAGACTATATATATGGGTTGCAAATGCTGAAATTTTTTTTTTTGGGTTGTCACTGTTAAAATAGTTAAGAAAAGCATTTTTACAGTTTCTTAAGATGTCTGTGAATTTTTATTTGCTTCACCTTGAATATAATGGTGTTTAAAAACATGAGTAGAATGTAAAGTACAGTTACTTGTGTGAATCCTGACCAACTAAGGAAGTTTACACAAAAAGTTAGCATCATTATCATAGTAAAGGAATTGTCACAGAAACCCCCTACAGCTAGAGCACATGAAGCACACAATAGCATGCTTCCTTTAAGAGGGTCAGCTGGCAGTGGTAGCTCTGTGCTCCTTAAGAAGTGAAAGAAGGTACAAGTAAAGTTACATAAAAAGCACTGCCTGTTGTAGCTTGTATCTGTGTTCTGAGAAATGTTGCTTCAGTGAGAAATAATTCTGATACCAAGTATTTTTGGAGCTTTTTTTTTAATATTTTTTTTTTCCAGCTTCACATATTGAGCCCAGATCTTTGTACACTTTATAAGTGACAAGTTATTTGTGATAAGTGCCACATAAGTCTTCTTAAAGCATGCAGTGAATTTAAATACATACAATTGGTTTTATTAAAATAAAAGTAATTGTCATGCCTTTTTATGTAAAGTTGATATTAGTCTTTAAGGGATTTGTTTAATGGAATTTACGGGGTGTCATAAGTCTGGATAAGAAAGAGTCAAATAAAATTGCATGCAATCACAAAATGTTTTCAGTGTGTTCACAATTCTGACTGATAAGCAAACACAGACATTAAGTATCCAAACAGCAGTCGCATAACGAATGGTGTCAGCAATGTTAATGTCCCATGTGCTCTTGCAGGTATGCAGCGTTATAAAATTTGGGCTGTGTTCAAACAATGCGCTGTACTGCATGCTGCCATAACCTATTAACTTCCTCAGTCGCCTTCCTGTGGCTACACTTTCCAGTGAACATGTACTTAGATGCATTTTTCCTTATTCAGACAACAGGAAAAAAAGTCAAATGTCACATCTTTTACCTTATTACATGTGCCACTATAGGAGAATGTAGAAAAATGGTTACTGGTAATTATAACAAAGGAGAGAGGTTATATTCTGGTTTACAGTAAGAGAACATTATCACATATTACTGTGGGTTTATGATGCTGCTAAGTGTTGCTGGCAAAAATATGAACTGGTTGGTGAATGTCTGGACTTTGTATAATTTTATGGTCTAACACAGACTGGAACAATTACTGAAGATATTTTGACCAGTTTGTTAGACTTTCTACTCTGACCAACAGTCACTTTGTTCATTTAAAAATAACTCTAAGGAACCATATTAGGCTATCTCCCTTGAAAATTTAAGAGACAGTCTACCGTAGCAAAGAATGAAGAAGGAACTATCTGGAAATTAAATTTATCACAAAACAGAACTATATTCATATATAACTGAGGGACACCTGTAGACTGGTTGAATGAGGCAGACAGCTAAATTTAAGTATTTTGGTTATATGAAAAGACATGGTACCTTACTGAAAACCATAATGGAAGGTAGAGTTGGTGGCAAATGTGCAAGAGGAAGGTAGCACTATAAGTGGGAAGATAGTATCAAGATATAGACAGGAAAGAATTGATCAGAGTGTACCATCAAGACAAGAACAAAAGATGGAGATCCATTGCAGCCGACCTTCGATGTGATGATGGCAGCTGATTTGATCTGATTATTCTAGTTATATAGGTGAACTGCTACCGCAGTAAAACTAATTAATGTAGGTTAGAATACAAATGATAAGTATGGTAAATGTGTAAGTGTCTCAAAGAAGCAATTCAATTTTAACTTCAGATGCTTCTGGGAAATGCCCTTCTTCAGCCACAATAACAAACAGAAGACAAACAAAACAAATATGTTGCAGATGGCACAAGACACAGAAGCAAGCAGGACAAAATAAATTATTTATATATGTAGATTCTACATTGTAGAATAATATAGATATGAAAATTAAAAAACCAAAACCAAAAATGTGAACTAATTTGGTTACTTATTTGAAAAGGGGAAAAAAAAATTACAATTAAGCATGTTAATGTTATAGGTTTCACAACGTTTGCTGGGACTCGGTAACACATTGCAATTAGTGCTGTCATGTGATCAGAGACTTTATAACCAAGAAAGTAAAAGAAAAATCAATGGAATGTTGAAAAAACTAACAAGTTTTCTCAGTTCAGTCTTTTTTTTTGTTTTTTTAATTATTCAACAAACTGAAAATTTGACAGACAGATGTGTGTCTATGTGGGGGAGGACAGACAGATGTGTGTCTATGTGGGGGAGGACAGACAGATGTGTGTGTCTATGTGGGGGAGGACAAACAAACAGCAGAACATTGTCAACTCCATAAGAGGAGCAGGGTGGCAGTGTGGCCTTCTCCAACCCGGTTGAGGGAGAAATTATATGGTTATGTGAGAAGCCTGAGACGGACTGCCAGCTTTATACGAGAAATAGATGTGTTTATTTGAGAGCAAAATAACGAAGAAGAAGTTCAGTCACTGTCTTTCTGATTTCAGAATGGACAACTGTATCATGTCTTAAACAGACAGAAATACATTATCATGTCTTAAACAGACAGAAATACATTATCATGTCTTAAACAGGCAGAAATACATTATCATGTCTTAAACAGACAGAAATACATTATCATGTCTTAAACAGACAGAAATACATTATCATGTCTTAAACAGACAGAAATACATTATCATGTCTTAAACAGACAGAAATACATTATCATGTCTTAAACAGACAGAAATACATTATCATGTCTTAGACAGAAATACATTATCCGTCTTAAACAGACAGAAATACATTATCATGTCATAAAGAGACAGAAATACATTAACATGTCTTAAACAGGCAGAAATACATTATCATGTCTTAAATAGACAGAAATACATTATCGTGTCTTAAACAGACAGAAATACCTAAAGGGGAGCAAGCATCTTTACACTTCTCATGTTCTACCGTTCTTTTGTCAGGGGAAAAGTGGACTATGCAGGTATAGTAAATGACTCAGAGGCTCACAGCAACAAGAAACATATTTGGACGTAATACATCTCCAGGCACTAAGTACAATTGCTGGAGCCTCAAAATCAATATCACTTGAAGCACTAGGAATAATACACTTCAAGCTAAGAAGAAAAGAATTTAATACTGAATTACATGGCCAAAGTACTAATAGACAAAAACCACGCAATGTTTGTGAAAAATCCCAATTTCCTGGGATTACCCACAAGATGCCCAATAGGATGGAGGAAATAGAAGAACTATAACTAAGGCGATAAACTGTAGTAGTAAATACACACCAGTGATACCACCTTGGGAGCTCAAGAATTCAGATATCGACTGGCATCTTGCAGAAATAATAAATAAAAAAGCAGAAAAAAAACCCACATAAAAAACTGCCAAGGGATATATAGAAACGCTGCCCCGGGTCCTGATAATGTACAGTATCACCACATAAAACAGCTCGACGAAACAGGCATTATGAATGTGGTGAGGGATTTCCACACCAGTATACAGAAGGCTGAGGTTGCCGGAAGACTGGCTACATAGTTACCTACGGTCACTTCCTAAACCTGGTAAAGACTGGCTACATAGTTACCTACGGTCACTTCCTAAACCTGGTTATGACTGGCTATCTTCGGGCACTTCCTAAACCTGGTAAAGATCCCACACTTCTCAGAAGCTATAGAATTATCAGACTGCAGAATTTCTACGGTAAACTACCAGAAGAGGTATTAGCACGGAAAATAATGAATCACCTCGAAAATTCACAGATACCCTAGGAAGCTATAGGCCCATGAAAGTAACATGATGATGTAACGCTGGAACTTTTGCTTATGATGTATACGAGGGGTTCCTGGGTAAACGAGAAACGGTTGCTGTAGCAGTTGATCTAGAGAATGCTTATAACAGTGTGAACTTTGAAACATTAATAAACTGTGTAATGGCTTGCGGTGTTAACCCTTGGCTAACAAGATGGATAGCAGCTGCCTTTACCGAGAGATCAGTGGCATTTCGTTTGGGAACATGGACATCAGACCAAATGCGCGTCCGGGACTACCCCGGGTTCTCCACTATCACCGGTGCTGTTTAATATCTACACAGAAAAAGTAGCCACCATTCAGCCAACTAGGTTGGGACGAACACTGACTATTGCTAATGACATACTCATTTACAGATGTGGCTATTACCGACAGGAAATGGTTAATAGCATACATGGGACACAACAGGAAGTGTTTAAGTGGCGCAAGGAAACTGGCTCCAAAGTCAATCCCAAGAAGGCCTGCGTGGTGTAATGCTACTTGAACAACTACCTAGTGAAAACATACCTTCCAGATATTATTCTCAAAGGACCGAAAATTGAACGGCACGAAAAGCTGAAATACCCTGGAGTTACATTCAATCGCGGGCTGTCGTATAAGTACAATGCTGACCACTTCATGCAGAAATGCAGGAGAGGTCTGGCAGCCCTGAAAATAATGGCCGCGGCGCATCTGGAGCAGAGATTATTATTTCTTCTTTATCATCAGCTGGTCATATCAGTCATTGAGTAAGGGCTGGGAGTACTCACGCTGTCAGTAACACAGTGAACGACTAGGACGCATTCAAAATGAAGGGATGCATATAGTCTTGGCATGTACGCGGGATACCCTCATTGTGACATTGAGGTACCGGTACAAGCTTGGAGTGCTGTCGATTAGATCCAGATCTGCGATGGCCTAGGCAAAAGCCTATATGCGAGTAACCACAGACAAACGCCCCCCCCCCCCCCCCCCCCCCGGCGCATGGAAACATAGCTGACATTAAGGGAGCAGGGGAAGAATGGAGTAAGTCAGATCAGAACTGGATTAATTAGCAGCAAATCATCATCAGCCTTGGCAGATAGTGAAGAGCTTGGGACAGGGGGAAAGCAGAACTGGAAATTAATGAGCACATACATGATCATGCCGTGGATAATGATGCCATTGTGTAGACAGATGGGTCTGTGATCCGTGGTGAGAAATCAAGTTGGGGCTTCTCTGCTAGAGTAAAAGGCAGAATCATCGCCGTACATAGCAGGGCGTACAAGATAACTTCCAGCATTAGAATGGAAGTGGAGGCAGCTTCTACAGCCTTAAGGTTGCTGACTGAAACTTCATTAACAAAGGCAGCCATTGTGTCAGACTCTCAGTCCATGCTTCGAAAGGTTCAAAATGGTTGGCTGCGACATGAATGGAAAACATTCATAGAAGCTTCGAATCTGCAGGAACTGGTGTAGATCTGCTGTCCTAGTCGTGCAGGGGTGATGAGAGAGCTGATAGACTAGCAACAAGAGCACCCATAGTAAGGATACTGGATATGGATAGGAGAGATATGTTGAGAACTATTAATAATCGCTTGTTAGAGGACGACACTGCAATAGATGAATCATCAAGGTTAAGACTGTTGGAATTTGATATCAAACATAAGGCTAGCAGAGATGGGCGAATGAGAGGACGCATCTGTCGGGTATACAACCAGCAAGCTGCAGGAACAATTAGCATTCACACTCTTCGACATATACTGAAGGAGACAGAGCACCTAAGGGTTTGATTCTGTTCAACAATAAAAAAAAAAAAAAACTAACAATAACAATATAGAACAGATAACTAAGGGTAGCTTAAAATCATACACTGTATCAAAAATAGAAAATGAAGAACACGGAATAGGAATACACATTCCAGCCTGGAAGGTGAAGAAAATAATTTTAATGTAACAGATAACGCATTTACCTACACTGCAGAAATTGTGACAATAACAAAATCACTAGAAATAATTACCGATAAGCCTTCCCCTCCCCCCCTCCCCCCCCCCCCCCCCCCCCCCCCCCCCAAAAAAAAAAATAAATAAAAATAAAATAAAGTAAAATTACAATCTTAACCGACTCACTTTCAGCTCTTCAAGCACTAAGAAATGTACATGGATGTAGCCGACCAGACATAGCAGAAGACAAAATGCAACTTAGTACACACCTTAATAATAGATGCTGCACAGTACTATTAGAATGGTTACCCTCACACGTGGGAATAGAATGAAATGAGGTGGCCGACAAGGAAGCAAAAACAGGAAGAAGCCGTTCAAGCCACATAAACACAAGGTTAGGCAGAACGGAGATCAAAAGTGTAATTTAAAATATAACAAAGGAATGGACAGAAAACTGGAAACAAATCCAGAAAGGCAGACACGCCTATAATCTGCTAAAATATTCAACAAGAACATGTCAGTGTCGTGAGTTAGTCTATTTCACAACACGGCCTTCTGTATAATTCTGAGTAACTCTGACCACACCGCGCGCCATACATTGTAAGAACTGTATGATGCATTGGCCAATGGAAAGACTTCCTTATTCGTGTGTTTACTGAAACGTACTAGGCTCAATCCGTGCAACCGAGTGAAGGATGCCATTTAATTACATAAGTAATAAAGAAGTACCACCTGGAAGAGGTCTTTAATTCAACAACAGGAATGTTACTTTAGGGGTAGGTGTAAAGACTTCCTCGAAAAGTAGTTTATTAAGAGAGAAATAGCGAGTGAAAATGCATCGACACATCAGGTTAGTCCCTAATTTAGCTGTTTAAAATATGCATAAAATAAAATGCACGTATGAGACTAAAAGATTATTAGATAGATAGATAAAGAATAATTTAGGGTATAATTTAAGCTTTGGATGAATAAAAATTAACAGCTCGTCTGTGTGTGCCTGAGGGTTTTTACTGAAAAACGGTCATCCACCTCTGGTGCGAGTGCTCTTGTGGTCAACAGGGCCAGATACCCAGCTTCCTCTGCCTGAAGGAATTCATAATACTTGTCCGTCCATGGCAGGAGTGTGAACGATCTCTAAAAAACAGATAAGTGGCAAAACAAAGCCACTAGTCATCGTATCCAGATTATACCCCTATATTAGAAGACAAGATACTAATAAAGATACAGTGTATGATGAAAAGTGTGGACATAAATTTACCCAGTACTAGCTTCACAGTCAAGTAATAGTGACATATCTTATTGGTTTCAGATAATTGTTCTTCAAAAGGAGATAATTAACCAAAGTGATCACATTCAACAAGTTGAATGACTTTTGAGATTGTTAATTATTTTTCAATGCTTATTGATTTAATGCTGTAAATAAATTTGATTTCATTTCAAACTTTCCAGACCGAAAAGAGAAACGGTATAGGCTAAATAAATTGTAAATATTTACCAGCAGACTAGACTTACTTACTTATTAAAGTTGAGTTTATGTTCTTGTTGGAAATAATTTTGTTAATATCCCCTAGCAGAGTCAACAACAATAATAATAATACAATAATCAAGGAAGGATCTTTAGAGGGAGCCCATAGGGATCCAGGATAATACACTAACATCATACCTGGAAACTTATACAGCTTGACCCTACCTTTGATATCCATACACCCTTACTCTTTTCAGAGAAGGGGGTATTACTTATAAGACCAGATCTGGCACTATCCTGGTATCACCTGATACAACTTTTTGTCCAGGATATCTTATATTTTAATAACATCTCAACCCTCTCGCGACAGTCAGATATCTAGAGAGCCAAAAATATCATGCAATTGAAAACGGATTAGACTTCATCTAGGAACAGGCTATTTCATGGTTGAGGAACCCTACTGTGGAACATATATGGAGAAGAACACCAAAGCGCATTACGTGTTAAACATGCAAGAAATATGATCAGCACAGAAAACCACTTATGGAATACTTGAGAACACAAAACTTTCCATCACCACAACTAGAAACTGTACTAAAAATTAACCTACCCATCATAATAAAATTGTATATTACTGTTGCTGTCGTTTTTGACGGTTTCATAAGACGTAAATCTATTTAATATTTTTTGATGATCTAAATTAGAGAACTGTATATTTACTCTGTGGGACAGGTTGATTTGGGGTTATCTTCCCTTTGTTCTATTCATTGTGTTGACCTGTCTTATGTCGGGGTTAGCTGTTCTCAGATCTGTTCTGTCTACGCATGCGCAAGTTTTTTGAGCGCGAAACGGAGAGACTTCCGTCAGGGAGTGATGATCTGGGTTCTGACCGGACTAGTATGTCCGTTGTACTTCTCTGCATTATCTGGGGGAAAGATAGTCTTCAGTGTGACTGTGATGTCAGTGATTCTCCCCAGAGTTATTCTGTTCGTCAAGAATGACGACAGTTATTATTTGTGTATTTCTCGGATTCTGTCAAAGGTAAAAGAAACTTAATTATTATGCCTAAGTTGCAGAACATTTTGTGTCGACCTGTGAGTAGAGCTCACAGTTCTTTGAGATACAGAGTCCCTTATGTGTGCTCGATGTAGCCAGCTAAGACTATTCGTCTAACTATTATACAGAAGCCCAGTGAAGAGATATTATTATGAAAACCGTATGTTAGCGGTATATGTTTCGGCATGGATGATTATGCCTGCCTATGAAGAATACACAGTTGTTCACATTATTATAGAGGCCCGATATTACGGCCGATATCTTTGAGCAGAAGAAGAAGTGTCTGGCGGGTGAAGCCAGATGAAGTCTTGACTTTCATTAAACAAGTTCATCGACTTTGATATTAAGCAACTGGAACCGCCTTTATCGTGCGGGATATTTGTTATAGGACTACCTGACGCGTTTAGTCAGGGGCTCTGAGCTACAGTATGAAAGAGCATAGATTGTCAAGCCAGCTCTACTAGCATCTTACGCATGAGCTATGCAAGATTTATGATGCTCGATGTTTATAAGCATTACCACACATGAAATGTCCATGATCCTTGTTCAATTGACTGTGTCGTCTGTCAGCGTACTGTTGCCGTAATAAATGTTGAAGAAAAAGTCATCTGCATTATCCACGTCTATGACTTCTACTTGTGGTGGAGTGAGTTTGGTGTGTAGATGAATAAGAGCCTATGCGACTTCGTGTCCACGATCTGCTGTTTCCTACACACACACCTTTACTCTCGACCACATCCTATTACGAGTTCTACACACCTGAGAAACATGTATGTTGGTTATGTGTGAGTGTCTGCATTACACCCTGGCAGCGCCTCACGCTGGTGACCTAGATACACGCAACACTGAACTGTCCAGGGGATAAACGACACGCCCACTCAACGACACATCAACACGATACAAAACCAGATTTAAACATCTTTAACACCCGACCTTAACATCTAGTGCCCAACTTGATGGGGCTATATAAAAAGAGAGGATATAACATCTGGCTCTCCTTACAATCGAGATTATAACATCTGGTGGACCAGATTCGTGGGTTTCTACATTACACCGTGGAGTGTCAGCCACGCAGCGAACAGGACTAAGCAGGTCAACGCCTTATACTGATTCATGGACCACAGCTGCTTATGAAGTTCATTTACGCTGTATTACGAAGATAAACACCCTTCTGCATTTTGACAGTCGTCAATGGCCATATATTGTTACGTTCTAGTCACGTTGTTTACGTCAAAGCTCAGGTTGTAAACAGTTCAAGCTATTGTTTACATATTACAGTCTACACATACGAACGTTGGATCTTCCGGTTTCAACTGGTTTGTTGGGTATGACATTGTAGCTGGACATTTGGAGACCACTACCGGTTGTTAAGTTGCTAGGTACTTCAATGGTGGATCGTCTACCTTTGCTGTTTACAGTTGTACCGCATTGTACTGCATCTTTGCGGGTGTTTGAGGATTGTGCTTGAGATAAGTGGCCCGTTTATGTGTTAAACTGTGCCTTTATTTATGTTCAACTGAGCCTTCCTCTATACACATTCTTTATATTGTGTATTTACATATTACATGCATTCTTTGTTTACATGTTCTTTGTTTACATGTTGTATTAGTGTATATTTTTCTGCGGGTCGGTTGGGCTGGTGACTCCTTTAGAGTATCCCACGTGATAGAGGGTCTAATGAGAGCGTTTTCTTTAGGGGCTGTGCAAATTTTCCAAAGTGAAATTTGCTAGCGACAATTGTTGCTATTTTTGTTTAGCTGTAACGTAGTGCGCTTTTCATCGTTGTTGTTGTCATATTTTTTTCTTTAGTTTTGATTTCATTTGTTTGTATTTGTCTGCCTTCTCTTCCTTTCATTTATTTCTATACATCTTTTTGTTTATAACAGTGTTTTCATTTGTTTTGTTTAATTTTTCGCAGTTATCATTGCAATTCTTTGCAACATTAGATTTAGTTAAGCTTTATTTTTTATTTGACTTCTGCGAACGTTTTCGTTTGTTCTATATTCTTGTCTTTGTATTGTTATCGTATAATAGAATGATACGCCAGTATATACATATATATTGTAGAAAAATATAAAAATGTGTGAATATAACCCCAGTGGTGGTGGTGGGCAGCAAATGTTATAGAAATAATATATATCCCACAGTAAAGGGATAACGGTATGATGTTTATAGTAAATTAATGCCAGTTACATATGTTTTTTTAAAGTTATGAAATTATTATATTATAAAATAAAATCCCCCCCCCTTTCAAAGAGTAATTTTATGTATGTCTATAAGTATTGATTTAGAGCACGTCTTTTTGTTTTTTCTTTAAAAATGGCTATAATTAAATAATAAAAGAAGTTCCCCCCCCCCCCCCCATTCCCCCCACGAAAGCAAATTAAAAAAGAACGAAAAAATTTATATAAAAACAAACCCCCAAAATTTGGTTTTCCCCCAATTTTATTACGGTGTCGCAACGAAAAACCCCCATGTACCATAAAAAACAAAAAAAAAATTAACATATATAGTAGACCAGTTTGTAAAACAAAAAAACAACCAACCCAAAAAAAAAAAAACAAACAAAAAACAAAAAAAAAAAAAAAATAAATTGTTAAAAAAAAAAAAGCAAAAAAAAAAAAACACATTTAAACCAAAAAATCAAAACAAAAAAACACAAAAAAAAAACAATACCAAAATAAGCCACCACCCCCCATCAAAATGAAAAAAACCCCCAAAAATAACAACCAAAACCAAAAACAATGGCAAATAAAAAAAAAATCTAAAAAACAAAAACAAACAAAAAAATATGTGCTAAAACCAAATGTTGATGAAAGATTCCCCAACCAAAAAAAAATGCACAAACAAAAAACAAAATTTTTTCCCACGCTTAAAAAAACAAAAAACAAAAAAACACCCGAAAAACACAAAAACAACCATAAAGTCAAATCAAAAACAAAAACCAACAAAAACCAAACTAAACTGACCCCACCACTTCCAGAGAGTAAATACCCCCCCCCACCCCAATCCCCCAGATCAGTTCAAGGTGGTAAACAACCCATTCTTCGTTTAGCAAGAGTACTTTCTTTCGTACATCTCTAGTAGATCGAATATTATCGTTACTACCCCTAATGTCCGATTCTTTTGAATATTTATCTAGCGGTATCTTATCGCGAGGTATGGGTTGATGAAGAGTACCGTTCTTGCACCAAACTTCACGCTCTTCCCAACCGATAGGTCTGCTCACAAGCGATTCTCCGTTGCCGTCTACCCACAAGTAGTATGCTAATCGATACGTTTGATTGAATTGTTATGCGCTATCATATTCCCATGTTCAAGATGCTCGAGAAGTGTTGAAGGATGTGGTAGCTTGGATTGATGCATGATTTAGATAGTCTCACCAGTTGAGCCGATTGCCAGTTGCTGTGATAGCATAGTCCCATTACTTGTCGCATTCGGGGACGACACACCCCCTCAGCATGTTGATTGATATCGCTGTGTTGGTGTATGTCACAAGTACGGTGCATCATTTTTAGGAACTGTATCGATGCCCTCCCCGATCCCCCGTGGTCGGTATGATTAGAATTAGACGTCTCTGCCACCGACCTTGTGATGAGAATAGCTGAGTGAGCTAGGGTGTATTCTCAATAACACACCCACCGTTCCGACTATCATTATGATTTGGGTTATGCGACATGCTCCGGTGTCCCTTGGTTTGCTTGCTTCAGAATTAGCCAGCGCCGCGCATGATCAAGAGTTTTTTTTTATTGTTGTCTCGGGGTCGGTTGACGAGCGGAGAGTGATCGCTTCATGATCTAAGCAGGAGAGGGAGACCCCCGTGGATCACACATCACAATACGATCATCATCATTCTCGCCCACCCTATCACACCTAGATACACGCAACACTGAACTGTCAAGGGGATAAACGACACGCCCACTCAACGACACTTCAACACGATACAACACCAGATTTAAACATCTTTAACACCCGACCTTAACATCTAGTGCCCAACTTGATGGGGCTATATAAAAAGAGAGGATATAACATCTGGCTCTCCTTACAATCGTGATATAACAATTACCAAAATAAGAACCAACATATAACAACCAGAACAAATAAGAATGACAAAAGTAGAACAAAACACTTTAAAAAATAATTCTCCCCACATGCCGCCCCCCCCCCCCTTTCGATATCAGTACGAGAAGAAAAATAAAATTACCACATCAAAAAACCAAATAACGCCCAGTAGATACATTTAAAAGAATTTCAGTTGAATAAAAAAAAAGATACAATAAAACATAACCTACAAATCCTCCAAAACCCAACAGGATAGAGAGAGAGAGATCAATCTAGGATCATGGAAGGGGATACTATACTGTTTAAAAAAAGAAACGCATAGCTATCCGAGCGCGTGTTTTTATGAGTTTGTAAGTAAAATTTGGTGCTATGGTATATAAATAATAATAATAATAAATTCTTTAAGCACCAAACACGGCGAATAAGGCAGAAACCAGTGCTCTCCAGGTTGTTCGTTGTGACGCCACTCCTCTTAGCTCTTGCACATATTAGACTGAGTCATGTTTACTGTCGAGCCTGGTTCTGTTTCGGTAGCAATCGCTTGTTTTACGATAGTGACTTGTTAACTCTCTGATCAACCCTCCTATCCAACCGACCGATTCGAGGGTTTCGAGGTCAGTTATAGGAAAATATCTACACCACTAGATACTATATATATATAAACCAGCCTCAAATGTTCTTTACAGTGTCAAATGCACGTGTTGACCTGAATTGCGTTCGTTTTTGTAATCGTTCCAACGCAGTGGTCAATAGTGTTTATGACGTAATTTTTGACCACAGCTCATGTTGTGCGCACGTGAAAGCAACAAAATTTAGGGTGAACACTATTCACTGACTACGCAACTGAAACCCTATAAAAGAATAACGCTACTGTTGAACCACTTTTGTTGTTGCTGTTGGTGGTGGATATGTAATTGTTGGGACTGTTTATGTTCTTGAGTCAATCGTGCAAAATTCCGCGAATATATTAATACTTGATGCAATAAGATGCAAGCTCAACGTAGGCACATCAACAAGTGCCAATACTGTGATAGTCCAAACTCGTTAATTGAAAGTTCATACATTGTTTATTGACATCACATCATACGGGACGAAAAACACTCAACGTTGACGGTTAATAGATAATTCGACATGATGATTATGGACGCATGTCCTCAATAATAATTCAAATAAATAGTCTCAGAAGAATCCTCCAGCAAATTCTGACTAGGTCTCTGAGTGAATATATCAAGTCATAAAGGTCATGAAGTAGTCAGTACAAGGTTATTTTGATCACGGTTGACCTTTCCTCAAGGACAAGAGATTCTCATTATACTTGGTAGTGTCTAAGATCCCGATCTAAAGAAGTCCTCATCAACAAAACATATTAGAACGTAGGTGCAGGTTCCTACTAAATACCTTCCAGGCATGTAAAGTTACTAAGGCATTGATACTTGAATTACCTCTTGTATTAGCCGTGACTGACCCCAACGGCTTCCTAATATTATATAGATAACGTAGATCCACGGTAGTTACCGCCGATCCCCTTGATAGGCATTTACTGGCATACAAAAATATATCTACAGCTGTGAATCCATTTCGGTACAGGCTAGTCACCTGTTATCGACTAGATACTCACGACTGTGGAGAACGATCATTATTATCACAATAAGTATATACTTGGCTCTTCCAACGACTCAGCACTTACGTGGATGACCACCGGCTACAACTGCTAATCCGCAGGAACGGGTCTCAATATAAAATACTTTACCCAAAACACGGGTCTCGAACTCCCAAAGCTTCACTATTGGAACTTGGGATTCTTGCTTCTCAAACCCATTCATGACGTCAACCGACTGTCTAGATACACGTGCGGACAGGATAACCTCCTATACGCCTTAGTGCACAACCGTGCGCTAATGAAATCAAACTCACCAATAAGACTTACTCTCATGTAAGTCGGTGCGTAAAGTTTATTACAGAGGTAGGACCATGTATTAATAATATAAGACTACCTTCATCTGTAAAGGAGTGCAGAGGTCTACGAAAAGGGCTCTACAGATTCCTTACCAATCCCCCCAAAAAAATTAATTATATTAATTTTTTTCTTTAATACCGACACTAGAGGTAAGTCAAGTTTACATATTCCTATTTTACCAATATATCATGATAAAAATAATAAAATATGAAATTCCAGTTACCTCAAACAACAAAAGGTATGCATAAAAGCATACATCCACAATTGCACACCTTTGGTACAATGTGGTCAATGAAATGAAATATCATATTAGAAATATTGAATTAAAACAAATGTAAACGCAAATACAAAGAAATAATGAGAAACCAATGAATAAACAGAAAAGTGAAGGATATGCATTTAAAATGACAAGTGAAAAAATGAATAAAAATGAAAGAATACAATTTAAACACGTATAAGAACAACGCACTTAACTGTGTGCCTAAGTCCTTTTGAGGTACTAATGAAAGTACTAATGTTAAATTAATGTGCTTAAATACAACTATTGATAAATCCACTTAAATATTGTATAGTTAATTACATTAATCATTATTTTAACTAACTAAGTATCTAAGTTTAATAATCTAATTAATTCATTTATTTCACCCTAATAATGTTATTAATTACTTAAATACCGAAAGTTCCATTTTCCTGTTAGGGAACAGTTTATAATATAACAAATTCAGTTCCACGAAGAAATCAGAGTGGTAGAAATGTTATTTCGGTGAGAAAATATAATTCTTTTCCAACGTTATTATCTTTTCAATGTCATAATTACGTGAATGTTATTCTCACAAGGATAGTCATATACCTTAAAGTTCCATGTTATTTTGATACATAAGCATTGTAGATTTCACTTAAATGAATGTTAATGACTCTTATAATCGAGGTATCACACGTAAAAAGTTACACTCGACGAACTGTCAGTGTCCAAGTTCAGTTGTCTTTAGTGCGTAGCTGTTAACTCGATTCATTCGGACATCTTGACAAGATGTCAGCGAGAACATTCTGTGTGCCAGGTATGGATCGAATCGTGAAATTAAATGGTTATAACGCGATCGCATACATAGTAGATTTGGCAGATTTTACGTCCTTTGTGTTGAGTGCAGTAAGAGCTTTTTGGTCTGATTCCACAATAAAGTGTGATCCAAGCAGATATCTTTGAAGTTTATTTATTGACCAAACAAGCCCGAGAAGTTCTTTATCTAAAACTGAATAATTCTGTTCAGTTGGAATTAACTTCCGTGACACATAGAGAACGGGATGCAAGGTGCCATTATATTCTTGTAGTAAGACACTTCCCACGCCGTAATTAGAAGCATCGCTGCGTAATACAAATGGCAAATTCTCGTTAGGTAACCTTAAAACAGGATGATTAGAAAAAAAATTTCTTTATGATATCCAACGCGATTTGATGTTCGTTAGACCACCGAATCACGTTAGCTGCACCTTTCCTAAGTAATGAAGAGAAAGGAGCAGTAATGGACGAAAGATGTGGTATGAATTTCCCATAGTATTGTACTAGTCCTAATAGAGATCGCACTTGTTTCTTTGTTTTAGGTGTGGAGAAATTAAGGATTTTGGAAACATTACTGTCCTCTGTGTATAACATACCGCGACCAATACGGTGCCCCAAAAAAAGAAATCTCGTGGAAACCCACAAATGCCTTTGATGGCTTAGCAGTTAAATTATGATTTTGTAATGTGGACAGTAATGAGTTTAATCCTTCTAAATGTTCTTCCCATGAGTCACTGAAAAGACAAATGTCGTCTATGTACGCAATGACGTTGGGATGATGAGATAGGATTCGACGCATCATGCGTACGAACGTGGCAGGAGCGTTGACTAACCCGAAATGCATAAAATTCCATTGGAATAGGCCCCGGGGCGTCGAGAAAGCAGTTAGTGGTTTTGCCCTTTCTGTCAATGGTACTTGCCAATAGCCTTTTGACAGATCAAACTTAGAGAAGAAAGTAGAATGAGATAATTTTACTAATAAATCTTCTAAAAGTGGCAAAGGTTCAGCGTCAAATTGTGTGACTTTATTTAATTTTCTATAGTCTACACATAGACGAATGTTATTATCTTTCTTTCTAATTATCACCATAGATGAAGCATATGGTGACAACGAAGGTTCAATTATGTTTAATCAAAGCATCTCATCTAATTCCTTTTCGACCTTATCTCTAAAGTGCAAAGGTATGGGATATGGACGAATACGGATAGGTGTTTCATCAGTTAGGAGAATATCATGCTGAATAGCTGATGTATGACCTGGAATGTCAGTGAGAACCTTATCATACATTTGAAGTAGTGATGAAACTTGCTGTCGTTGATCAGTCGAAAGAGAAGAAGAAATAGTGACAGCATTCCAGTTTTCCGTGGAATGAAGAGGTACAACTGGTATGGGCAATTGTACATCTTGAAAAGAAGATTCTTCTTCTTGTATAAATGACAGATTAGTATAGTTATGAATGTGAGGAGTAGGATCGTCAGTCGCTTGAAATACTGATTGTAAATAATCAGGACGTGAATAATACTCTTTCAACATGTTAATGTGAAAGGTTTTGTGTTTTCCATTAATATCTACGATGTAGTCGACATCGGATATTCTTGATGATCCTAAATGGACCTCTCCATGTGATAAGTAGACGATTATTATGTGAAGGCAGTAAAACAAAAGCCTCGTCACCAGGAATAAGCTGGCGAAGACGTCTATACCGATTTGCAAATAGACGAGCTTTTTCTTTAGACTCTTCGGATGATGCAGTAGCTAACCTACAGGCATCTATTATTCTCTTTCTTAAAGAGATAACATATTCATATGAGGATTGAGTTTCCTCAGGTATATTATCTTCAACCAATAAATCATGGATTAAAGACATAGGTCCGCGTGGTTGTATGCCAAAAACCAACTGGAAGGGGGAAAACCCTGTTGCTTGGTTTTGCACTTCGCGATACGCGAAGAGAGCAGCGGGTAGGACCCTGTCCCACTCCTGAGGGTGATCTTGAGTCATCTTACCTAACAACTGCTTAAGTGTCCTATTCTGTCTCTCAATTAATCCATTCGACATCGCATGGTATATAGAACTGAGAGATCTATCTATACCCAATGTCTTCATAACCTGTGACATGGATTCGGAAATAAACTGTACCCCCTGATCCGATAGGATCTTACGCGGAAAACCAATGCGTGAAAAGATCAGCATTAAAGCTTCTGCAACGCTGGCAGATGAGGTGTTTTAAGAGGTATGGCCTCAGGCCAACGCGTACACATATCGATACAGGTGAGAATATGTGTATGTCCTCTTGCAGATGGCAATATAGGACCAATGATGTCTATTGCCATTTTATCAAATGGTCCAATAGGTATGTCCGCAGCTTGGATAGGAGCATCATGATACGGACCCCTTACTTTAACTTCCTGACATGTCACGCAGGAACGACAATAGAGATTAACATCCCTATGAACGCCAGGCCAATAGAATGCGGATAGCACTCTAGATTTTGTTCGGGAAAAACCCATGTGACCTGCGCATTGTGAATCATGAGCATGTCGTAATATTCTGGGTCTCATAGCAGACGGGACCAGAATTTGTGAACGCACCAATGAGTCTGTTTCTCTCATTAATCTAACTAAAATACCTTTTTTTAGAGCAAATTGGTGTCTAGACTTTGCAATTTTGTTGTTATTATTTTTCTTAGTCGCCAATTGAAAAAAATCTCTGCAAAGAATTGTCATTCTTTTGTAAATTAGCAAACAGCTCCCTTGAAATAGGAGAATCATCATCATTACTATTATGAACCGTAGGTTCAGAAGTTGATTCACGCGACAATTCAGTAGCTTGCGCTCTGGTAACAACTGCATTTGCAGCATGAATGTGTCGCTTTTTCCATTCATTAATTTGCTCTGGTGTACACTCTTTTATACCGTGTATACAACCAAGTATTACATCGCTAACTGGATTCTGCAGAAGACAGGCATGGATCTTCCCTGAAAAGAAAGGTGTATGTAAGTTAATGATGGCTGTAGGGAAGGTTTCCACAGTACCCCCAAATGTGACACACTTGACCACGTTGCCTGTGGCCAAGGAGGGGTCGATCAGAGAGTTCCGCACTCCCACCGTGCTGCAGCCTGAGTCAAACAAAACAGAGCAAGGAATAGAGTTGACGTATCCTTTGTTAAATTTTAAACACCCTTTCCCTTGGTGAATTGATGCAGAAGTAGCTGTACAAACTACGGGTAGACTTGGTAAAGTGTGCCCGCATCGCAGCGTCGTGATCGCCTTGGGCTGGAATAGCGTTGAGCATTCTTGACATGTCTTTACCTGTTCTAGATCGATACAAGACATAGCGTTATGTTGATTAATATTAGTATCATTACCTTTGTTAGTTTGTGCTTCAATTGAAGCAACATTTGAATGTTGTCGTGGTCTGCTCGACGATCTATCTCTTCGTCGCGATCGAACCTGATTATTGTCATTAAAATTGCTATAATTACTGTTTTTGCTATCATTAAAATTTGGCTGAGTCTGCCAATGAAAGTTTTCACTGTTGTGATGTTGGCGAAATGACCTATTCATAAATCTATTTCTATTTTCTGGATGATATGATTGAGATCTCCAATGTTGTTTATTATTATTACCTTGATTATATTTAGGATTGTTGTTACTAAAATCTTGAGATCTGTGAGCTTGACCCCATGATACATTAAATGGAGCAGAATATGAGTATTGTTTCCCCTTTTGAAAATGACCAAAGTTGAAATTATTATTACTTCCCCTTTGAAAATTTCTATCGCTACTTATCGAACGATTTCTAGGGAAATTGTTTTGTTGCATGGCGAAAGCAACGGGTAAATCGTCCTTAAATTGCGCATTGCTGACATCCATGTTAGGATGAGCTGTGCAGAAATTTTTACAATGATCTGACATTTCTTTTATATTACCAGGCTTACGTTCATGCAGGAACGCAAGAAATGCAGGACTTACTGCCGATAAAACTTTATCGCGAAGTAATAAATCGAAAATACCGTCGTACGATTTCTCTATCTTGGATAGTTCTATCCATCGTTCTAAGGTAAGACGTATTTGCGAAAGAAAATCATCAAAATTCTTGCTAGATTGCGGGAGCATAGACTTGAACCTAAGTCTGTATTGATCCTCTGTCATCTGAAATTTGTTTAGAAGAGCGGCCCTGAGAGCATCGTAATCATTTTTTTCTATAGAGCTAGTAGTGTGATACACAGCCATTGCCTCTCCTGTTAGTAATCTGGATAAGTGGGTGCAATATAATGATTTATCCAAGTTGTACGATCGACATGTAGCCTCAAACCTGTCCAAAAAAAATATGACATCGTCGGATGGTGGAGTAAATTTAGGCAATTTGAGATGAATCTCTCTAAAATTCTCATGTCTAGATGAAAAATGGCCTTCCTGAGTCTTTTGTGTATTACATTCACTTGACAATCTTATTCTATCAAATTCCAATTCGGCAAGTTTCAAATCATGCTGACGTTTCTTATCATTCTCTTCTGTCTCAAGATGAAGCCTTCTTGTATTTTGTTCAGCTATTAATCTTCGTTCTTCCATTTCCTTTTGTTTAACTTCCATCTCAATTTTAAGCAGTTTTTCCTTTTCTGCCGCATCTCTTTTAAATTTTTCTTCAGCCTCGAATTTTTTCTGTTCGGACTCACGCTGAAATCGTTTCTCTTCTAATTCAGCGGCTAATCTCATTTTTTTCTCCTCTTCCTCCGCCTCAATCCGTTTTTGATCTGCCTCAAATTTCAAATTTTCCAAACAGAACCTTTCAGCATCTAATCTTTGAGATTCCAACCTTTGAGATTCTTTATATTCTGTCATAGCAAATGATCTAATCTCTTCAGGAGGTATATTAAGCGCCTTAGCTTGCTTAATAAAATAATCTAAGGTAGACATTATTCAAAATTATTGTGTAATATTTCTACATAAAAGGTTACTTCACCAAATGGTCTTCGTTCCTGTCCTAGAACGGTAAATTCAAGTCTTATAATAGGCAATTATATTAATAATTAATAAAGTAATTTATACAATGAAATGTTATGAAAGCATAAACGTGACAGACAATAGGCACAATACTGACAAGACACGATAATCAAAGACGAGTGAACACAATCGTAGAAATCAAATAAAATAAAAATGTGGAACTAAAATAGGATGCCGTAAAAAATTACGATGACATCTACGATCAGATAATACACAAGACAGTTGACTACACAGTGTATAGACATCAATGGTGTAAGAAACTGAACGACAGTCAGGTTAGAAGGACGCATAATACTAACAAAATACATTATAAAACTAAGGTATGAGTAAAATAACTATGAAAACAACAATTAAAACTTGACGCTACGGCTAAAACAGTCAGGAGTCACAGACTACCAGACACAGTGGACCAAAGATCCTTCTATGCTCACGCATAGGAACATTCCACTGAGGGAAGTCTGCAAAATAATACCCTACAGAACACTCAAGACGGACCTGTGGCGAAACTGGTATTTTCCCGTCCTAAGTCGCCATTCCCAAACTCTCACAAAAAACATTGAACATAGAACATGCAACATGAATAAAGGAACAGTGGACATATTACTAGATAAGATGCAGCTACACGTAAAACGGTGTAATCACAACACGACGTTTTTACTTATCTCAACCGGCTAACAAAAAAATATCCCTCGCATCCAGGACTGCATGTATGAGACATCTATTTGACGAAATATAAAGCCATAGTCCAATGTCGAAACTTGACAGTTGAAGTCCCTGGGTTGTCCTTGACTTGGGATGACCGTTAGAAGTGCTGCAAGGTCCAGGATGTTGTCGCCTTGAAAGATACCATATTTCTTTTCAACCGAGTTTGAATGTAGGCTTGAGTTCGATTCCGCTAATGAAAACTGGATATTTTCAGAGCACACTGCGCCACCATACTGTTGAACCACTTTTGTTGTTGCTGTTGGTGGTGGATATGTAATTGTTGGGACTGTTTATGTTCTTGAGTCAATCGTGCAAAATTCCGCGAATATATTAATACTTGATGCAATAAGATGCAAGCTCAACGTAGGCACATCAACAAGTGCCAATACTGTGATAGTCCAAACTCGTTAATTGAAAGTTCATACATTGTTTATTGACATCACATCATACGGGACGAAAAACACTCAACGTTGACGGTTAATAGATAATTCGACATGATGATTATGGACGCATGTCCTCAATAATAATTCAAATAAATAGTCTCAGAAGAATCCTCCAGCAAATTCTGACTAAGTCTCTGAGTGAATATATCAATAGTCATAAAGGTCATGAAGTAGTCAGTACAAGGTTATTTTGATCACGGTTGACCTTTCCTCAAGGACAAGAGATTCTCATTATACTTGGTAGTGTCTAAGATCCCGATCTAAAGAAGTCCTCATCAACAAAACATATTAGAACGTAGGTGCAGGTTCCTACTAAATACCTTCCAGGCATGTAAAGTTACTAAGGCATTGATACTTGAATTACCTCTTGTATTAGCCGTGACTGACCCCAACGGCTTCCTAATATTATATAGATAACGTAGATCCACGGTAGTTACCGCCGATCCCCTTGATAGGCATTTACTGGCATACAAAAATATATCTACAGCTGTGAATCCATTTCGGTACAGGCTAGTCACCTGTTATCGACTAGATACTCACGACTGTGGAGAACGATCATTATTATCACAATAAGTATATACTTGGCTCTTCCAACGACTCAGCACTTACGTGGATGACCACCGGCTACAACTGCTAATCCGCAGGACCGGGTCTCAATATAAAATACTTTACCCAAAACACGGGTCTCGAACTCCCAAAGCTTCACTATTGGAACTTGGGATTCTTGCTTCTCAAACCCATTCATGACGTCAACCGACTGTCTAGATACACGTGCGGACAGGATAACCCCCTATACGCCTTAGTGCACAACCGTGCGCTAATGAAATCAAACTCACCAATAAGACTTACTCTCATGTAAGTCGGTGCGTAAAGTTTATTACAGAGGTAGGACCATGCATTAATAATATAAGACTACCTTCATCTGTAAAGGAGTGCAGAGGTCTACGAAAAGGGCTCTACAGCTACACAAAAAAAAATTCAGTTCATTTTCAATCAGACATTTATGGCGTCTCTATCGATAAATTTGAGGAACATTGCTATTGGCCGACTGCATGCAGGCGAAAGTCAAAGTCAGGTTGCCAGGCATCTAAACGTGCATCAGAGTACCATCAGTCGACTTTGGCACCAGTTCCAAGCCACTGGCTCGGTTGAAGACCGGCATCGCAGTGGACGACCCGGAGTGACAACAGCAGCGGAGGATCGCTTTATTCGGCTTCGTCACCTCAGAGACAGGTTTACAACAGCATCCTCAACTGCCCAGTCATTGCCTGCAGGACGTCATATGTCTGATCAAACTGTCCGGAATAGACTGCATGACGCTGGACTTTGGGCACAACGACCTCACCGAGGACCTGTCCTTACGCATCGCCATCGCCAAAATCGACTTCTTTGGGCCAACCAACATCATCCCTGGGCAGCTGACAATCAATGGAGACTTGTCTGGTTTAGTGACGAATCTTTCTTTTTGTTGCAGCGTCATGATAGACGGCGTAGGGTCTACCGTAGGCGAAATGAACGTTTTGCCCAAAATTGCGTTGATGAAGCTCCGCCGCACGGTGGTGGAGGTGCAATGGTGTGGGGAATGATCAGTTACAACGGAAGGAGTCAATTGGTGCACATTGAAGGAGGCTTGAATGCGCAACGATACGTCAATGAAATTCTTCGACCCCATGTCCTTCCACTTTTGGCTGTCCAAAGGTCTGTGTTTCAACAGGACCACGCCAGACCCCATTGTGCACGGTTGACCACGCAGTTCCTGACTGCCAACAACATTCTCACCCTTCCCTGGCCATCCCTGTCTCCAGACATGAGTCCGATTGAGTACCTGTGGGATGAGCTGCATAGACGTGTTTGTCGCCGAGACGTTGCTCCAGCCAATCGTCGTGATCTGTTCCAGGCACTCCAGGAAGAGTGGGCAGCCATCCCACAGGCCCACATCAGACGTCTTATCGCATCCACGCCCAGGAGGTGCCAGTCGCTGATCGATGCAAGAGGAGGCCACACACCATACTAACGGGAAAGCCCGTACGGCAAAAAAACTCTCATGACCCAGATGCAAAACAACTGTCAATTGATTGGTTGAACACTAAGGTATTCTTGTGTGCAATTTGAACAATTAACTCATTAAATTAAAAAAAGTTATTGAATGTCAAAATTATGGCTATGTGTGTGCCTTCAGTAGCTATGCGTTTCTTTTTTTGAACAGTATATATAAACACCATAGACTTTAAACACTGCCACAACAAAGGGCAGATATATTATGGCCTGGAAGAACCAACACACACACAAAACAACCAATGTAAAATGCTATTTAGAATGATAAACACTATATACCCTTATTAAAACCCACATGGGGTTGAACCGAGTATCCCGTGCACATGATAAATACCAGGTTTTCAGTGCTCAGTCCAAAAACCAAACCAAAAATAACAAACACGAGGACTAAATTACTGATTGGCCGTATTTAGCTACTACTACTACTACTACTACTTAGTCGTTCCCCTTCTACCGTGAGGTGTAGAGGTTTGGAAGAGAGAGCGCCAGACTATCCTATCGGCTGTCTTCCTCCTGGCCTGGTTCCATTCTAGTCCTCGGTCCTTCAAAGATTGTCTAATGTTGTCTTCCCAGCGTACTCTGGGTCGTCCTGGGCGTCTGGATCCTTGGCTCTTTGTTTCCCATGCTTGTCGTGGTAGCCGGTCTTCTCCCATTCTGCAGACATGGCCAAACCATCTTAGTTGGGACTGTTCTACTTGGATCTGCAGGGGGTGGGATTTTAGGCCTTGACGTATCGTCTGGTTGTGTACCATGTCTCTTCTTGTTACTTCAACCACCTTCCTCAGATACCTCATTTCTGAGGTTTGGATCTGGCTTTTGTGGGTTGTAGTCATTGCCCATGACTCGCATCCATATGTCAAGACTGGGACATAGGTGGAGCGGTATACAGCCATCTTCGTTTTCTTACCAACCTCTCTCTTTCGGAGGAATCCTTGATTTATGGCCTGAAAAAGTCTCCCAGCTGCTGCTTTTCGAGTGGCCAACTCTTCTTTGATGTCTCCCTTTCGTATTTAGCACCAGTTAAATCAAAAGACAACCGCGTCCTTAGCAATATTGATTATCAAGAAAATATAACTAGTTAACTTAAGGATGAGCTGTCATACCCCCGCTTGAGTATGCGCATTCCCCTTATGCACTAATTGCCTTAGATGTAAAGTCCTATTATCACACATTTTTCCACCAAACTTGCGGTCTTTTATGGAAAAGCCGCACGTTGCACGTGGAAACTAAATTGCATGTTGATTGAAATAATGTGCATATCTTCCCATCTGTCAATGGCATATGTTTCAGAAATATTCACGCCGGTTATTTTGACCAAATGTCTGCCATGTCTCCCATTTTAAATACGAAGAGTTTATGCAGGCAAGTATGGATAAGTACCTACATCTTAGATAATCGTATATGTAACCAGAGAAGCATCATTGCTAATCAGAGACATCGCATGTTGTTAATTTACTTCTGAAGAAAAATAAAATTGAATGAAATGACCACTGGAGAATTAGTGCTGTCGTCAGCACGTGCAGCAGAAAAAGCTCAACACAAACTCTTTCCCCGCCATATCTTGGTGAGCTATTTGCTTGTTTGAGCATAAGTTCCTCCAGTTTTGTGACGACTGGATTTAAATACTTAAACTTCGTCAAACATTTATTTCATATTCGCGGGTTGATACGCATCGACCCCCAAATTCAGAAAAGACAGGAAGATTGTGCGCGCATGAAGGAATTACGAATGGGAGGGAGAGAGTTTGAGGAGAGCTTTAATGTAGAATCATGGCAGTTATAGCGTATCTATGGAGATTTGTTAAAAATCACTATTAAAATGTGAAAGTAGGGTTTTTGTGTGTTTGTTTTATTTTTTTAAAGTTCTGGTGGGGATGGACTCCACTATACCCTCTGAACGAGCCGCCACTGACTCCAATAGTTGCCAAGTTGCCATATATAATTTAAAATTAACTTCAAGGCCAAAAACAGTAGCCATACACTAGCTCGATTTGCCGACATGCTCTAAGTGATTCTTACAAGCGTGAACAGATGTGAATGGCCTCACAAAAAGAACTTGACTTTTAGCCCACAAATAGATTCCATCGCCTCACAATCTTTCCACAACTTTCTCTCAATTATTGCCTCATTACACAACTAATAATAGCTTAAACTCCTCTATTTTTTTTCTTGTTTATAAAATTCCTCTTCAAAGTCATCATCTTCTGAAGAATTCATTATCATCTACATCAAAACAGTCATCGCCATTCTGTTTTCTCTGCCAGTGGAGAATAGGGCCGTGACGTTTCGTGTCACTTGCTTCAATCGTACTCGTAATGAAGCTACATTATTTGAGCTCGACATTCACTTACTTTTGGGGAGCTGAAGGGTGGTAATGATGTTTACTTCCGTTTCCACCTTGCATGTTGTCGATTTATTTCCTGCTTTTCCCAAAAGCCCAAATTTGGGTCTTTTGATTTCAAATGTAAAGACGTCATTGAGGTCTATTTCCGTAAATCATCAATCAATCACGTAGGCAGATTTGCATTTTTTTTATGCCATGGCTAAATCTGCTATTACTATTACCTGGTACCGCAACCAAATGTTTGCTACATTATATATATTGTTGATCAGAATCGACATCATTGCACTCCAGGCAAACCCATAGGTGCTCAGTCTCCCTAAAATGTCGAAGGGAATGAATGCTGATTGTTACTGTAGCGCGCTGGTTGATTACACGTATGACCCATCCTCTCATACCCTCCATTCCTGCTAGTTTTAGTCTGATGTCAATTTCCAGCGAGCATTGTCGTGTTGATTCATCGATTGCAGTGTCGTTCTCTAACAGGTTATCATTAATTGTCCTTATTATTCCCCTTATTCATATCGGTGACGGTATTGCCTCCCCTGCTTTGTAATAGTGGTCCAACGGTGGCCAAAACTCAAGAGTATCTATTATGGGCTTCAAAGGTGTCTACGTTCGTACAAGATTACTCTTGGCAGATTTGTAAATAGAAGGGTAATGACACTTCTATCTCAAGGTAGTATTCACAAGATATTCAGAAAAGCGACAACAATGCTGCATTGCCTGAGCACCTTAATTCTAGGATCTGCCGACAAATTTTGTGAAGAATAAAGCAATTATTAATTTTAGCTCGTTAAGCCCCCACCCCTGATTTACTCAGTGGAATTCTTATTATTCTGGAATAGCTCTGTTTAGAGCGTGTTTAGTAAATTAACCGAGACAAACAAGCAGTACCTTTAAAATGATTAAATCAAAGTTAAATTTGTATCATTACAAATAAAAAAAATTAATAATCACTTCAGTTTTAACAGTTTAAAAATTGAATAGTCTTTAAAAGAAAATGTTCATCATTGAAGGATAGTAGGTTTTATGAAAAAAGTTCACTTTGGCAGCTTATGGGTTTCACTTAGCTGCCAATAGTAGTTTCTGCTCCCGCTGATGTGTTCTGTGCAGATAGGTCACTGGAGTTCTCACGTCTCTGGTCAAGATTACTGTCACGGAGTGTTCAAAGGTTTCGTCTAGATTATTTTAAAATTCCTTCCTTTTCTATTCCTTCACATTTTGTCTGTTTTCTCTACTAAATATTTGCACCTGCGGTCTGTTTTATTGCTGTTTTTCAATTCTTTACTAACAGTTCTGCCATAGATCCTAATGCTATCTTCTCCTACAAAGGCACTAAATGTTATTTCTTTAGGGACGTCAATACGATTTATTCGCTTGGTCGAAACCACAGTGGTTCCCAGAGGATTATATTTCCGTGTCCAGTGGTTAACTGAAGACCGCCACGATAAATCTTTTTACGCGTCTAAGCAAGAGATGGGAAATAATTAACTCTGGACGTGGGAACGGAAATGTCTTAACTTCATGCAAACAAATGCTGAGTTTTAAAATCACTCGTTGATAACCGTTGGAAGAGAACGCACGCTTATAGAAGAGAAGCCTCAAGCTACTCATATCTACAGTATATGTGCCTTGAGTTTAAACGCTACTCAAATTCTATTTTTTTTAAGCTGCGGATATTAGTCCTGAGCGGTAAGCAAACTCTCAGTATTCGCTTAATTAGCTAACTCTAATATCAAGGGATTAGTTAATTGATGTAAAGTGTGAAATACTTAATATTTTGGTTTTATTTCTTTACATTAGATTGATAGCTATTTTGCATTTATGTATTATGAATGTTATTGATGAATTATAATGATGTACGTACTGGCTGATATCTGAAAGTACTACATTCTAATGATTTTGGGAATGTGATGAAGAAAGCTGTTGTGAACGAGAGAAGAACTATGTTGTTCAATGGACGAGTGAATGAAATATCATTCCTCCAATGCAGTCACGCAAGGACACACACGGCCAGGCGTCTGCTTGTAACAAAGGTTGACCTGACTGACCTGACCAGTGGGAGACAACTGCTAGACAGGAATTTGTAAACAAATGGATAGTCGCCTTTAAGGAAAAGACTGACGTTACCGTTCAGATAAATATATTATTAGGCACCATTCTGAGATGAAATGTCCAGAGTGGCTGTAGGTAATATATCTGTATAAAACAGAAGATTGATTACCTGTATTATCTTCCACAGCGCAGTTGCAGAATCCTAACCAGTGTCTGGATTTTGATTGCTGTAAATTGTTGCGAGTAAACCGCCTAGTTGCTCTATGCTACAGAGAGAATTAGTGCTTACGTCTCAAACCCTCTAGCGGTGATCACTAGTCAGCAACCCTGAGCAGTCTACAGCATATAAGCATTCAACACCTCGTCAGCACCTGAACATCATTACTCAACTTCACAACCAGGTTAACGAAAAGCCTAAACATCTCTTGGACTGTAGCTCCACTGAAGCAAATTATCCAGTTGGTAATTCCTACCTACTGGGACGCCCAGGAGAAGTCCAAGCAGATAAGTCTACTTAAAACCCAGGCCAAAATCAGAATTCATTTTTCCAAGAAATAGCTGTAGGAATAAACTCTCGTCAGTGAGGACAATAGCCTCTTCTTCTTATCTGAACCAAAGACACTGACAGTATTCTGAATCCTTGAATAAGTAATATCATAACTGTCTTTTTTAAAATTTCCTAGTATTTCTTTACAAAGTACATGACAACATTGATTTTATTTTCCACTGTAACTAAAGTAATTATGTACATTCTGTAACTCACCATCATTCTGAGTTTGACTTAGTAGATTGTATGTTCTGTTCAGAAAAACATACTCATTCCTCCTTGTATTACTTGTTACTACTAGTTCAAAAAGATTTGAGTAAGAAAGAGTTAGTCGTCGCCAGAAAAATACAAGAGTTGGTAGTCTAAAAGGTGAGAGAATCACTGACGCCAACCTGTGCCCTTCTGTTAACTCTTTTCCTCAACACTAGTTCACCTCTGTGAAAACTAGTGTCTAAAGGTCTATGTGCTTCCTACACATCTTCCTTACATACATCATCTAAACAATCTCATCGACAATTACAGGTGCAGCACGTTTCAAGTACAATCAAGAAGTACCTGCCAAGCTGGTCCCACGTTTCTACATCAGTCCACTTATACCCTCACTTTGTTCCAGAGATTAGTACCTTCAATGGTACCACCGCCAGCAACTACGGTAAACGAATAGAAACGAAACGCTCTCCTGAGTATTGCGTTTCCCGACACATACTTATGTGTCCCTTTTCTCCTATTCTACCATCCCATTTATCTCAGAATTTACCCGCGATGAGAATTAAACTTAATCCCTCGAGAGAAACTTTCTTTACATTTAAATTGAATAGCTTTATCTTTATTTTACATTTAAATGAAAAGGTTAATAGTGCAGATAGAATATGTTTACATTTACATCTCCACTGTTTGAAAAGTGTTCACAATATACACTGAATCTGTTTTCATTTACACTGATTGAAAAGTTTGAAACTTTCAATAACTCTTAAGTGAATATGTTTACCTAGACATTTACACTGGTTTGAAACTGTAAGTATTATAATTAGAATGTACATAATTTTTTTCATCTTTCCCTCCCTGCTACATATGGAACTTGGGACTACCGATGCTTTTAGTTCTCTGTAAGGAACTAGCAATAAAGCAGACACCTTCCCTTGCAGTGGTGGTTCATGAAATCATCATTCTATATGCTGAGGTTGCCAGCCTCAAATGACTTGGACATCCACTAGCGATTTTCACATGGCAATAAATACATATTAGTTCACATGTTAGTAATGAAAAATATAGAATGTAAAATGACAATTTACGCCAATCCTGGCTCACAGACCTTTTGCTCAGATGAATGAAGTTAAGGCACTTGATTAGGCCTCTTACACGTGTTCTTGGGGTCGTTACTTTTTAGAAGATAATTCCCTCTATGACTCCGCGTGTTTCAGTTTCCTCAGCCTTCCTTATTAAAATGGGTTTCCTGTGCTATGTAAGTCCTTCAAGGTTGTTCCACAAAGTCCGGCCTGATAAATGGAAATTCTGAATTCTAACTTTTGGCAAGTCTGATTGTGTCTTGGCAAGCGTGAATCTCACAGTGAACTAGACTTGAAAAGCGCCAGATTATATTCACTGTCCTTCCCCGCATCTTTTTGTTATGGGGCTACTCAAAAGCTCCAATCATTTTAAACATGCGTGTTCGGAAGGGGGAAAGGGGGGGGGGGGGGGCGATTTCAAAATATTCCTGACATGGAAAAATTGTGAACGTAATTTAGAAGTCACCTTTCCCATATATGGTATGAAAACATCCGATTGCCTGGCAGGCGAACTCACCAACACATCTGTAAACTCATACGACAATGTGTTTCAGATGTAACAATTTATTACTATCTAAAGCAATCTTGTCATAACAAGTCGGACAGGAAGCGCTTAGATCATCCGTGTCTGTCCACAACGTGTCACCCAGACAAGTAAGCTGAATGAACCAACGAGGACGTGCCAGGTCAGAGAGGAATTAAAGATACCTTCGAACAAAAAACTGTGGCGTCTCCGTCTCGGTGCAGCATACTTTATGATAGAAGAACCACACTGCCAAGAATGCCAGGAAGAGAATGACATAGACCACTACCTGATCCACTGTAAAAAGTATGATCAACAAAGACTTGAATTAAAAACTTACTATAGAAATCACAATATAGACTTAACAGGTGATAAGGTTTTAAGTATAGATGCCCCAAGAGATGCCCAATCAATACTTAAAAGATATATACATAAAACAAAGGAAAACATATAAGGTTAGTACTTCAGGAAAAACATCCAACTAGATAAAAATTAAACAGCAAGAACTAACAAAGCATTAACAAAAAACTAACTACTCATAGGACAAGGAAAGACAACGAGGTATAGAAAAAAATAGGGCAACAACTCAAAAAGAACAAATGCTAATACAAATTAAAACCAAGTGTAAAGGACAATAGTTATCTATAAACAACACAAAAGAGAAAATAAAATGGACAAATACTAATATAAATAAAAATCAGCAACCGTAAAAGACAATAGATATTTAAATTGAATACAAAACTAGAAAATAAAATGACACTAAATACCCCAATTATAACCAACTTTCAGGTTGAACAGGGTAGACCAAGATGGAATGAGAAGAGGCAAGAATGGACAGATGATAAGAGCCCGCTCTCCACCCATCAACGCATCAAAACAACAACAACAACAACAACAACAACAGATTTATCCAGTACTGCCACAGCTTTAGAAGACTTCTAGCGGCAATTCTAGAACCACTCGTATTGAGTAGAGTTTCTTAGTTCTTGTTGGAGAATAGTCTTAATAGTTTTGTTTGGAGGTAAAAATATTCACTAGTAGTGTTGAGTGATTTAAGTGGTATATCAGCTATTATATTTCTCTAAGATTTTGTGCAGAGTGATTTACTAAATAGGTCCGTAAATGGTATTCCTCTAAGATTTTACTGTGTTACAGTAGCTAGCAGAATATATAACAATTCTAGCTAAACTCTTCTAGCTAACATATAGATTTTTATTAACAGCTAGTAACCAGTCAGAGAATATTTTAACCAACTAATGTAAATGCACTGATTCATCATGAGTATTGACGAAATATGTATTTATTTCTAATTCACGAGGATTAATTCTTTTTAAATGACTAGAATTTATTTCACGGAAGCTTTAAACGATGAGACAAGCTCTAAGCTTATAGTTTCTAATTTAAGTTAAATAACCGAAGTGGAGGATATTATATTTTACGCGAGGTAGGATAGGATTGTGTATACTATATAATGTTAAGTATTTGCATTTTTCTCCCTAACAGGTCCTGGAGCAGGTCGACCACTTTAAATATCTCGGAGCTATTATAGACCGAAAGGGAGGCATCAAAGAAGAGTTGGCCACTCGAAAAGCAGCGGCTGGGAGACTTTTTCAGGCCATAAATCGTGGATTCCCCAGCAAGAAAGAGGTTGGTAAGAAAACGAAGATGGCTGTATACCGCTCCACCTATGTCCCAGTCTTGACATATGGATGCGAGTCGTGGGCAATGACTACAACCCACAAAAGCCAGATCCAAACCTCAGAAATGAGGTATCTGAGGAAAGTGGTTGAAGTAACAAGAAGAGACATGGTCCGCAACCAGACGATCCGTCAAGGCCTAAAATCCCATCCGCTGCAGACCCAAATAGAACAGTCCCAACTAAGATGGTTTGGCCATGTCTGCAGAATGGGAGAAGATCGGCTACCACGACAAGCATGGGAAAACAAAGAGCCAGGGATCCAGACCTCCAGGACGACCCAGAGTCCGCTGGGAGGACAACATTAGACAATCTTTGAAGGACCGAGGACTAGAATGGAACCAGGCCAGGAAGAAGACAGCTGATAGAATTGTCTGGCGCTCTCTCTTCCAAACCTCTACACCTCACGGTAGAAGGGGAACGACTAAGTAAGTAAGTAAGTATTTTTCTCCCTATACAGTATTTGGGTCATCCCCTAAAACCTACCAGCGGCTTCAATGTATATCTGAGAATAACCAAAGAAAGAACATTGTGTACTTAAATACGTGGGTCTTCAAGGTAAACCTGTCTGGCATTTATGTTTGCATCCAGAAAGAGACAGAGTACCAACCTAAAGGACATTAAGACTAAATGCGGTAACTGGGCCTATCGAGCCAGATTATATTTTCTTTCCTAAATCTCATTTACATGCAGCCCATGTGGCAGAAAAATTACAAACATTAACATTTCCGACGTTTATCATTTGTGGTGTGACAAGAATTTTATACTGAGAGAAGTTGCCGACCTGACATTTCTTAAGTACTGGAAACCTCAAGATTATGACACTGTGAGCACTGTGACATATATTACCTGAACTGATTCGAAGTGACATAAACAGTAATCCAGAAACCCATATAATCGTAAAGAGAACGCTCCCCGGAAAAATTGTATTTAACCTGTCTCTGTAGAGCTGGGGTTCTCTTTGCCAAAAGAATACTGGAGGTGCTGTAGGTGTGTGTCCTAAAGTTTGCGCCAGAAGGTGAAAATCAAGTTTGTAGGTAAGAACGAATGTCAGTGGCCACTGTTGTATGGATGGAAAGAAAGCAGGAATGAGTGGTTCTTTGATCGTATAAATTCCTATACCAACTTTGTAATATTTTGATGATGCAAAGTTTTGCTAATATTGTTTCTTTTTTCAGAATAGATTAGCGTATAACTCTGTTCTTTACTGTAGAGGGAATTTTAGACCATAGTGTAAAAACCTTTGACTCTTTCGGGGGTTAATAACTTTGCTCTAACGGGATCTTGTCTCAACAGAGGGAGGGAGGATTACACCTATGAGTGATAGGGAAACTGTCTGATCTACAAATCTCAGTCGTAATCGATAGGCTGGATCGATTATCTCTCAAATCGGGGGACAGATTTTACCTTCACCATTTCACTTGTGAAAAATCTATTTCTTTACCTTATCTCTCATTGAACTATCACCTGTTCTAGTCCTATTCAGGCTGGGCCAAAATTGATCTTAATTACCCTATCGAAAATATACGACACCATCAATGACAAACTCTCACTGTACACAGAAATTGACCGCCGCATTGGCAAAGCTGCAGTTACCTTTGCCCACCTCACATCGCGTGTTTGGGGAAACTCCAAACTCACAACTGCGTATAACGCCTGCGTCACCAGCACACTCCTATATGGCAGCGAGACCTGGGCAATCTATGCTAAGCAAGAAAGAAGGCTCAATACCTTCCATTTACGGTGTCTACGCTACATCCTCGGCATCTCGTGGAAAGATAAAGTGACAAATGTCGAGGTGTTGTCACGTGCTGGTCTTCAAAGCATGTATACACTGTTTAGACAGCGCAGGCTTGGTCATGTCCGCCGCATGGAAGATGGTCGCATCCCGAAAGATATCTTCTACGGACAACTAGCAGATGGCAAAAGAACAGTTGGGCGACTGCAGCTGAGGTTCAAAGATGTGTGCAAGAGAGATATGAGGGCACTGGACATAAATTCAGCAACGACTGGGAGGATGAAGCTGCCGATCGCACCAAGTGGCGATGCTATTTACGGCGCCACCTCAGATTGGAAGAAAGAAGCTCACACGACAAGCAGAAGAGAGGAGAAAACGTCGAAAGGAGCACCAGGAAAATAAACAGCTGAGGGCTGTCACATCATGTGCGCATTCCCATAGTCAGTTATGACTGAAGGGGCTATGACAGGAAATGTTCTACTTATGTTTCCAATCATGGAGGATATTACAAAAATGGAACGCATAATTTTGCAAAAAAATTATTTACTTCTGATCACTATTAAACGAGAAGAAAATAATAAGTTCGCATTTTCTGACGTAAAATAATTATTTGCTGTTTCAAAACTTAATTAAACAATAATTAGTAGTGACAAATCAAATGGTAACGATCGCTGCTTAATTTCGATCTCCACAATCATTATTAACGCACAATCAACCGATACACGTTTTTGCAGAATCTGCCGTAACACTATTTGACTAAGATAAAATTGGAGAATGTCTGTTGTTAGTAAATATTTTTAATGCACATTTGAAATATATAGGAATCAGAAGTTCTCACAACAAGATGCATTCTTCAGCTTTGTACATCATTATCACTTTATTGTTATTATTTTAACGGAAAGACGACAGTCATATGCCTTTAGAAAATGGGTAAGTTGTTGCGGATATGCCTAACTATTAGACCTAGTGCTATAGTCCGTTCGGAAATTCGTGCCCACAGAAAGCGTCAATTTTCTCCAAAACTGTTTGTTGTATGGACATGAATTTTTGCATGCAGTCTTAGATTTTCCATGCAGTTATTAATATATTTTTTGCCCTTACAAAACTCATGTCATGTTCGAATTTTCTTCTTTATGTTATATCAAAAACTCTTACTGTTGTCTGGGTTAATTTTTAGTAGTTTTACAGAAAAAGTTACAAGATCCGTTCAAAAATATTTTTGTTTGGTTTGAATTAGTTACTCGCGACTGTGTACAATAGGTACGCACTCGTGCGGACATATAGTCACTACACTAATTCAAACCAAAAAAAATATTTTTGAACGGATCTTGTAACTTTCCTGTAAAGCTACTAAAAATTAACCCAGACAACGGTAAGAGTTTTTTATATAACGTAAAGAAGAAAATTCGAACATGACATGAGTTTTGTAAGGACAAAAAATATATTAATAACTGCATGGAAAATCTAAGACTGCATGCAAAAATTCATGTCCATACAACAAACAGTTTTGGAGAAAATTGACGCTTTCTGTGGGCACGAATTTCCGAACGGACTATAGTGAAGTATCACACTAGCTAAAAGTAAATTTTACTAACCATTCATTGTCACTGAGAACAGTCCCTGCCATATGAAAGCGAACATGTAGCCTACAATTAAAAACTTTAATATGATTAATGCAGACAAAAGAGATGTGATTTTGCAGATTAATTGTTTTAATTGATTAGTTTTATAATGCAACGCGATAATCAGAAAGTTAGATTTGTCCTACGACATGGAGTCCGTTTGTCATTAAGCCCCTATGGTAAACGTTCTTGGGGGGAAAAATAAAAATTGGTCTATCTTGGGATTTAATTGCTTGTCACTTAGACTATAAGAACAGCCAGACTGAAACAGAAAGAAGAGTCCTAACTACAAAATACACAGAGAAACATTACCCAAGCAACACCTGGATTCATGCATACACAGATGGATCAGCAACAGAAGATAGAGGTGGAGGAGTCTTTCCGAGCCTTAACAGTAGCACCAAACAAAAGCTGTCAGTCACAACAGAAAAATTATCAAGTAACTTAGAGCAGAGGCCTTAAAAACTGCAACAGAAGTCCTAATCTTCTTCTTCTTCTTTGATCCTTAGCCGCCGACCATCAAAGCAGTCAGTGGCCATCACGCCTAGTGGCGTCTTGTAGGGCAACAACAAATTGATTCCACTTTGCTCGGTTGGTGGCCATCCTTCGTACAGTGCCCCAACTCTGGTTCATTCTTTGCATCTCAGCCTCCACAGTCCTCCGCCAGGTTGTTTTTGGTCGGCCTCTCTTTCGTTTTCCTTCAGGGGTCCAAAGCATAGCTGTTCTTGTGATGGCATCGGGGTCTCTTCTGAGGACATGACCAACCCAGCTCCAGCGTCTGCCAGCTATGATGGTGTGCATGTCCTCTTGCTTTCTACGAGTAAGCAGATCTTGGTTAGTGATGGTATTTGGCCAAAAGATTTGGTAAATTTTTCTTAGGCATGTTGTGTGAAAAGAGGACAATTTCAACATTTCCTTCTCTGTAACTCTCCAGCATTCCGCACCATAGAGAAGCACAGAAAGCACACAGCTCTGATATAATCTTAATTTTGTGCTTGTGCTGTATTGGGAGGACTTCCAGATGTTGTTTAGGCTAAAGAAGGCTGTTCTTGCCTTATTCATTCTGACATTGATGTCTCTGCCTGCCCCGCCGTCTGGTGTTACTATGCTTCCTAGGTATGTGAAGGTATCTGTCTGTACCAATTGCTGATTCCTTACTGATATGGGCTCAGGGTTGCTCACATTGAGCGTCATGACCTCAGACTTCTTTAAATTGATATTCAAGCCCACATGCTGGCTAAACTTATTAAGTCTATCCGTTTTTTCCTGGATGTGTTGATGTGAATGTGCTAGTAGTGCAATGTCATCTGCATATTCCAGATCTTCCAATGTAGAAAATGTTGTCCATCTTATTCCTCTTGGACTGCCCTCTGTTGTCTGGCGCATCACCCAGTCTATGACTGTTAAAAATAGAGTGGTTGATAAGGGGCATCCCTGTCGTACTCCTGTCTTCACCTCAAAGGTTAGGTTGCTCTGCCCAACACTACACGTAAAGTTGGCATAGAGGCTTTTTATGATTGACACTATGCAGCTTGGAATTCCATAAGCCCTCAGTATTTTCCATAAACTGTCCCTATGTATGCTGTCGAAAGCCTTTTCAAAATCAACAAAATTAATGTAAAGCTGTCTTTGCCATTCTGAGCACTGCTCTATAATGTTCCTGAGAGTGAATATATGATCTACACATCTCCTGTTCTTTCTAAATCCTAAGTCCTAATGACAAAAGAAAACTCTGAGAGACAACTAGCTCTCTCACAGATGCTCTGTCGGTAATTGCAGTGCTGAAAAGTCAGAATAATGCCGACCTGGATGACCTGAGAGTAACACTCCACAAACTATGTCAGCAGTTCAAAAGAGTTGTGATGCAGTGGATCCCATCTCACTGCAACAACCCCTGAAATGAAGAGGCTGACAGATTGGCAAAGGAAGGTGGAAAGCTACCTCAACTAGACACAAACATAACTTATGAAGAGGTCAAGAGTTTTATCAAGAGTAGATACCAGAGCAAGTGAGAAGCAGAGCATCCAAGACACCAAAAAAATGATACATATTACCATCTTAGCAGAAGTGAACAAGTGGTGATCTTCAGACTTCACACACAACACAACAGATTGGGATACCATCTATTCAACAAGCTAAAGATAGGAACTACCAATGAGTGTAACTGTGGCATACATATCAACACCCAGAGATGAAAAACCTGTACAAAAAATCCCAAATCCTGTGCAAAAATATGAAAAACCTGTACACAAAATAAAAAAAAAACCATACAACAACCATTGTGTTCTTTGTGAAAACAAAAAGAGGTTGGTAAGAAAATGAAGATGGCTGTATACCACTCCACCTATGTCCCAGTCTTGACATATGGATGCGAGTCATGGGCAGTGACTACAACCCAGAAAAGCCAGATCCAAACCTCAGAAATGAGGTATCTAAGGAAGGTGGTTGAAGTAACAAGAAGAGACACGGTCCGCAACCAGACAATATGTCAAGGCCTAAAATCCCACCCCCTGCAGACCCAAGTAGAACAGTCCCAACTAAGATGGTTTGGCCATGTCTGCAGAATGGGAGAAGATCGGCTACCACGACAAGCATGGGAAACAAAGAGCCAGGGATCCAGACCCCCAGGATGACCCAGAGTCCGCTGGGAGGACAACATTAGACAATCTTTGAAGGACTGAGGACTAGAATGGAACCAGGCCAGGAGGAAGACAGCCGATAGGATAGTCTGGCACTCTCTCTTCCAAACCTCTACACCATGCGGTAGAAGGGGAATGACTAAGTAAGTAAGTAAGTGAAAACAAAAGATAATTATTTTTGCCCATGCTTTCACATAAGTTATTGTTTACTGTTTTATTCCTAGTCTGTATTGAGCACATTTGGTACAATTCTTCACGCAGGATATATTAGGAAACTCAATACGGAGCATTACAACAGGAGGCAATCTGATCATCATAGGGATTCCCCCAGTCATTCAAGTGTTTAGGCCCTTTAATAATCACCTTTACACTCGGGGTGGGGGGTGCAGGGCAGCTAGATTCGTGACTCTCAAGTTTCAACCTCCTGATGTCTTTCCAGCCTGTGCTGGGAATTGAACCCACTTCTCCTTGGTTGCAACTTTCAACTTCACTCCTGGCTTTATCCATGTTGCCAAATGGAGGCAATTGTGAAAGCAACTAATAAGTTGTATATAAATTACAATATGTTGCCCTTTCTGCAGTTTCATCAAGCCTTTTAAGTGCCCTTCACGGCTGTTTGCGAGCGATCTTTTAGTTATTTCCCCTTTTTCCCTGACCGCGCTATTTATAGCCCACTTGACATAGGTCACGTGGTCAGCTTCCTAATGGGAAAAACATGTGGCGATGTTTACTTTTGATAGGGCTTAATTAATGCCTTTAGGCTACTTTTTTATTATAAATACCGGCTTTAATTTTGCGTAAAGCTAGACTAGAAATGTTAGAGTAAATTTTAGAACAAGAACAAACATTTTATCACAATTAGAACAGAAGATATAATAGTCTGAAATAGTGTAAAATTTACGTTTTTTTTATATTTTGTTATGGTTTGTTTATAATGCAATTTTCACTAAATCGGTCACAATCAACATGCATAACGAATTACAGAAATCAAAAGTAGAAAACCTGCAGAAAATGGATATCAAAGATTTGTTTTGGTTTCATGCGTCAAACATTAATTATTGAAAGTTTAAATTGCAAGTCCACATTTATTACCTTAAAATAACACACCCAATTGTCCCCAAAACATGTTTGAATTGCTTTTATGCTACTTTATTATTATAAATACCGGCTTTAATTTTGCGTAAAGCTAGACTAGAAATGTTAGAGTAAATTTTAGAACAAGAACAAACATTTTATCACAATTAGAACAGAAGATATAATAGTCTGAAATAGTGTAAAATTTACGTTTTTTTTTTACATTTTGTTATGGTTTGTTTCTAATTCAATTTACACTAAAACGGTCACAATCAACATGCATAACAAATTACAGAAATCAAAAGTAGAAAACCTGCAGAAAATGGATATCAAAGATTTGTTTTGGTTTCATGCGTCAAACATTAATTATTGAAAGTTTAAATTGCAAGTCCACATTTATTACCTTAAAATAACACACCCAATTGTCCCCAAAACATGTTTGAATTGCTTTTATGCTACTTTATTATTATAAATACCGGCTTTAATTTTGCGTAAAGCTAGACTAGAAATGTTAGAGTAAATTTTAGAACAAGAACAAACATTTTATCACAATTAGAACAGAAGATATAATAGTCTGAAATAGTGTAAAATTTACGGGTTTTTTTTTACATTTTGTTATGGTTTGTTTCTAATTCAATTTACACTAAAATGGTCACAATCAACATGCATAACAAATTACAGAAATCAAAAGTAGAAAACTTGCAGAAAATGGATATCAAAGTTTTGTTTTGGTTTCATGCGTCAAACATTAATTTTTGAAAGTTTAAATTGCATGTCCACATTTATAACCTTAAAATAACACACCCAATTGTCCCCAGAACACGAGAGCTAACAATTATCTCAATCATACATCATGAGTTCTGATCCAGTCTGCGCAATGTTTTTCTAATATGTGCTGTTTATGAATTGTCTTACTAGGGAATAGCTTTCTGAACAAAGACATATAAGTCTCTATCGATGCTGTTATTGATTCTTTACTAATTGGTTTACTGTGTGATATTTTGTTGTGTACTTTCTCAAATGCTTCTTTCAGTGAGTTGAATTGTTCTTGGGCAATAAAAGCTATGTTAGTTATATCTTGTTTGTCTGTAATTTTCAGTGTTTGTGTAATGATTGCTCTTGTAAGATCTTTATAAACTTTTTGTGTGAGATATCTGTGGCAGTGATTCCCTATAAATGCTCTGCTATTATAAGCCTGTTGTATGATTTTGTGTTTGGCTAGTACCTTGTCCATGTGTGAGCAAACTGGACCAGACCTAGTACACAGATCTTGAAACTGAAGTTTGGCCAGCGCATCTTGTGCATTTTCAAGTCTAACTTTAAAATTATCTGTCTCCTCCTTATCCTCACAAAGTTCAATACCTACCTGAAAAATTCAATTTTAGCTCCTAATTCTTCTGCCTATTTCCAGTTCCTACTAAATCTCTTCAAGTTCTTAAAAGTACTAATGTTTGCATGTATCTCTTGCGAATTCTCAAATATCTTTGCGTCTATTGTATCAGCTACCTGTTCTAGAAGTCTGTGGTGTTTTAAAACAATGCCTAATAAAATATGAAGGTAAGGAGGAGCTACATTTTCAATTTCAATCTCTAACATTGGTTTGTGTAAACAATTATGGTAATGTGCCACTTGCCTTTTATTCCCTTTCCCATATTTCATATATCTATTGTAATCTCTTATCAACATGGCCAAACTTCTTGGTTTGCAAGTTGTATGCTCTCTGGATGTCTTTGATGAAAATGTTTGGTTTGTCTGGAGCTCAAGGAATATACCCATGTCTGTGGTGTCTCCAGCAAAACAAGGAAATAATCCCCGAATAAGAAAACAACAACTTGTTTACCATCCCACTCTAAATATTTTAGTGACTCTATCTGAGCTTTCATGCCATTCATAAATATTTCTAAATTATCATATGTATCTCTGACTCTAGCCATTGATAAAAGGATGGTATTAGATTTAGAATTTGGTTTCTCTAAATTTACTACCTGCATTGTAACTTTGAATGAAAGAAGATATACAGTTACTTAGAATTCGCTGGCAGCCGTCGTGTGCACAGGATTGTCTACCAAAGAACACCAATGGAACAGTCCTTATCTCACACACAATTAAAAAAAAAATTCATATTATAAATAGAAGATTAACAAGACTTGAAAGATAGATCAAATTATGTGGAAGTAATCTATCTATAGCTTTACATGTTTTCTGACGCTTATATACGTAGCTAAATATCATTATAAATGAATGAAAATGCAAAAACAGATGGTGCTTTACAAAAAGTTATTTTTTTACTACCTCATTTAAGATTTGTGGGTATCAGGAATGCGTTTAAAGGGATTTAAATGCTATAAAATCTGGTGACAATATGCTTGTTCTTGTAATGCCACACTCACAAAACTGACTACCACACATTCTCAAGATATGAAACCAAAAAAAAAAAGTATGTGGAAATAATCTTTAGCTTCCCTTCGAGAAGTCTTTATAATTATAAACTCAAACGAATGGGCCGATTTTTAGATATTAAATTAATAAAAAGATTACTTATTTTATGAATGTCCTTAAATGATGACGCTGTTTTCAAAAGTCTGTAACTCCGTCAAAACTAATTTCAAACAAATAAAAATGCAATCAAAAATAGAACACAGAACAAAGTTATAGTACACAAAAGAATTTTAGCTCTGTGTTTATCCAGAACGAGTGTGTAATGATTTATATTTTACTGATTTTACTCACACATCAGCTGATTTTCCCCGCCAAAAACTAAAATAGTCTTTTACGGTGCACACAAAATTTTATACCCGGTGTCAGAATTCCTGTCACCGAAACTAAAAGAGCGCTCTGGTATAGGGCACAAACAGCCGTGCCTTGTTCTTGACTGTCTTTTAACACCCAATAGTTTAAACAGATCATACACTGAGGCAACCAATAGACCTCTTGGAACTACCTCCACAGCTATGACTTTTGCTGTGAACCTGTCATGCCTCAAGTCTGTGACCAGATAAACTAGATCTAGAAAAGCACAAATAGCTGTCACCAGTACCATTTCTTGTCACCAGTACCATTTCTGGAAAAGCTCTTTGGAGATATAAACAGCCTCAAGTTACCATAGATTTCTTAGAACATATTCAAGTCGACGTCTGAAAGTCAATGAAGAAAAATAGTGTCATCTTTCTTAACTCCACCTGATTTAGGACTTTGTCAGTGAGGATTGGAAGTAGGCCCTCTAAATCTTAACTGAGTAATATTTTTTTGGCTGTTCATTGTTTCCTTGTGTTGTTTCATTTGTCATATCTGTGGACTGACTGCTTTGGTTTTCTACCTGTAGTTTTTATCACTCACATGTTTGCTCTGTATTTTTAAGAGTTTTTTTGGTTTCTGTCTTTCACTTAACGGTACGCTAACTTTGTGATGTCTTTTTTAAATTTTTGGTTGTATTCTTTTCATGTTTATCATTTCTATTGTTTCAGGGCATTTGATATTTGGGACTTTGTTGATGGCGGACTGACTGCTTTGGTTTTCTACCTGTAGTTTTTATCACTCACTTCCTTAGCCAGTTGTTGTATTTGGGTTGTTATGTTGAGTTCCTGTTTTGTTGATAGTGTATTTGTTGTCAATCTTTTTTGTGCCTCTGTATGGGTGTGGTGGATTTAGATGTTATGAACTGTTGTTGTTACTTACTTACTTAGTCGTTCCCCTTCTACCGTGAGGTGTAGAGGTTTGGAAGAGAGAGCGCCAGACTATCCTATCGGCTGTCTTTCTCCTGGCCTGGTTCCATTCTAGTCCTCGGTCCTTCAAAGATTGTCTAATGTTGTCCTCCCAGCGGACTCTGGGTCGTCCTCAGGGTCTGGATCCCTGGCTCTTTGTTTCCCATGCTTGTCGTGGTATCCGATCTTCTCCCATTCTGCAGACATGGCCAAACCATCTTAATTGGGACTGTTCTACTTGGGTCTGCAGAGGGTAGGATTTAAGGCCTTGACGTATCGTCTGGTTGCGTACCATGTCTCTTCTTGTTACTTCAACCACCTTCCTCAGAAACCTCATTTCTGAGGTTTGGATCTGGCTTTTATGGGTTGTAGTCATTGCCCATATGTACTGTTGTTGTTATGTATTTATATTGTACTGAATGAGGTCAGCTGTGAAGGCCCCTGAGTATAACAATTATTAGGGTGAGTTCTCAGAGAGCCTTTATGCTACCACCTTATGATCTCATTCAGACTTATTCTTGACTAGTATGTATGATGACTACATCTAGTGTCTAGGGTGTGAGGGTAATTTAATACTAAAACACACACACATCAACAAATGTCAATAATCAAAGGGACTAACACCGTGTTTGAAATTTTGGTATGGTCAGCTGTGAAGGCCCCTGAGTATAACAATTATTAGGGTGAGTTCTCAGAGAGCCTTTATGCTACCACCTTCATGTTACAGGGTTTTTTAGGCCCTGCAGAAGTCAGCTAGGGACCTGTGTACTTACTGTCGTATGGCAGTATCTCTCACTCACATTTTAAAATAAATTTAATACTAAAACACACACACATCAACAAATATCAATGTCAGTGATCAAAGGGACTAACACCGTGTTTGAAATTTTGGTATTAAACTATTTTTTACAATTTTATTTTGTCCTGAACCTAGTATTCTTCTGGTCAGGACTTTCAACTCAAATGAAATCAATTTATATACATATATGCAATGCAATTACACAAAAGGGACAATCTGTCCAAACACATATTTTAAAATCTAATAATGGTGTTAAAATATTTCTAATACTACTGTTAAACTAGCACTGGATGGTGGGTCGGGATTCTGTAATCACTCCCATGTCTTTATTTCACAACTTTTAATTTTGATTTCTTGGGTGGAAATAGTTTTATTTATTTCAGTTAGGGAAACACTAATTTTCGTTGATGAACGATCATGTGCCAGATTATATACTTATCTAGCACATGTAGTAGCTGTCAGTTGTCACTCCGGCCAACGGCCACTGTTGTACTTGTCCAAAAGTAATAGGGTAGACAGCGTGTACACCTATCACTACTGGAATACAAAGTCTTCTCAAATTCACCACTCAGAAATCTGGCACGTTAAAAATAGACTTGCCTTTTGGCCTAACACTACCAAAAATAATATTCAGTTTGAGCCACCCAATAATATCTCTCCCTCTTTCAAACTCCCCCTCCCCCCATCGGATTACATGTACCCTCTCATTCCTAAAGTCCCCCACTTGGACTTTGACCCTCCCTCTTATTGCCTCACTTCAACAACGCGTGCAAAAAATTGTCACCGATAGTGAATGCAAAACCGAGGGTCTGCTTGTCAGTCTGTACGAACCAATATAGTATTTTGTCAATATCTTTAGTATTACTGGGGCAATTTTGAAAATTGTAACATAATATTTATCAGGAGATCATATTCTATCAAACTACTTAGGTTTTATGGCCCCATTCCCAGTAATAATGAATTCCATATATTTTCCATATTATTTGGCAATTTCTACTTTTATATAAATACGCCATTTGGTCCCCTCTCTCCCTTTGTTCAAACTGAAACCAGTAGTTTGTTACGTCATAAATTGTACTATTTGGCAGGCCATGCGCTGTCTGTGTGTTTATACATTTCCCACGATGTGATTATATTAAGCGGCATGCATGGGGCATTTCCGCCTTTTTATTCAAACCTGCCCAACAATACTACGCTCGTTTGCTTACTAATTTGTGTTGTTTCAAACCAACACGTGTTAAAAGTATCACTTTTCTGTCGCTCCTCTCTCCCTCCCTCCATATGAAAACCGGATTGATCGTGTCCTAATGCTCTAAATAGTTTCAAGGACTTTAGGGAAAGATAGTATTATTTATTCTTCGTTACTGTCTAACAATACCCGATGCGTTTGCAGGCGGGGCGAAGATGAAACCTCACAACTCCACCATTATTATCCCTACATTACTTAGACTTTATAAATACTACAAATTTTATAGGTGTATCAATGTATATCATCACACATCTCCCCACTTAAGAACATGCACTGATGCAAGTTCCTGTACAGTGATACACACAGATCAAATTTGCTCAACAGGCCTGTGAATACTCTGATTTTCGTCAACAGGATGCCTACTCAAGAAGTCTGCACCCACATTCTGTGACCCGGGAATGTATTCAATAGTGAATGAATAAGGCTGTATGAGCAACGACCATCTTAATAAACGAGCATTTTCATGCTTGGCCTGTGATAAGAATACGAGGGGTTGATGATCTGTTTGGACCACGAATGTCCTACCATAGAGATAGATCTGGAACTTTTTTATAGCCCAGATTAGAGCTAGACATTCTTTTTCGCTTGTTGAGTAGTTTTGTTCCGCTTTGTTCAACTTGCGGCTAGCATAAGCGACTGGGTTCAGTTCCCCATTTGGTGAAGCGGACCTTTGTAACAAAGTGGCCCCCAGGCCCACATTGCTTGCGTCCGTTCTTACCACGAATTTTCGAGTCAAATCAGACAATTTTAAAATAGGCTTGCTAGTGAGTTTTTCCTTTAACTCTTGGTAAGCCAATTCACACTGTGTGGACCAAACAATTTTATCAGGATGTCCCTTACGGGTTAAATCAGTCAAAGGAGCACATATAGAGTTAAAATTTTTAATGTACTTTTGATAAAATCCACACAACGACACAAAAGATCTCACATCTTTCTTTGTCTGTGGTTCGGTGCCCTTTGCAATTTCTCCAGGTTCTTGGGGTCAGGGGTCATGCTACCCTGATATACAGTATGTCCCAAGAATTCCAACTCTTTACATCCAATACAACATTTTGTTGGTCTAGCACTCAAGTTAGCCTCTCTGAGTCTATCAAACAACATAGTCAAAGAGTTATTGTGTTCCTCAAACATTTCAGTAGCGATGAGGATATCATCCATAAAATTAGTGATGCATGGATTATTCATTGGATCCAACAATTTTCGCATCATCCTTGAAAACACACTCGGAGCATTTTTCAACCCAAACGGCAACATGTTGAACTCATAATGTCCTTCCGAGGTGCTGAAAGCTAAATAAGGTCGAACCTCAGGCTTTACTGGAATTTGATAATAGCCTTTGCTAAGATCCACCTTAGAAAAATATTTTGCCTTGTTCAGCCTGGCAAATAGTTGAGTAGTATCAGGTAATGGATCCACCTGAGTTTCTGTGACAGCATTCAGTGTCCTGTAATCTATGCACAGACGATGTTCCCCAGAGGGTTTTCTCAGCAAAACCACACTAGAGCTATACAGAGATTCACTGTGAGAAATAATCCCTTCTTTCAACAAATACTCAATCTCCTCTTTTAAAGCTTTTTCCTTAGCGAAAGGAATAGAATAGGCTCTCATACAGATGGGTGTTGGGTCTATTAACTTCATATCATATTCCAACAAATTGGTGTGCCCCGGCTTATCCGTTAACACGTCTGTATGTTCAAGCAGAACCTGTTGAACCCGATCCCTCTGGTTTTTAGTCAGGTGCTTACTGACTTTCACCTGTGCCGGTGTTTCACATGGTTTCGGGGGGTACTCGTGTGAGGTGAGTGGTTCCTTTTTCATCTCCGTTGCGATAGCTAAGGTCAGTAAAGGTGTTCCTTCCTGGATTTGTCTGTCCAGATACTTCTTTAGAAGGTTCACATGATAGATTTTCTCTTTCCCCTTCTTGTCAGTTTTATAATTTGTTCTAGACACCTTCTCTAGAACTGTATATGGACCTTGCCATCCTATTTGCAACTTGTTACTGCTGCCGGGTAATAGAAGAAGCACCTTCTCTCCCACAGCTAGTTCTCTATCCTTCGCTTTCTTATTAAAATATGCAGCATGTTTTTTCCTGGCTTGTCTGAGATTATCATTAGCAAGTTTCCAGCCAGTTTTAAGACGAGTGGTCAGCTCGTTCACATATTGATATGATGAGGTAACAGTCTCTTCTGCCTTCTCATCTGTCCACGTCTTTAACAAGGTTACATATGGACCTTTAATTTTGCTGACTTATTTTTCATGGCACATGTAGGGTCCCTGACATTGGAAGCCTTATAGTGAGGACTTTTCTTCCTTTTATCATCACTCACAAGTCGTCCACTACCAATTCGTTTCCTGGGGTTTTCTCCCCATTTTAATTTCCTTGTGAGAGATCTTCTCTCTCTTTTATCTTCCTCCAGTTCACATAATTCTGACCGAGGGATTGTCGGCTTATTCTGGCGTAAAATCACTCTTTGTACTCGACGCATAGTTGCCATTCTAACATTCAAGTGAAGACTGTGTGTGAAAAGGGGGTTCCCATTCCACTTTGTCTACATTATTAAATTTATTTTTATTTTCAGGCCTAGGTCCTGATCATTTTCCCCACTTGTGGGTGTTCCCTCATGAAATATGCCGCAGGCTTCTACAAAATTTTCAATGTCTATCATTACATCTGGCCAATAATATTTTTGAGAAACCTTTTGGCAGATGGTACCTACTTTCTCGTGGTCCCCATCTTTTCCAACATGTAAACTCCTTATTACATCTGCCCTAAACATCTTGGGAAGTACCAGTTGTCCGTGACCATTTGAACGAGTTCCGGTCTTCCTATATAAGAGTTTATTCTTCATATAGTAATCTCCCTTGCTTGGAGGTGTGTGACATTTGGGCAATTTTTTAAAACATGGCTTGAGTGACCTATCCTCAGCCTGCGCCTTACTCATCTCCTCTGGATGAGTATTTATAGGATCACCTTCTTCCTTCTTTGACTGTGATCTGGTCTGCACTGTTGCCATAATCACGGGTCTCTTGGGATTCCCCAAGAAGACATATCTACACCCCAATATCAGAGGGTAGATTGGTTCATCTATCACTGCTGCTCTGATTTCTCCTTCCACATAGCGAGTTTTCACAGTTATCCTTGCGATGGGAAGTGTCATGAGTGGTATGTCCTTAGTCGCCCCTTGTATCTCCACTGTTTCTGTGGTATACTGACCTGGGTTCACTAGGCTAGAACTCACGACAGAATCAAAATCTAAACCTGTATCATAAAGACACCTTATGGTGACCCCGTTACATACAACCTCCTCACAAACTGGGGGGTGATAAGGTTCCTGCTGCCCAGTAGGTTTAACCTTTAATCTCTGGTTCCCCGTTTTCATTGCAGCAATGTTAGAAGGTTTCCTTTTACAAACTTCGGTGTTATGAGTGTCCCTCTTACACCATTTACACCACTTCTTTCCTTGGTTAAAAGGTTTTCTTTCATTATATTTTTGGTCATTGAACTGTGGGTTTCTATCTCGATAATCATTTCGTGGCCTATCAAAGTTGGGCTTACCTTTGTTACCTTGTTCTTTGTTATCAAATTTATTAGAGTTTAGTGGGGCCTTGTAATTCTCTACATGTTTCTTTTTAGCGCCAGCTACCTCTGCCTGGGCCGCCTGATACCTCTCAGCGACATTAAGTATCTCACCCAACCTCTCTGCACCTTGTTCCATGAGAAACTTTCTCGGGTCTGGAGCCATGGACTCTCTTAATTGCTCTATCATGATCATCTCCTTAAGATCTTGGGTCTTCCCCAGAGCAGTCCATTTCTCCAAATAGGTTTCCAGTCTGGCAGAGAATTGGTGGTATGTCTCCCCAGACAAAAGCTTGGCATTTCTAAACTTCTTACGATAAAATTCTCCATTCTTCTCATATCTTAATAACAAAGCCTGCTTTAGCATGTCATAATTGTCTTGGTCGTCTTTACTCATCTTTGCAAACACTTCATAAAATGTTCCCCTAAGACCCTGGGATAATTTTAAGCTCCACCTTTCCTTTTCTAACCCATAAGTGGTGGCTAAAACCTCAAATCTGCTTAAAAATGATTCAATGTCATCATCCCTCTCAACAAAATGGTCTAAATGGAATCCCATGGCTGAGGTTGAGGCCCCCTGACTAGCAGTGGCATCGGAGGTAGACAGGCTGTTACCACCTTCAGGAGCATGGCCTTGTAATTCCAACTCCCTTAGTCGTAACTCATGCTCCCTTTGTAATCTCTTCTCCTCCTTTTCAGCTTCCCTTTCTGCAAGCTGTCTTCTTTCCTCTGCTTCTCTTTCAAGAGCCAGTCTTCTTTCCTCTGCTTCCCTTTCGGCCTTTTTCTCTTCAGCCTCCAATTTCTTCTCTTCAAATTGGAGCCGCTTAATTTCAGCCTCCCTATCCGCCTCCAATGCCCTAGCCTCTTTGTCAGCCTCAATCTGTAACCTTTTAAGTTCTTTATCAGCCTCTAATTTTCTTTCTGCTTCTAACTTCCGATCTTCCCTATCACGTTCAATAAATTTATCAACCTCTGAGGTTACATACTGAACCAACTCTGGTCCATCCATACCCATCTCTTTTGCAGCCAACACAGCAGCAGATCTGAATTTTGCCAAGTCTGCCATCTGATCAATTTTAAAATGTTCTAAGACAAATTAAAAACTCTAATTAACAAAGTACCAACTCTAATTACTTAATTAACTACTGGCCGTGACAATTCATCAACTATAAATCTCCACCCTAAAATATTTTTATTTTTATTATTGAATATCTTTAGGGACACTATTGATACAATATTTGAATTCTATACAAAATGATAGGTTTAAATCCTGGGACAGGAGACCCCAATATAAGTGATAAATTTAAATCCCAGAGCAAGCTACCCAATATGTGGTGGATTTAGATGTTATGAACTGTTGTTGTTATGTATTTATATTGTACTGAATGAGGTCAGCTGTGAAGGCCACTGAGTATAACAATTATTAGGGTGAGTTCTCAGAGAGCCTTTCTGCTACCACCTTATGATCTCATTCAGACTTATTCTTGACTAGTATGTATGATGACTACGTCTAGTGTCTAGGGTTATGAACCTGTGGTGTGAGGGTAATTTAATACTAAAACACACACACATCAACAAATATCAATGTCAATGATCAAAGGGACTAACACCGTGTTTGAAATTTTGGTATTAAACTATTTTTTACAATTTTATTTTGTCCTGAACCTAGTATTCTTCTGGTCAGGACTTTCAACTCAAATGAAATCAATTTATATACATATATGCAATGCAATTACACAAAAGGGACAATCTGTCCAAACACATATTTTAAAATCTAATAATGGTGTTAAAATATTTCTAATACTACTGTTAAACTAGCACTGGATGGTGGGTCGGGATTCTGTAATCACTCCCATGTCTTTATTTCACAACTTTTAATTTTAATTTCTTGGGTGGAAATAGTTTTATTTATTTCAGTTAGGGAAACACTAATTTTCGTTGATGAACGATCATGTGCCAGATTATATACTTATCTAGCACATGTAGTAGCTGTCAGTTGTCACTCCGGCCAACGGCCACTGTTGTACTTGTCCAAAAGTAATAGGGTAGACAGCGTGTACACCTATCACTACTGGAATACAAAGTCTTCTCAAATTCACCACTCAGAAATCTGGCACCGGACTAGTGCCAGACAAAAAAAACCCTGTAACATGAAATTATGTTTCCTTGTTTACATCATGTTTAATCTACTATTTCCACAAATTATAATACATGCAAAATAAAAGACCTGGGTCAGATCTATCTGACCAACCCAACTCATCCACATAACAAGGTGTACCATTTTTTTTCACATTCCTCTCCTCTAATGGCTGCACTGTATCTGCCATATTATCATTAATCTCTTTTTTCCATACAATAAGGTGGGTGATATGTTTCCACCTGACCACCTAAGAAAACATGTGTATTCTACATCTCTGGTAATTTGTTATAAGATAAACCACCTCTAGGCCCTGCAGAAGTCAGCTAGGGACCTGTGTACTTACTGTCGTATGGCAGTATCTCTCACTCACATTTTTAAATAAAATATTAATAATTTCTGCCTTACCACGAATTCAATGAATAAACACAGGAACGATGACCATGGCACAGATTCAGCTCTGCTGCTGGCTTGACTATGAATTTGTTTAAGTATTTACTTTAGTTTTAGTTACAATTCATACTTCAGTACATCGTCCTGGCTGAGGGACAGTATTTCTGCAAATGGCGTCGAGCCATCAAATTTTTGCAGTAATATTAAATGTGTTGGCCAATGAGATCGAACGATTCCCAATTCTGATTTGAATTTGAAAAATAAAGCCAAAATTACACACTAAAGTGGTGTACCTCTGTCTGTTGGTCCGTCCGATCTTGGCGTTAGTTAAAAATAGACTTGCCTTTTGGCCTAACACTACCAAAAATAATATTCAGTTTGAGCCACCCAATAATATCTCTCCCTCTTTCAAACTCCCCCTCCCCCCATCGGATTACATGTACCCTCTCATTCCTAAAGTCCCCCACTTGGACTTTGACCCTCCCTCTTATTGCCTCACTTCAACAACGCGTGCAAAAAATTGTCACCGATAGTGAATGCAAAACCGAGGGTCTGCTTGTCAGTCTGTACGAACCAATATAGTATTTTGTCAATATCTTTAGTATTACTGGGGCAATTTTGAAAATTGTAACATAATATTTACCAGGAGATCATATTCTATCAAACTACTTAGGTTTTATGGCCCCATTCCCAGTAATAATGAATTCCATATATTTTCCATATTATTTGGCAATTTCTACTTTTATATAAATACGCCATTTGGTCCCCTCTCTCCCTTTGTTCAAACTGAAACCAGTAGTCTGTTACGTCATAAACTGTACTATTTGGCAGGCCATGCGCTGTCTGTGTGTTTATACATTTCCCACGATGTGATTATATTAAGCGGCATGCATGGGGCGTTTCCGCCTTTTTATTCAAACCTGCCCAACAATACTACGCGCGTTTGCTTACAAATTTGTGTTGTTTCAAACCAACATGTGTTAAAAGTATCACTTTTCTGTCGCTTCTCTCTCCCTCCCTCCAGATGAAAACCGGATTGATCGTGTCCCAATACTCTAAATAGTTTCAAGGACTTTAGGGAAAGATAGTATTATTTATTCTTCGTTACTGTCTAACAATACCCGATGCGTTTGCAGGCGGGGCGAAGATGAAACCTCACAACTCTTTATAAATACTACAAATTTTATAGGTGTATCAATGTATATCATTACACATCTCCCCACTTAAGAACATGCACTGATGCAAGTTCAAGAACAGGGATACACATAGATCAAAATTTGCTCAACTTAGCCTTGTGAAATACTCTGATTTTTCGTCAAAAATGGATGCCTACTCAAGAAGTCTGCACCAACATTTTGTGACCCGGGAATGTATTCAATAGTGAATGAATAAGGCTGAATGAGCAACGACCATCTAATAAACGAGCATTTTCATGCTTGGCCTGTGATAAGAATACGAGGGGCTGATGATCCGTTTGGACCACGAATGTCCTACCATAGAGATAGATCTGGAACTTTTTTATAGCCCAGATTAGAGCTAGACATTCTTTTTCGCTTGTTGAGTAGTTTTGTTCCACAGTATGCTTGCCGGTCCGTTTCTTACCCACGAATTTTTTCGAGTCAAATCAGACAATTTTAAAATAGGCTTGGCTTAGTGAGTTTTTTCCTTTTAACTCTTGAGTAAGCCAATTCACACTTGTGTGGACCAAACAATTTTATCAGGAATGTCCCCTTACGGTTTTTAAATCAGTCAAATGAGCACATAAAGAGTTTAAAAAAAATTTTTAATGTACTTTTGATAAAATCCCCACACAAAACGACACACAAAAGATCTCACTTACTTTTCATTGTCTGTGGTTTGTCGGTTGCACTTTGTGCAATTTCTCCAGGTTCTTGGGTTCAGGGGTCCATGCTACCCTTATATACAGTATGTACCAAGAATATCCAACTCTATAACATCCAATACAACATTTTGGTGGTCCTAGCACTCAAGTTAGCCTTCTTCTGAGTCTATCAAAACAACATAGTTCAAAGAGTGTATTGTGTTCCTCAAAGCATTTTCAGTAGCGATGAGGATATCATCCATAACATTAGTGTATGCATGGATTATTCATTGGATCCAACACTTTTTCGCAATTTCATTCCTTGAAAACACACTTCGGAGCATTTTTCAACCCAAACGGCAACCAAGGTTTGAACTCATAATGTCCTTCCGAAGGTTGCTGAAAGCTAAAATAAAGGTCGAAACCTCAGGCTTTTACTGGAAAATGATTATATCCTTTGCTAAGATCCACCTTAAGAAAAAATATTTTTCCTTGTTCAGCCTGTGCAAATAGTTTGAGTAGTATCAGGTAAATGGATCCTCCTGAGGTTTACTGTGACAGCATTTCAGTGGTCCTGTAATCTATGCCCCCCCCCCCCCCCCCCCCCCCCCCCCCCCACAGACGATGATTCCCAGAGGGTTTTTCTTTTCTCAGCAAAACCACACTTAGAGCTTTACAGAGATTCTACACACGTGGTGAGAAATAATCCCCTTCATTTCAACAAATACCTTCAATCTCCTCTTTTAAAGCTTTTTCCTTAAGCCGAAAGAGGAAATAGAATAGGTCTCCTCATACAGATGGGAGTTTGTGTCTAATTTAACTTCAATATCATTATGCCAACAAATTCTGGGGTGGCCCCGGGCTTAGTCTCCGTTAACAAAACCAGCAAACCGTCTGTTATGTTCAAGCAGGGAACCTGTTGAAAACCGATCCCTTCTGGTTTTTAGTCAGGTGCTTAATGACATTTTCACCTGTGCCGGTGTTGATTCACATGGTTTAAGTATGGGGGGTACTACGTGTGAAGGTGAGTGTTCCTTTTTAATCTCCGTTGCGATAGCTATCGGTCAGTAAAGGTGGTTTCATATCCTGGGATTTGTCCAGTCCAGAACTTCTTTTTAGAAGGTTCACATGATAGATTTTCTCTTTCCCCTTTCTTGTCATTTCTATAATTTGTTCTAGAACACCTTCACTAGTAACTGAATATGAACCTTGCCATCCCTATTTGCAACTATGTTACCTTTTTTTCATTAACCCTCCAACACCAAAGGAGCATAAGGCCTTCAACAAAACACATGCCAAGTCCTCCTGTCATCGTGGCCATCATCTCAAGTATCTTTCCATGTTCTCCTCATCATTTTTCACCATGGCAGTATTTTTCCAACATTCTCTTCTCCATGTACTTCTTGGTCTTCCTCTGCCTCTCTTGCCCTGGGGGTTCCAGAACAAGGACTGCCTTGTAATGCTATCAACAGGTTTCCTCAGTGTGTGTCCTATCCATCGCCATCGTCTTCTTCTCATCTCTTGTTCCACTGGCACTTGTCCAGTTCTTAACTTGTTACTGCTGCCGGGTAATAGAAGAAGCACCTTCTCTCCCACAGCTAGTTCTCTATCCTTCGCTTTCTTATTAAAATATGCAGCATGTTTTTTCCTGCTTGTCTGAGATTATCATTAAGAAAGTTTCCAGCCAGTTGTAAGGACGAGGGGTCAGCTCGTTCACATATTGATATGATGAGGTAACAGTCTCTTCTTGCCTTCTCTTCTGTCCACGTCTTTAAACAAAGGTTACATATGGACCTTTATTTTGCTGATTATTTCTTATGTCAATGTCGGGGGGTCCTGACATTGGAAGCCTTAAGTGAAGGACTTTTTCTTTTTATCATCACTCACAAGTCGTCC
>JAMPIV010012214.1:0-138597 GCA_024509875.1 Oreohelix idahoensis | reverse complement strand
CTTTCAGACGCCCTTACTACTCCATAACAACAAACAAGTTACGACACCACTTATTACACAAAATACTGTGACATATAAAAACACTACAGACGTGAAAACGAACAAAGACAACATATAAAAAAGGACCGGATTGACTCAACACTATAGCTTAAGGTTTATTATGTTTATTTTGCTAGAAATATCACACATCAAGAAAAGCATTATCATTACATCAATGAATGTATAGTTACAGACAAGAGAAAATGAAAATATAATCTAAATAGGAGGTCCCTCCCTCAGGTGTCTATGACACTCGGTGACGTGATGGGAAAAAATGTTAACTGATAATAATCTTGCTGTTCTTTGAGGTGGGAGGCCGAGAGAATGAACAGTAAGTTCTCTTGAATAAATCCGAAACGGAAAAACTCATGTCAAGGGTCAGATGAAAGTACTGACTTTCTCTTCTGCCTCAGCAAGATCGGATAATATATTATGACATGAAAAAAAGTTTGTATTTCTCGGGAAATTGTTCCGTTACCAAGTTTAAAATTTATCTATTATTGTTTTGTTTTCTTTGATTTTTTGCCGTTCTCGGACATAAATAGAGAAGGTTGTGACCGCCACAGGGGATCACAGACCATGAAGATGGTTATAACAATACTTTTTAGGATGCTGATAGGAACATCAGACGGTAAAATCGCTGGATCGCAAGATTTTGATCAGCCTGGATTATATAGGAAGAAAAATGTAAACGCTTTAACAATATTATCAATATCCTAATCTAACACGCATTTAGGTATGACTTGTTAAGCACTCCGTTATTAAATTACATTTAATAACCCCACAAATGTCTAGCTAATCTCATCGCTCCTAATATGAGATATGAACACTAGTCACTTAAAAATGTATACAAGATGAAAATAGAAAATAAATCGCGTTCTCTAAATTATCCACCGCCTAGCGTCTTTTAATTAATTTAAAGCATCTCTTACTTAGGAAATAGCGAGTAATCAATTTTTCGTTTACAGCTGGTAAACTTTGCTATACGTTATTTAATTAACACAGACCAAAAACCCAGTGAAATATAATGGAAACACTTTTAACAATTAAATCACTCAAAACTCTAATATATTATTACCGCAGCACAGAAAATGAATTAATCTCCACGTATATAAGTAATCCAAAATTGTAGTAAGGCTCTCATATGCGAGCTAGGTACTTTCTTCAAAATCTCTGGCGCTACTGATAACTGAATTTTTAAGAGATGGGCTTATATATATATATTACGTTGGCTCAATCTCGCCAATGTCTGGCTGTGGCCGGGGGAGTGGACGGGAACGGCACCGAATCAAGTTAGATGTGACCGGGCTTGGTCACGGTGACAAATCAAGTCTAGTGTGACAGGGTGAGAATGGGGTGGAATCTTTTATCAATGTTCATCTGTTGTTTTACTGGCGACTGCCAGAGATGGTGATTACAGAATAGGAACATAACCCAGGTGATTCTTTTGGAGACTCGTAACTGTGTTTATGTTTTAGGCTGCATGATAGTCGAAAATATGGTAACATTCTTTTCTCTATTACCTGATGTAAACAAACGACACTTCCTACTGACGTTCAGGAAATAAGTTCAAGCTGGATTAAATATGAATGAACACCTTTATTAAGTGTCTGTAACCTCTGACAACTTCATAATAGTTCATAAATGCATGTGCTTCTGCGGTATACAAACAAGTCATCTCAAGAAATAACACACAGCCATCCAACTTACAAGATGGTCCAAAACCCCAAAATCACTGCCTCGCTCGTCTCGTGCCTAAAACCAACTCACTTAACCCCCTTCTTTCAAACCATAACTTCCGTCCTAACTACTGAGCAATTCTACCCCAAGTTTGATGACGTCATTTCTTAACACTTTAATTAAATCACTCATAGGATTTGTGACTAGTGTTATTACGCTAACTAGACACGCTCAAATACTTAGTGTTTAAGCTTGCTAAGTATTCTTACCCTAACTATAATTAAGTGGCAGCACCTTAGTGTTAATCCGACGTAACAGTCCGTACTGTCACATACGCCCGGGGCCACTAAAGTGTATCCCGTAGGAGACACTTTATTCCCTAGAAAAAATTTACTAACTCTAAAAAAAAAATTATTGGGATTCATGTATCCCACCATAAATCATGTCTGCAGGACTACAATAAACAATAGATGGGAATGATGGATGAAATAACACCATTAACGTTTCACACACAAAAATCGATCATGAAGGGGTAGGGACTGATGGACATAACATAAACGAGGGACACATGGAAAAAAAAACTATGGAGGTTATGGTAGCTACAATTAGTATTAATAAGTGGCAACAACAAAAAATATATGGGCAAAATAGAACAGTAACTAACAATCATCAACGAACTAACAAAACGCTTTATGGGTTTATAGTCATCAATATCTCTCACACTTATGCGAATCATAAAACATAAAATAATATGACAAGCGAGTTAACGTCGCAAGGAAAAAAAAACTGGAAAAAAAAATATGGCGGGTGCACATAAAATATAGCGGATGCCCAAAATGGCTGTCACCCTACACTTCACTGAAGTGGGTGATGAAAAAAAAATATGAATGGAACAAATGGACATAAAACTACAAAACTTGGTGGCAAAGTATGGGCAAAATGGGTAAGTCTCATTTAAAAAATGACTTTGCCGGTGTAACAATAACCGGAAACAATGAATGGAATGGAAACAAGTAATCAACGGACAATGGTATAGAATATATAAATGGGCAAATAGTTAAATCACATGTATGAGTGTCGGTGTAACAATAACCGAAAATTCAAACAATCATAATGCAATATGGTGTCATCATCATAATGAATCGTGAATGATGCCAACATTAGTGGCGGGTGAAGATGTACATTAGTTAATCACTTTTATTTGGTACAACAGAACGATGTAAACCTAAAAAAAATCTGGGTAAAATCTTACGTCAGAAACATGGCAAAAAGAAAAACACAAAAAAAAAACAAAACAAAAAAATCATAGGGGCATACAAGATGGTCAAATATTACATTAGTCAAAATAATGTGACATAATGACGCTAACGCGTGTAAAAGGGAACTACATCAACTACAATATATCAGGACTGCAGAGATCGTCTGAGTTGGTTGATCTCCATCAGCAGTGGTCAAAAGGATGTCGTAAGGGAAATGTTCATGTACCGGTAGATTCAGCAATGTCTTTCTTGCGGACGAAAATGTAACAGCTCTCCATAAATAACGGCTGTTGGACTTTCCTATCTGAACTGGAAATGTGCGTAAATTGTGTAACCCAGATGTTCAAGGATGCGTAACGATTGGACTTCAAGGTAGCATCAGGATCAAGCAATTCAGCAGGAGGGTATTGTGCAGGAGACCTGCATCGGAAGACACGAGAAGCAGGGTCGACTTCATGCTAAAAATAATAGCAGGGCAGGAAATGTCAACCTGACCGGAGACGGCATCTGGAGGTAAGTGCAGTTCAATTTGTAAACATCTTTGCAAAAATGTTCATTGTTTCCAATCTTTCAATGGCTTACAATAACAGGTGAGGATCGTACTGTGTAGGTTGGGATGTAGGAACAATGGCATGGACTACGGGAGTGGACGGAAACAACGGGAGGGTCGGGGTGGAGGCTGCGGACTGGTATGAGGATAACGGAGGGGAACACGCAATCTACGGGACGGAGGTGTGACAGGGGGAGGGAGAGGCGGAGGAGAGGGACTACGGTAAGGAGAATGAACAGAACCACGGGAGCGACGAAAACGGGTTCGTACATGGGCGGCCCGCTGGTGAAGGGGCTTAGGAAAGGGAACAGAATCGTAAATGAATTTTGGATGACGACGTCTAAAGAGAAAACGAGCTGAGGGAAGAGGAACATCAGGTCCAATATCAAAAGAAGAATAATCGGGGGAAGAGTCAAGATCAGAGGAAAGGGGAGAAAAATAACCGGAGGGAGGTGGAGGAAAATAACCATAAGGAGGAAGAGAAGGTTCAACATCTGAAGAGTCAGTCTCATGTTCTGTATCAAGGTCGGAGGGAGGCGGAGGAAAATAACCATAAGGAGAAAGAGAAGGTTCAACATCTGAAGAGTCAGTCTCATGTTCTGTATCAAGGTCGGAGGGAGGCGGAGGAAAATAACCATAAGGAGAAAGAGAAGGTTCAACATCTGAAGAGTCAGACTCATGTTCTGTATCAAGGTCGGAGGGAGGCGGAGGAAAATAACCATAAGGAGAAAGAGAAGGTTCAACATCTGATGAGTCAGACTCATGTTCTGTATGAAGGTCGGAGGGAGGCGGAGGAAAATAACCATAAGGAGGAAAAGCGGGGTCAGAAGAGAGATAAACAGAGGGAGGAAAAGCGGGGTCTGAAGGGAGGTGAACAGGGGGAGGAAAAGTGGAATCAGAAGAGAGGTGAACAGGGGGAGGAAGGGAGGTATGGACAGGAGTTGCGGCAGTAATAGGAGGTACAATAATATCATGCTGAGGCGAAGCATGAGAGGGGCCTGGAGTAACGGAGGGTAACTCAGCCAAGCGAGCATCACAGGAGAGGATACGTGAGTACAGCTCAGGTGGAGGGATATGAACCTCAGCGGTGGAACAGGAATGATAACGTCTGTTAAAGGTTTTTCTCCACTGTGTTATTGGCTTTATATATGCTCTTAGTCCATCTTCTGTCGTTATCATACATCTTTGTTGGTCACTCGTAACATTATTTATTTCAATTATCTGTCCTTGTTTTATTATATTGATAACGTTTCTCACTGTAATTCGACAGTGTCTTTTATTGAGACTGTTCCAGTGTGCCCTTCCAGCAGCTGTTTGTTGCTGTGACAATTGTTGTTGAAGCAGGTGGTTTTTCTTTTGCAACAAAAATACTTGATGCTCTAGCTGTTGAATCCATCATAAAAAAAACAGTTACGAGCTGGTCACGGCACCAAATCAAGTTATGTGGCCGGGGGAGTGGACGGGAACGGCACCGAATCAAGTTAGATGTGACCGGGCTTGGTCACGGTGACAAATCAAGTCTAGTGTGACAGGGTGAGAATGGGGTGGAATCTTTTATCAATGTTCATCTGCTGTTTTACTGGCGACTGCCAGAGATGGTGATTACAGAATAGGAACATAACCCAGGTGATTCTTTTGGAGACTCGTAACTGTGTTTATGTTTTAGGCTGCATGATAGTCGAAAATATGGTAACATTCTTTTCTCTATTACCTGATGTAAACAAACGACACTTCCTACTGACGTTCAGGAAATAAGTTCAAGCTGGATTAAATATGAATGAACACCTTTATTAAGTGTCTGTAACCTCTGACAACTTCATAATAGTTCATAAATGCATGTGCTTCTGCGGTATACAAACAAGTCATCTCAAGAAATAACACACAGCCATCTAACTTACAAGATGGTCCAAAACCCCAAAATCACTGCCTCGCTCGTCTCGTGCCTAAAACCAACTCACTTAACCCCCTTCTTTCAAACCATAACTTCCGTCCTAACTACTGAGCAATTCTACCCCAAGTTTGATGACGTCATTTCTTAACACTTTAATTAAATCACTCATAGGATTTGTGACTAGTGTTATTATGCTAACTAGACACGCTCAAATACTTAGTGTTTAAGCTTGCTAAGTATTCTTACCCTAACTATAATTAAGTGGCAGCACCTTAGTGTTAATCCGACGTAACAGTCCGTACTGTCACATGGCAAAAGTCGCACCTCGAGCGAATTCTTCGGCCAATTCCTGAATGAAGGCTATTTTTCACAACTTTGCCGACCGTATTGCTGCTTCAGCAAGAAATTTATTCTCGGCGTAAACGGTTCTTCGTCCGTACTATTACCAGGTGTTAATCAGAGGTTTTCGATCTCGGCTCTCTCTCTCTGGAACTTCAAAGACGTCGTAACCTGACAGCCGGTGGCCGCCCCTGGCCCGCCTCTTTGAAGGAATGACAGTAAGAGATTCAGAGATAGCTATTTTTAATGGCTCGTGAGAGAAGACCGTAGGCGTGGCTAAACCAAAAATAAGACAGATGGCAAGAGCCCTGGCTTTTAGCGCGATCACCTGGACATGCTAATTAAGGAAGCGCGTGGGAACCCACGTTGATCGATTTGATTGCAAAAGAATGAGGGGTGCCAGTGAGAATAAAGTGGATCGATCAGGGTGCTCGATTTTCATGTCACAATTAGACAATCTTTGAAGGACCGAGGACTAGAATGGAACCAGGCCAGGAGGAAGGAAGACAGCCGATAGGATAGTCTGGCGCTCTCTCTTCCAAACCTCTATACCTCACGGTAGAAGGGGAACGACTATGTAAGTAAGTAGAGTAGTTTATAGTACCTAGGGCTGCATGTGTCAGCAAAAAGCGGAATGGAAATAAAGGTGAGGCGCAGGTAAAATGTTCGGTAGGGTGACCATATCGGTTAACCCAAAAAGGAGGACAATATTCACTTATTTGTCATGGAAAAGAGGACAAGCTGGGGCATTATAATGAAAAAGTAGGATAAAAAGTAGAACACGTTTATTTTGAATAATACATGACAATGAAATTTAATCATTACATATCAAAAGTAATGTCATCAAATCCCCTTGATTTTGTATCTCTATTGATATATTAAGCTGATAAAAGTCGTCTTTATAACCGCTGGGTTACTTTTTAAATACACACAGAAACATTGTCACATAAATAACACTAGTAGTTGTTATGTGACGGAATTTGGTTGTCTCCTNTTCATGTCCATCTAGGCACATTGCTCTCTACAAACGTGTTCAGACACTTGGGCGGATAATACAAAAGGAAAACCAGATGTTGTCTGGAAAAATGTCTGAGTGCAGCGATGTCGTAAAATATCCTTCTGGGGACCAGGAACGTACGGGTGATAATTGCATAAATAAAGGAAAGTACGGGTGATAATTACATAAATAACTTCCGTCCAGACATTGTCTGTGTAATTTTACAGAGACACCCGTCAAGTTAGACAAATTAGTGAGGACACAATCTGAAGGCGAGGTTACAAATCGTAACTGAAAGGTTACCTAAGAGGAGAGAAAAAGTTGGGCCATATATGGGAGATGAGGTCATGTGTTTAAATTTTAAAATATTTTAAAAAACGCGGTGAAAGTTAATAACTGACACTCCTGACCCACTACATTCTTGCTCATGGATTGGATCACATTAGAGTCAGAAATAAACATTTACTCTGATTCGAAGTTTTGTCAGAAACGTCAGGTGGAAGCGTAGGCAGGAAAACTGCAATATAACTTAGCAAATTCGGAGGCTAAAACATACTGCATTCCAGAATCGTCACAGTAGACAGTTCGGACTGAAGCCAGGACAGAATAGAGGTAGAATTCTGACTTTATAGGACCAGACAAAAGACTATCGGAACTCCTTCTGAACACTACAGAAAGGAGAAGCTACCATTTAATACGGAAACCGGACTCATAGAGGACCTACTCACAAAGTCACAGAGGGATTCTAAAGAGAAATAATACCCCTGACGCGTGTTTGAGGCGTCTTTATCAAGTTGTCAAGACTATTCAACTGTGCAAGAAGTCTATCTTCCCTATTGGGTTGAGTTGTAACATTGGAAAGTACGGGTGATAATTGCATAAATAACTTCCGTCCAGACATTGTCTGTGTAATTTTTACAGAGACACCCGTCAAGTTAGACAAATTAGCGAGGACACAATCTGAAGGCGAGGTTACAAATCGTAACTGAAACGTTACCTAAGAGGACAGACAAAGTTGGGCCATATATGGGAGATGAGGTCATGTGTTTAAATTTTAAAATGATATTTTAAAACACGCGGTGAAAGTTAATAACTGAAACCCCTGACCCACTACATTCTTGCTCATGGATTGGATCACATTAGAGTCAGAAATAAACATTTACTCTGATTCAAAGTTTTGTCAGAAATGTCAGGTGGAAGCGTAGGCAGGAAAACTGCAATATAACCTAGCAAATTCGGAGGCTAAATCATACTGCATTCCAGAATCGTGACAGTAGACAGGTCGGACTGAAGCCAGGAAAGAATAGAGGTAGAATTCTGACTTTATAGGATCAGACAAAAGACTATCGGAACTCCTTATGAACACTACAGCAAGGAGAAGCTACCATTTAAAACGGAAACCGGACTCATAGAGGACCTACTCACAAAGTCACAGAGGGATTCAAAAGAGAAATAATACCCCTGACGCGTGTTCGAGGCGTCTATCAAGTTGTCAAGACTATTCAACTGTGCAAGAAGTCTATCTTCCCTATTGGGTTGAGTTGTAACATATTTTATATACTTTGATGATGGGTATACAGGTCCATATGAGGCTGGCAACCTCAGCATGTGAAAATGATATATTCATGAACCACCACTGCAAAGCGCTGGTGATTGCTTGGTGCTAGTTCTCACAGGGAACCAAAAGCAAAGGTAACCCCAGACTCCGAGTGGAGCAGGGAGTGGATGATGATGACATCATATTATATATTTACTAGCATTTGTAATAACTTGTATGTATACTTAAACATGTTCACCCAGGCCGCTGTCCAGTTGCAATTTTTAATTAAATTAACTAACAAATAGGTGATTTTTCATCATATCCCCTGAGTTATATGATGTATGCTCAGGGAGATTAAACAATTCAGAGAAAGGAACCGATTGATGGACAGCGGGAAAGGCACCTGATTATATCAGGAAAGCAAAGACTTAGCAGAGGTTTTGTTCTTTTATTTCCTCTAAAGTTTGTGGTACGAATCAAAGAGACTATGTGAAGTACAACACTACGATACCAGTTGTACTATTATTCTGTGGTTCAAAGCTTGTGATCGACACTGGAAACCTACGTTCCACGGGCTGTGGAGATAGCTGCCTTGACCAGGAGAGGTTACCTGTTGAACTGATCTGGAGACGTGCCCTTGCCACAGAGATGAATTGACGGAAACAGCAGCATCAACACTTCAGCGTTTTGGCAGCTACGTGACATTTCTAGCAGACCAAATACAATACAGAAGAACTTTGTTTTTTCTTTTCATCATTAAGCTTTCTAAAGCCGACATCTTTTCTATGAAGACAACTACATTTTATTAATAACCAGCTCTATTTATTTACATTTGTTCAAAAGTAATTGATCATTAAATCTGTTACATGTTGTTTGCAAATTCATAGTTGATTCAGTTTTTACAAAGCGAAGTGCACACGTATAAATCAGAATCTTCAATAATCATATATAGCAAACTACTGAATGAAAAAAATTGCCTAGAAAAATCACAAACAGCCAATAAAAGCTGGGGTTGATTGCCACGTCCTGTAAAGGATAAGCAACTAACTTTTTATATATATATATATATATAGAGAGAGAGAGAGAGAGATAGAGAGAGAGAGAGAGAGAGAGAGAGAGAGAGAGAGAGAGAGAGAGAGAGAGAGAGAGACTGAGAGACTGAGAGAGACACAGAACAGAGGGAATAAGAAGAATTTTACCATTAATTCAGTTGGGGGCTTGTACGAGCTAAATTGTGTTATGTAATATCTCTTCACAAAAGATGGCGGGCAGATAAAAGTTAACATTGCTAAGACACATTCAGCATTGTTCTTGACTTCTGAAATATCTTGTGAATACTACCTCAAGGTAGAAGCATCATCATCCTTCTATCTACATCTCTGCCAAGAGTAATCTTATGCTAAGGTAGATACCTCTAGGTTTTACCCATTGTTGGACCATCACTGCAGAGCAAGGGGAGGCAACCCGTGACAGTTGTTCTGGTTCTGGCGCATACAAATTTGTGACACTTTCTGAATGATGTAAAGTGTTTTAATGTACAGTCCACTAATTTCAAATTTTTGGGAGGTTTTCGGGTGTGAAAGGAAAAGGGCCCGAAGGGCATAACAGTTTTGTATTCTTTTCTGTACTTTTTTTTTTGGTTTAAAAAAAAAAAAAAAAAAAAAAGTCGGTTTTGATTGCGACTAGTCCTCGGTCCTTCAAAGAATTTATTTTGCTACTGACACAAATGTGCCACTTCTGCACATGAGACATTCTGCTTCTGAATCTTGTCGATTTGTGGCAAAACATGGAAATTTTTATTTTTATTTTTATTTATCTGTGAATACAATTTTATTTATGCAAATCAGAAGGTCTTTCAAATTCGGACATGCGCCCAAATATAACCGACGAATCTTGTGTCTAGGTTGAAGGAAGCGCTCCTCGCTAAAACTCATATTTAAAAAAAAAAAAAGTTTGACAGAGTAGGTTTGTGGGATAAGTGTACAAGTATAATATCATTAATTAATGATGGTATTAAAGTTAAAATTGTTGTAATTTGCAATAGATAACGAGGTTTTAAATGACTAAATTTAATACCGTCTTATTATTCGAAGTAAATAAATAAATATTACACACATAAAGGTATGTTTCAGGCACACGTTACAAATTTATTTATTCATTTATTATTCAAAGTGCATATTTGGTAACATGTGACAACAAACAGAGCAAAAATGTGTAAAACTGAGTTAAAATATGATGATAATCTATCACTGTATAAATTATCCAACAGCATGAAAGCTTGCAGGATTGTAGATACATTACTTGCTCGATTCTGTGGAAATTCATCAGTAGTGATATTCAGATGAAGAGTTTTCGAAATGACGTCTTTCATGTAGTTTAGTAAATTGTGAAAAGGCCGGATATTTCAACATTTAAAAAAAATACGGCCGGATGCACAGTTTATGTATGACAAGCTGGACAAATCCGGACTTATGGTCACCCTAATGTAGGGACGAAAGTTCTAAGAGCATTGAAAGGTTTTTGGAAGTGTGGATGTTGAGAATGATGTCTATGAGAAGGTTGTAAATTTTTGGGACGTCACGATTTGCGCTAATTAGTTCCATGTCGGATTTTGTCGAAGTTCATTCCACAACAGTGTATGTATGCACATGGTATTCATAGCTGTCATTGTGATGTTTTGCCTTGCTCTCGCATGTCCCTAATTTGTGTTTCCAGTGTGTGTTTATGTTGTAGCTCAATATACTTGTGTTACTGTTATGATGTTAACACAATATTTTGTTTCCATTATTTTTTTTATTTTTGATTCCAAAAAGGCTTACCATAAAAACACGTGGAGAAGAGAACTGGAAGCAAATGAAAATGGTGGGGAAGATACTGGCAATGTAAAGGACACTCAGGGAAGGACACATGCTGATAGCATTATCAGGCAGTCCTTGTTCTGGAATTGCCAAGGTAAGAAAATTAGAGGTAGGCGAAAAAACACATGGAGAAGAGAACTGGGTACAAATGAAAATGTTGAGAAAGGCATAGAAAAAACCTTGAGCTTATTTTTTTATCTAAACATCTACAACGTTTGGCACTCGATGAACTCTTTCATACTGTGATTACTGCCCAAAGTATTACATCACTTGTGTTTGGATTCTTTCTGTAATATTAGTATTTTGGTTGCACTCAGTAATTAACATACGCTGTACACCTCTGTAGATATTTTCAATCTACAAGTGAGAGTTTCACAACACTTCCTCACATTAAGAGGTGTATAGAGAGACAAAACTCTTTTTACCACATTTACTCGAGTGTGACATTTTTTTCCCTTTTTGGACCTTAAAGAATGTTCCGCAGACTTATATTCGAGTCAAAAAAAAAAAAAAAAAAAAGATTTATGAAACCCCCCGCCTTTACGCTGCACGCTGATATCCTTTACACTTGCCGCTTCTTTAAATGTTTTTATCAAAATATCTTAAGTAATACTCCATAGAACTCCTATTATGTCACAAATGTAAACTGGAATACACCTTGTTGACTGGCCTCCTTTGTTTGACCTATCAGCAATACCATTGCTTCTTTCCCAAGATTTAATTTCATCAGTGTCACAGGTAGAGCCTAAATCATGCCCTTATTCAATATCTACATATGATTCGGCCACACTGTTACCATTCTGATCAAATACGTCATTTTTGTCACTCAGGTTATCAAATATGTCTTTTGTGTCACTGAGATGATAAAGTTTGTCTTTTGTGTCACTGAGGTGATATAATATGTCATTTGTGCCAATGAGGTGATAAAATATATCATTTGTGTGACTGACAGGATGAAATATGTCATTTGTATCACAAAGGTGATAAAATATGTTTTTTGTGTCTCTAAGCTGATAAAATATGTCTTTTGTGTTACTAAGTCGACAACATGTTTTTAAGGGTTATTACATAAAAATTTTGCTGATAAAAGGATTACAGAGGAAATCAAAGAAATGTGCATTTTTTTTCAGTTGTATGTTTCATTTCTAAAATCTTCATGGTCACATCAAAGTCTAAAAAATACTTGAACACTTTCTTGCTTAACCAATGACAGAAATACTGAAAGTGAAGTGAATTTTAAGCACAAAAGTGATGTGAATTTTAAGCACAAAAGTGATGTGAATTTTAAGCACAAAAGTGAAGTGAATTTTAAGTACAAAAGTGATGTGAATTTTAAGCACAACAGTGGCATGAATTGACAAGAATCATGATGATAGAATTCCAAGAATATAGGTTATGAGAATTAACTCTTTAAGTCCCAATCGACTTTATATATCCTCAGAGGTTAGACGCTTGGCCCAATCGACTTTAAAAAGCGTTTATTGTATGTGCCTCTGTTTCTAATAATAATAATAATAATAATAATAATAATAGCCCCTTCAGTCATAACTGACTATGGGAATGCGCCCCTGAGGTGGCAGCCCTCAGCTGCCTTTTTTCCTGGTGCTCCTTTCGACGTTTTCTCCTCACCTCTGCTTCTTGTGTGAGCCTCTCTTCGCCCAATCTGAGGTGGTGCCGTAAATAGCATCGCCACTTAGTGCGATCGGCAGCTTCATCCTCCCATGTTGCTGGATCCATGTCCAGTGCCCTCATATCTCTCTTGCACACATCTTTGAACCTCAGCTGTGGTCGCCCAACTGTTCTCTTGCCATCTGCTAATTGTCCGTAGAAGATATCTTTTGGGATGCGACCATCTTCCATGCGGCGAACATGGCCAAGCCAGCGAAGTCTGCGCTGTCTAAGCAGCGTATACATACTTTGAAGGCCAGCACGTGACAACACCTCGACATTTGTCACTTTATCTTTCCACGAGATGCCGAGGATGCGGCGTAGACACCGCAAATGGAAGGTATTGAATTATAACTACCCACAAACCACCGAAAACGTCATTTCCGACTGGAAGTACATTCTTTTAAATACCGCACGTGTTCTAAGAGTGGACGTTTTTCTGTTTTGAGATATTTATTTTAGATTTTTAAAGCGATTTTTTAAGCGCATATTTTCTAACAAAAAATGGCCACACCCACTTCTTCGAATGGTAGTCCCAAAAGGTTAGGCCTAACGTCAGATCAAGCTCGTAAGATATTTGAAGAAATTTTTGAGATTGACTGTAGTATATTCACAGGATATCGAAAGTGATCTTTTGTGATTTCCTATGGATTTTGTGCTTTCCTATGGATTATGATTATGTGTTTTCCTATGGATAATATCTTCATAAGAGGAGCAGCTCGGCAAGGTAAGAATATATCTATTTCTTTCAAATTTACCTGCTTCTTATTCCGCCTCCATTTTACTTTACATTTTACTAACTAATAAGTTTTATTAATCAATTTAAATTATGCACAAGATGCAGTTACTAACAATTATTCATGTGTAAATAATATAATTCCCATCTTTCTGATGTATAAACTGAAATTTCCTCTTTTTTACAACAATATGACCTGTTGTTGTAATTTGTGAAATTAACAATCTTCTGAGTGTTTATTGATTAAAAACTGATTGTACTTTGTAAGAGTACTTCTGTTTGTGACATTTTGAAACTTTAATGTTGGATATTCTTATGAGGAACAATTGTAGAAGAATTTTAATGAATACTTTTCCTCTAATTTTGCACCGGCTTCTTCTTTTGTCCTCCATTTTACCTTGAATAACAAATAATTTTTCAATGAATGCTTTTACACTTGTAGCACAAGAGTAAAGTACATCCAGTTACCTTCAGTTTCATATACAACAACTAAGTTATTTATGCATATGAACATTTTAAAAAAATATTTCCAAACAACAACAATAAAAACGCACTGGGGTGGCCATTTTTGCTTGGGCCAAACCCACTTTTTTGCTTGGGGCTGAAAGAGTTAAGTCCTCTTTTCTTGACATGTACATACAATGATGATGTAGAATTTAAAATAGGTTGTACTGTAGATACAAATCTGACAATAAAGTCTAAATATGGCAGAATATTTATACAGTTGAAATGTAAATTTCACAATGACAAAGTTTAAGTATGGAAATGACACGAATGTTAAATACGATAGTGACAAAACCACTTACAAGAACAAATATTTATGACAATGACATACAGTTACATAAATGGTTGGTCTGTTTTTGAATATTTTAAATTCTGGTAAGAAATTTGATTAAACAATTCAATATACATCTTCTCTCTAGTATAAAACTCCTTATGTCATATAATACATAATTATACATATTATGTCTTTATTGTATCTTGGTATATTTTCAATTTATGCTACATATGTGCAATTATCCACAGTTGTGTTATAATGTAACTTATTTCATCACAATACCATTTGTTAGTCATGCATCTCCGCCAATAATTTTGTTTTTTTATAAATAAAATTTTGCGCCGTTCAACCTAGACACAGGGTTCATCAGTTATATTAGAGCGCATGACCAAATACAAAAGCAGACAATCATTTCTAGGCATGAAGACTTGCCCAGAACATGCTCAAATATTTCTCCTTTCTACGAATCTGAGCTCAAAAGCTTCTGGTGCACAGGTAATTCCAAATAAATAATTCAAGGGAGGCAGGCTGTTTGGTGTAGCAGGCAGCAGCTCAAATCTTTGGATCAATGCAGACAGAAAAAGGAACAGCTCCATTTTGGCTAATGATTCCCCCAAACAAACTCGTCTACCTGTAACAGAAATTTAACTTGTGTAATTAAAAAAATACCTGAATCATTGTCATGCAGGGGAATTAAAGCAGATTTATACAAGAAAGAAGTGTGATAAGAAAGAAACGAATATTACTTTAAAAAAAATAATATGTAATGAATGTGCTCTGTTAATAGCATAGGTGCTCTGTGTACATTTTATTCAGAGCAGTGGTTCGATCCCCAGTTAAAATGGGATTTATTAGACTGCAAACGGCTCCGGGGTCGACCCACCCTCATGACTTGGGTACCAGAGCAACTTCTGGGAAGGTTAAGGCGGCCGGCGAGATGCTGACCACATCGCCCCTAGTGTGCCGATGGTCAAGAAAATATGGGCCTAACACCATATTCCTAATATGCCTCAATGGGCGTGTAACGGGATCTTTCCTTACATAAACATAGTCCTGTGTAGTTACTGGGGTCCCTTATTAGACACAGAACGAATAGGACTACTGCACCTCATGGCATGTCTTACAAGACCACTAATATGAGACTGTGCGATGAACAAAATGAAAGCATAACTACACACAGACTGGATACTTCGTACAAAGGAAACAATCTTAATTATGCAGGTAAAACGTTTTAATACTACCATTTCCATTATATTTATATTTCCTTAGAATGTATCTCAACATTTTGAAAATTATAAACAAATATTATTCTGCAAATGCTTTAAAAATAGATATTTTAGTTTACAAAATGTGCACACAAAAAAGAGACTATCACAATACTGGAAAACTTCTAAACTGTGATTCTGAAACTCTGTGTGTGTGTGTGTGTGCGTGTGCGTGTGCGTGTGCGTGTGCGTGTGCGTGTGTGTGTGTGTGTGTATAGTGCATATATGTGTGTGCCTCATGTAGTTCCCAGATATCTCTGTAGAGAGGAAGAAAGAATAGGAGTACTAGACCCTGAGGCGACTAATTTGAGATGTATGGGGCTGCAACATCATCATGTTACATAAACCACAGCTGCAAGAATATGTGACTGCTTGGTGCTGGCTTCCTGTAAGGGGACCAGCTGTAATGGTGGCTCCATGCTCTGTAAGGAGCAAAAAAAAGGAGCATGATGATGATGTTGTCACAGGAAGCTGATGTGTGTGATACTGTCACATGAGGCTGATACTGTCACAGGAAGCTGATGTGTGTTGTCACCTGAAGCTGATGTGTGTGATACTGTCACAGGAAGCTGATGTGTGTGATACTGTCATAGGAAGCTGATGTGTGTGATATTGTCACAGGAAGCTGATGTGTGTGATACTGTCATAGGAAGCTGATGTGTGCGATACTGTCATAGGAAGCTGATGTGTGTGATTATGTCACAGGAAGCTGATGTGTGTGATACTGTCATAGGAAGCTGATGTGTGTGATACTGTCATAGGAAGCTGATGTGTGAGATATTGTCAAATGAAGCTGATGTGTGTGATACTGTCATAGGAAGCTGATGTGTGTGTGATAATATCACAGGAAACTGTCTGATACTGTCACAGGAAGCTGATGTGCGAGATATTGTCAAATGAAGCTGATGTGTGTGATACTGTCATAGGAAGCTGATGTGTGTGATAATATCACAGGAAACTGTCTGATACTGTCACAGGAAGCTGATGTGTGAGATATTGTCAAATGAAGCTGATGTGTGTGATACTGTCATAGGAAGCTGATGTGTGTGATAATATCACAGGAAACTGTCTGATACTGTCACAGGAAGCTGATGTGTGTGATACTGTCACAGGAGGCTGATGTGTGTGATACTGTCACAGGAAGCTGATGTGTGTGATACTGTCACAGGAAGCTGAAGTGTGTGATACTGTCACAGGAAGCTGATGTGTGTGATACTGTCACAGGAAGCTGATGTGTTTGATACTGTCACAGGAAGCTGATGTGTGTGATACTGTCACAGGAAGCTGATGTGTGTGATACTGTCACAGGAAGCTGATGTGTGTGATACTGTCACAGGAAGCTGTTGTGTCTGATACTGTCACAGGAAGCTGATGTGTCTGATACTGTCACAGGAAGCTGTTGTGTCTGATACTGTCACAGGAAGCTGAAGTGTCTGATACTGTCACAGGAAGCTGATGTGTGTGATACTGTCACAGGAAGTTGTGTGATGATGGAGTGATCTTAATAATTGTGGGATGAATATTTTTTTTAGCCTGAGCATCGATGTCACAAGATGTGGCAGCCAGCTTTCAAATCACCGCTGAAGTCAAAATCTCCAATATCTTCATGTGTATACTATGTACAATCTAGTACATGAAAGAATGGTGACTGATGATAACTGATGTGCTCATTGGATGACAAGTTGAGTATTGAAAGTAACAACTCTTTGTAAACATACTGCAGAAAACATGAAAACTATTGACTGAATGAAATGTCATTTTTGTCACATGCACACACACATAAATACATAAAATTATACCTAGTGAGAAAGGCACAAATTCTTCTGGATAAAGAAGGTTCCCTTTATTGTCTAGAAATCGTTCTGGTCGGAAGTTCATTGGATCACCCCAGGTTTTTTCATCATGTAACACTGAGTCCAAGTTTGGCATTATCATGGTGTCTGCTGGAATGGTGTACCCTCTAACGTTAACTTCAGCTGAGCACACGTGAAAAAGGCTTCAAGAAACAAATTGGGGATAGAAATAAAATGTATTACATAACCACCACAGAGTTAGTAGTGTTATAACCGATTTCACAATCAATGTGTATTACTGTCACATCATTCATATACAAATGGTCATATTATTATTTCTTTTAAATGTAGTTTATATTAGGAAACGTCATTGATTTCTTCCATATATGCATCACGCTTAGCAACAGCATTTTTCCTCTTTTCAAATTTATTTCACATTTGACAATAAATCCTGTATTTTTTCCCAAATATAAATAGTAAAGAACTCCGCCTATGCCGGTCCCAAGCCCGGATGAAAAAGGAGGAGGGCGGCCTGCATGGAGGCCGTAAGGAGGCAGCCCCTCCACCATGCAAAGGCACAACAGGCCAATCACCTGTTTGCTTTAAATCATGATTACGAGCAATACAAGAGAGAAAACTGGACTGATTCTAAAGGTGACGAACTGGAACGGACTACGGACTACGACTTATGGAACTTGGAACACAAGAAGTATAAATGGGAAGGAAGAGGAGCTGGTGGAAGAGATGAGGAAAGCAAAACTAGAAATCCTGGCTATAACGGAAACAAAGAAAAACGGACAAGCAGTCATGGATCTCGATGGCAACACGCTGCTCTACAGTGGTGTACCCATATCTGAAAGAGCTAAAGGGGGCGTGGGTTGCATTGTGGCCCAAAATCAAAAAGATAGTATCAAGGGATGGAACTTTGTCTCGGAGCGCATTATGGTTGTTAAACTAAAAGAAGGAGAAACCATAGTCAACCTGGTCATAGTGTATGGGCCAAATGAGGATGAGAGAGCAGAGGTCAAGGAGGAATTCTTCGAGCTGCTTCAAAGGACAGTGGATGACTGCCTAGATGAAGTTATCATGCTCGGAGATTTTAATGTCAGAGTTGGAAATGACCATGCTAGATGGGGTGGAGTTATCGGAAGATATGGAGAAGATACTCTCAATGACAATGGAAAGCGACTCCTTAGATTCTGCAGTGAGCAGAATCTGATCATTACAAACACAAAGTTCCTCCATAAGAGCATACATGCATACACTAGATGTGAACCAACAAAGAATGAGAAGTCAGTGATCGACTATGCCATTGTTCGGAGAAGCTCATTCAAATATGTCCGAGATGCTAGAGTCTGGAGGGGGCCAGAGATTGGAAGTGATCACTGTAATATAATACATTAAAATACGAACCACACATTGTAATAATATGCGAATCTTCACATGTACGATCCTGTAAATAAACATGGCTGCAAACTGAACACGCTTTACTGGTGCCTTCTGAAACATGTGTGTGCTTGTGAAGATGACGAGGTAATGCTTATATACATATATCATAACATTACATGGTGGCAGCGGTCGATACCGGACCGACGCAAAACAGCTACACGATAACACGTGAGTACAGTTGTTCGGCTAATTTTCGTCATTGAGGTCAACCATGGCGGCTAAACACTACCGGAGCGCACCGCAAATGCGATTTGCCGGTCGAGATGATAAGAGTGAAGCTTTCTTGTTATGGCGCCAACGCATAGATCTATACTCCAAGACCACTGGTCTGGAGGGTCAAGCCTTAACCCCATATATTCTAGAAGCATTGGACGATGAAGGTTTGAAAATTTACAACAGTTTTGCTACCGCCATGCCCGTGGAGTCGGCAACAGACCCCGCAGCCATATTGGACGAATTTGAAAAACTTCTGATAATAAAGCACACGAACTTTAGAGCGGCAAGATTAGAACTTCACCACCTGCGACAGAAACCTGGTGAAAGTATAGATGATTTCTTCACTCGCATCAAGGAGAAAACAAGTGTATGTAAATTTAACAAAGAAGAAGAAAAAGAGCGAATTATTGAACAGATCCTTCTTAGCACACCAATGCCAGAGTTCCAGAAATGGCTACTGAGCCAGAGTGATACACTAACTTTACAACAACTTCTGGATGAAGGCAGGAAACACGAGGCACAAACACTAAACATTAAACAAATTCAGCAAGGTACATTAGCAGCCCAGGTGGATGCAGTGAAAAGCTATAAACCTAGACACAACAAAGCAACTGGTTCGAAGCAACAAGAAAAACACAACACAAGCAGAGGTGCTAAGTGTAAATGTTGTGGCCTAAACCACATACAAAACCACTGTCCAGCTAAAGACTCTACATGTCATTACTGCAGAAAGGGGGGCCACTGGATAAAATTATGTTTCAAGAGGAAACAAGACAGTGCTCAACACAAACTTCACAGCAGAAAGTCGTCAAAATCATAACATTACAATCACTACCTGCTAACAGTCAAAAGAACAACTGAAAGAGATGCTCAGCCTAGGAACTGCCCAACATCACGCAAGAAACCAAGTAAACGAGCAGGAGAAATGAGCATTAGGACCTACAAGCTGAGAGAGCCAGAAATTAAGACCAGATATCAGGGGCTTATTGCTGCAGCGGTGAGCAACACAGAAGAACGACCTGATGACTTGGAAACCCTCTGGATTAAATTCAAGGATATCATAAAGACAGCTGCTGCAGAAGCATGCGGTGAAGTCCGACTTGGGAACAAGAGAAAGAGGACACCTTGGTGGACAGAGGAAGTCAAAGAGAAAATAAGAGAGAAGAAAAAGGCATGGAAACAATACTTAGGAGCTAAAAACACAACAGGACAAATGGAAAAATATAGAGAATATGTGACACTCAGAACAGAAGCAAAGAACAAAGTGCTAGCAACAAAACAGAAGTCCTGGGAAGAATTTGGAGAAAAGCTAGAAAAAGATGCACAAGAAAACCAGAAATTGTTCTATAAGACCCTAAAGAACATGAGGAAGGAAAAACAATGCCCTCTCAAATTTATAAAGGACAAGCAAGGCAAATTGCTTACTGCCCCGAAGGAAGTAATGGAAAGATGGAAAGAATATTTCTCAGAACTCCTGAATGGTGAGCATGGTGAAGCATCAGAAATGATAAACACTAGCACAGAAGAGAAAACCAATGATGGTGAAGATGACATAAAGATGGAAGAACTGAAGGCAGCACTGGAGAAAATCAAGATGGGCAAAGCAGCAGGGCATGATGGTATAACACCAGAAATGGTTAAGTTCATGGGAGCATCAGGCGACCTATTACTCTTAAGGGTTTTACAGGCAGCGTGGTACAACAAGACCATACCAAAGGATTGGGAGATTGCCATCATAACACCAATTTTCAAAAAGGGTGACAATAGACAGTGTGAAAACCATAGAGGCATATCCCTTCTCAGTGTCCCTGGTAAAATCTACTCTAGAATCCTAGAGCAGAGACTCCAATGCCTAGCTGAGCCACAATTGGATGAGGTCCAGTGCGGATTCTGAGCAAACCGAAGTACTCAAGACCTAATCTTCACACTCAGACAGCTGAGTGAAAAGGCCCTTGAGTATAAGAGTGAGATGCATCTTTGTTTCATAGATCTGGAAAAGGCGTTTGACAGGGTCCCCTGGAGCAAACTTTGGGACTGTTTTGGCAAGGAAGAATATCCCAGCACCTCTGATTCATGCTATACAGAGCTTCTACAAGTCTTGCAGAAATTATGTGAGGACAGCAAACCATAAGTCAGAAGAGTTCAGGACCACCACTGGTGTAAGACAAGGTGATATCCTATCACCTTACCTCTTCATACTCCTTATGGACGATGTCATCAAGGCATGTAAGGAGAGAACAAGAAAGTATTCAGTGGGGTACTGGAAGATGAGACAGGTCTATATTTCAGAGCTGGCATTTGCTGATGATGTTGCCCTGATTGCTAAATCAGAGGCACATCTCCAATCCAACCTGCAAGTCTGGAAGGAAGAGCTGGAGAAGAGAGGGATGGTCATAAGCAGCTCTAAAACAAAATCCATGGTGATATCACGAGAAGAAAGAAGACATCAGATTAAGCTGGGAGAACAGGTCCTGGAGCAGGTCGACCACTTTAAATACCTCGGAGCTATCATAGACCGAAAGGGAGGCATCAAAGAAGAGTTGGCCACTCGAAAAGCAGCAGCTGGGAGACTTTTTCAGGCCATAAATCGAGGATTCCTCAGCAAGAGAGAGAGGTTGGTAAGAAAACGAAGATGGCTGTATACTGCTCCACCTATGTCCCAGTCTTGACATATGGATGCGAGTCATGGGCAATGACTACAACCCATAAAAGCCAGATCCAAACCTCAGAAATGAGGTATCTGAGGAAGGTGGTTGAAGTAACAAGAAGAGACATGGTACGCAACCAGACGATACGTCAAGGCCTTAAATCCTACCCCCTGCAGACCCAAGTAGAACAGTCCCAATTAAGATGGTTTGGCCATGTCTGCAGAATGGGAGAAGATCGGATACCACGACAAGCATGGGAAACAAAGAGCCAAGGATCCAGACCCCGAGGACGACCCAGAGTCCGCTGGGAGGACAACATTAGACAATCTTTGAAGGACCGAGGACTAGAATGGAACCAGGCCAGGAGGAAAACAGCCGATAGGATAGTCTGGCGCTCTCTCTTCCAAACCTCTACACCTCACGATAGAAGGGGAATGACTAAGTAAGTAAGTAATAAATAGTAAAGTCACATTTTATGTGGTAAATGTGTCATACAGGTGTCCAGTGGCACAGTGGTTAGAGCACCTGCTTCTCAATGGAAAGTTAGTGTCAAAACTAGATAGCATACCGCTCCAGAACACCCAGCTGTAAATGGTTACCTGACTCTGCTCGTGTGTTAGACAAGGCAAAAGCAGGGAGGAATAGAGAAGGTCACCTCCCCCACCTCATAAACCGGAGTCTCTAACACTTCATTTCCCTATGCCACTATCTACTATACCAACGGGCTGATCACCCGTTTGCCAGTCACTTCGATTACGGAAACAACAGCAAATGGATTGATTTGCCGTTGCCCTAAAGACGCCAATAGGCGTGATGGGAAACAATGGCAAAGAAAACCTATCTGCTGTTGCCCTAAGACGCCACTAGGCGTAATGGCCACTGACTGCTTTGACGGTCGGTGGCTAAGGATGGAAGAAGAAGAAGAAGAAGACTATCTACTATGGGATTACCCTTAGATTTTTATGTTCTACAGATGTCACATAAATCCAAAATCCAGTATAACCGAAGTTAACGACTGAAATCCCTGGAAAAAAAACGCCATTTTTATTTATTATGATTGTTTTATTCTACATCAGGCATCAATACAAAGCAAATGATATTTTCTTTCCAAGCTACCTGAAATCAGATTATACTGTTTCTGCTCATGTTATTACAGCTCAATTGTTACGCCATAACCAAACAAGCTACATCTAAATGAGTGCTTGTATAGAATAGGATTGAAATGGTGCGACAATGTCACTAATATGACACTGACAACAAGAATCAAACAAGTGTCAGTGGAACGAGATGAGAAGAAGCCGCTAGCAATGGACATGGTTCACACTGAAGGAACCTGCTGATAGCATTACAAGGCAATCCTTGTTCTGGAACTCCCATGGTAAGAGAGGCAGAGGTAGAACAAAAGAACACATGGAGAAAAGAACTGGAGACATGGAAAGGCATGCAACAGGAGGGACTTGGCATGTGTTTGTTGATTCTTCTTGGGGAGCTAAAGGATATGGATTGTTATAGTATATAACAATAAGTGAGGAGGCTGATGTAAAACTGCTAAGGAAACAAATATATAAATTAAAAAATATAGATATTGATTGTTACACCATATTTAATATTTCAGGACTCACTTGAAAGGTACAATACTAGCCAGTCTCTGAGTTTCCATGATGGCTGCATTCAGGTAGTTCAACTCAGATTTGTCATGCTGAGATACACTTCTCTCTGTACCAACTACATCATTGATTTCTTTGAAAATCTAAAATTCAAATTGAGAAAAAAATTATGGTCACACAGTTTTTAATAGTTCTTTGGCAACTCATGTTGAGTTATTAATTAATAATAACAAATTTCTGACCATATTTTTTTTCTTCAAATGCTATGCCAGGTGGCAAGTGTAATCTGGTTTCTCAAAATCTTCCTTCTCTAATTCTGTTTATCAATTACAGAGGGTCCTCAATATACGTTGCAGTTCTGTTCCTAAAAAGCATGACTTATAACGAAACAATGTATATAAGACAGTGATTTTCGATTGAACTATTGTATTATGTGGGAGATACATTCCAGACCAACTAAAAAAATGTACAGGCATATGAATAGAAAGTACTTATTTTATTGTACACTGAACTATAATACAGTATAATTTATTGTAATTGTTAAATAATAATTAGAAAATACACTATACGATTTTTAGTTTTACATAAAAATAATTTTTTTTATATTATTCTTTCTATTTCACTTGCTCCTCATCAGCACCTGATGTTGCTGCAACTGTAGCTGAAATTCCTGCTGCTTCTGTGACTAGCTGTTGAGGTTTTTACATTGTATATACAGTATGTAATTATGAATTTAAATACAGAAAGAGAAAGAGAAGATTTGAAGGAGATATACATGTACGTTCCTGTTCAAACGATGTAAGTGCAAATATATTATGAAGTATTTCAAATTTATCATCCCTAATTAATCAGCAACATGTATGCGAAATGACATATATCAGTGCGACATATATCGAGGACCTTCTGTATGCTTTCTCCAGCTGTTTCTCAATTCTGTTGTTCTCCAACTGTATATCAATTATATTGTTCTCCAGCTGTTTATCAATTCTACTGTTCTCCAGCTGTTTATCAATTCTACTGTTCTCCAGCTGTTTATCAATTCTACTGTTCTCCAGCTGTTTATGAATTCTATTGTTATCCAGCTGTTTATCAACTCTACTGTTCTCCAGCTGTTTATCAATTCTATTGTTATCCAGTTGTTTATCAATTCTACTGTTATCCAGCTGTTTATCAATTCTATTGTTCTCCAGCTGTATATCAAATCTATTGTTATCCAGCTGTTTATCAATTATGTTGCTCTCCAGATGTTTATCAATTATGTTGTTCTACAACTGTTTATCAGATATGTTGCTCTCCAGCAGCTTACAGATTCTGCAGCTATTTATCAATTCTGTTGTTCTCCCTTCCTTTATCAATTCTGTTATTCTCCTATCCTTTATCAATTCTGTTGTTCTCCAGCTGTTTATCAATTGTTGTTCTTCAACTGTTTATCAATTCTGTTGTTCCCCATCTGTTTATCAATTCTGTTGTTCTCCAGCTGTTTACCAATGCTGTTTATCAATTCTGGAGTGATTTATCAATTCTGTTGTTTTCCAGCTGTTGATCTATTATGTTGTTCCCAAGCTGTTTATAAATTATGCTGTTCCCCAGCTGTTTATCAATTCTATTGTTCCACATTGAGGGAGAAATTGTATGGCAATTAGCAGTTTGACAAAGGCGATATATTTTACAACAGATAGTTTCTATGACACTTCTCTCAGTTCCCAGCAAAATACTAGGCAGGATAATTATACAGAGAATCTCAAAAGCAGTAGACCACAAACTGAGGAAAGAACAAGCAGGATTTAGAAAGAACAGAAGATGTGTAGATCATATATTTACCCTCAGGAACATTATAGAGCAGTACTCAGAATGGCAAAGACAGCTGTACATTAATTTCGTTGATTTTGAAAAGGCTTTTGACAGTATACATAGGGACAGTTTATGGAAAATACTGAGGGCTTATGGAATTCCAAGCTGCATAGTGTCAATCATAAAAAGCCTCTATGCCAACTTTACGTGTAGTGTTGGGCAGAGCAACCTAACCTTTGAGGTGAAGACAGGAGTATGACAGGGATGTCCCTTATCAACCACTCTATTTTTAACAGTCATAGATTGGGTGATGCGCCAGACAACAGAGGGCAGTCCAAGAGGAATAAGATGGACTACATTTTCTACATTGGAAGATCTGGAATATGCAGATGACATTGCACTACTAACACATTCACATCAACACATCCAGGAAAAAACGGATAGACTTAATAAGTATAGCCAGCAGGTGGGCTTGAACATCAATTTAAAGAAGTCAGAGGTCATGACGCTCAATGTGAGCAACCCTGAGCCCATATCAGTAAGGAATCAGCAACTGGTACAGACAGACACCTTCACATACCTAGGATGCATAGTAACACAAGACGGCAGGGCAAGCAAAGACATCAACAACAGAATGAACAAAGCAAGAACAGCCTTTTTTAGCCTAAACAACATCTGGAAGTCCTCTCAATACAGCACAAGCACAAAAATTAAGATTATATCAGAGCTGTGTGCTTTCTGTGCTTCTCTATGGTGCGGAAAGCTGGAGAGTTACAGAGAAGGAAATGTCGAAATTGTCCTCCTTTCATACAACATGCCTAAGAAAAATTCACCGAATCTTTTGGCCGAATACCATCACCAACCAAGATCTGCTTACTCAAAGCAAGCAAGAGGACATGCACACCATCATAGCTGGCAGATGCTGGAGCTGGGTTGGCCATGTCATCAGAAGAGATAAATTTGTTGTTGCCCTACAAGACGCCACTAGGCAGGATCGCCACTGACTGCTTTGACGGTCGGCGGCTAAGGATCAAAGAAGAAGAAGTTCTATGACAGCAAATAAGAAAAAAAAATTCTGCCAGCGGTTATGCTCCATGAACACAATGTTAAAATGGTTCATTTCTTCTCGTAGTCACTGTAACTATGCAGATGCTTTATCATGGAATGCTTTAGTGAGGTCACTCAGCATTAATATCTGCACCACATTCATAAGATATTTGCATTCACATGTCAAAGTCATGAAAGTTTGAAAGTGCATCTACTTGTGGCGTGATTTGTAAACACATTCTTCATTTACGAAAGAGAGAAGGAACCCAACGCACACACGGCGTGAATTTTTTTTGCTTTGAAGGTTACCGCCAGGCAGAAAATATTTGCACGCCTAGCTGGTTCGTTTGGGGAAAGGGTTGTAAATAGAAACTGAAACATGGCGATATTAGAATCGTATCTGCTGGAAAGTAAATTTAAAGCTACAAGCGCATACTAGATAATGGTCACTGAGGAAGGGGGCCACTTGTCAAAGGACAGCACTGCAATATTACTGGCCAGGTATCACTGAAGATATAGATCGGTTTGTGAAATCCTGTTCAGATTGTAACCAGGTAACCTCAATAGGAAGAGTGGACCAGTTACAGAGCACGTCCAACCAAGTGTTATATTGGGTGTAAGGAATTGGAATTCCTAGGTCACATGATTTCTACAGGTCACATGTTGAATAACATAACCCAGGCGCTGGCATGTTATTTAGTGGTAGTAACTGTCATTCATTCACTGTGTATCAGTCTTAATTTGTACGTACTGTTATTTAAATTAATTATTGCCCACTCTTGATTTTGTCAAGCGCAGCTCAAATACAAAGTCACAAACGGCATATCATGAATTGTGAGAAAACCAATAAAAAAATATCATCATCATTTTCCTTTACATTCCCTACATAGTATTGAGCCACCACTACACCAAGAAGTTACATGCTCCTGCAGCGGTGGTTTCTGTGGTACTTTATTTAACATGATGAGGTGGCAGCCCTATGTACAACCTCACATCAGTCGCCTTGTACAACAGAAGTCCTGTTCTTTCTTTGTCTCTTCAGAGACCCTTCTGAAACTGTACGGATCAAATACAAATATAACAGGTTAATTCTTTGACCTGAAAATTAGAACTTTCTTAAATTCCTCAATATCTGAGTGCCAAAAATCAGACAATGTTTGTTATTTGGCATTTCTTGCATACCTTCTTCTGTATTTCTGGATAATGCAGCATATAGAGCATGAACCACATCATAGTAGTACTGGTTGTCTCACTGCCAGCATTGAATAGTTGTTGGATTACTTTTGCCAATTGAGCAACTGAAGAAAATAGTATTAAACAGTAAAACATGTTTTATCTGGATAAGAAATTAATTCTTTGCAACCCTGCACATATAAAATATAATGAATGAAAGAATGTTGAAGATGTACATGCTGCAACTTCTACACTGTAAGATGATCCATGTAGGGCAAGAGTAAAACTATAATTTTAGGAAAATAATATTACATTGTAACATGATAACTATAAGACAACAGCAAGTTACACAGAGACACTATGACAGTTGAACAAATGTACTACACTGTGACATGATGAATTCAAAACAAGAGTGCAAACTCTTACATGATAATATAGGACAACAGTGAGTTATAATGTGACGTGGACTGTGAGTAATGGGCAAAGAACAGTAACACTGTAAAATACCACACAATTTCTAGAAGGCAGCAAAGGAGGGCTGGGCATGGGACGAGTTATCCATTCCTGTAGAAACTTAAAGCCAAACAAAATGTCAACATCAACATGGACAGGTCAGTCAAAGATAATTTAAATAATTCAACTCAGCCACCTAAGACTGAAGGAGATTCTCTGTTAAGGAGATTCATGATGCAAACCAGAGAAACCTGAAAGAGGTCTGGGCTGCTGACTTGCCTTTTTTCTTCTAGGAAAATCTCCTGACTGGCTCTTGGAAAGTTTAAACACTAAATAAAAATGGGAAAACTGGACAGGTGGCAGCAGAAATAAGATTCTATAAACTGACACCCTGGGATTGTGTGAAACAAAGAGGTAAGGGGTTAAAAAGGAATTAACTGAACATCGTGCTATCCTCAAAACATGAACATGGAAGTGCACACCATAGCAAATGTATAGCTCTAGTCTGTCAAAGAATGCATAAAAAAGTCTAGGAACATTCAAAAATGTCAAAAGACAACAAGGACAAACATCACCCAACGTTACACAACAACTAATGACAGACAAAAATGTGTGAAAGAAGAATTTTACACTAGCCTTCAAAATGCCATAGAAAACATGAGTAGTAGTAATGATGTCACAATCTTGACTCATTAGCTAAATGCAAAGACAAGAACAGACAATAGCTGCTTTGGATCGATCACGAGAAAATATGGACTTGGGACAATAAACAATAATTGGAAAATTGCCATAATCATCTGTGCTTCAGATCAACATAAAAGAATTTATATTTATTCCACAACTTTGCTCGCAATCATACCTTCCATGGTAGTTGATTCCCCACTAGCTTGCTTACGCTTCAGCTCTTTGAGGTAGGAGGTTATAAAACTGACTGCTTCATCATCACCATCATCAAGCTTCTTAGAGTACAGACGGATAAATGGGTCACTTTACTATGTGATGGTATTTCTCTTTCTCAAGAACTTCTCAGCATGCCACATAATCTGCTGTTTGTAGTTTTTTGTGTTAGCTTCACCTTCCTAGCTGTTAAAGGACTTGATACTTACCAGAGATTGTGTCTCATTATATCCTACACTGAACTGCTGTCTATAGCTGTGTGTTAATATGTACCTTCATGGTTTAAATTTTATCAACAGTTGAGGGTGGTCTGAAGTCTCATCTGCTCCCCTGAATAACTTATATATCATGTGAGTGATCGCCTGAACTTCTAGCTTATGCAGATGTCATCTATTTGGTTTTCTGCCCTGTGGTTCAGTGAAGTGCTAGTTGTTTTAAGTTTTTTGTTTTTTTCATGAAAGATGCTTTCTCCTACAGTCATTTGCTGCTTAGAAGTTTACAAACTTTTCTGCACTTTAATCCATCTTCCTGTTCGCTAAATGCTTTCTCTACCTCACTTAACATGTTTAGGTCCACATCTTCACTTGGTAGTGCAATTTCTTCCTCGTGATCTCAGAACAACACTATTTCTCATATGCTCAGTTTTCTCTTTATATGCTCTCTTCTATCTTCAATTACATAATCCTCAATTACTAATTTGGTGACTGTTTAATTCTGTAGCCACCAGTGCTATTTTACAATGTTCAAATGATGTCCTAACATTTCTGCTGCCAGTTTTGGAATTCTCCTGCACACGACAAGGTAGGTCAGTGATCCAAACTTCTTCTGGCTCTCTCTTATTCCACGTCATAATCCTCCTTGCTGGAGGACTTTCTTCATCCTGGATAGTTGATTTAATAACCTAACAATGAACCACTCGCCCTTCTTAATCACCTTTTATGACATGTCTGGCAGGGTGTAGTAGTCCTATTCTGTTTTCCTTTCATGCCCTGAGATTCACATACGAGACACAAATTCACACAGCAAGTGAAGATGTCAACACCTACTTTGAAAAATCAGTTACAAAACTCAGTACAAACAGAAGCCTATGAACACTGTAATAAATTTATTAATCTGCCACATATTAAAAATGTTATAAACAATGTGAAAACTTACCAAAAGTGATTCATAAATTCCTCATTGTTCTTAAATAATAGTTTGAAACCAAACAGATCACCTGGAAGAAACCTCAACCATGGGAAGGCTGTCCTAAATGAAACACTTTTGACCAGCTTTACCTGAAAATGTGTACATGCAGATGTGTACATTACACCAAAAATATGTATATGCTAATGTGTACATTATACCTAAAATGTGTAAACACTGATGTGCACATTAAACCGAAAAAATTTGTTTATTCTTGATGTGTACAATACACATAAAAATGTGTACATAATAATAATAATAATAATAAATTCTTTAAGCGCCAAACACGGCGCATAAGGCAGAAACCAGTGCTCTCCAGGTTGTTCGTTGTGACGCCACTCCTCTAGCTCTTGCACATTATTTAGGCCCAACGTTCTTCCTTCTCTTATTATTGTTCTTCTGAGTGTTTCTTTTGGTCTTCCTTTTTTCCGCTTACCCTCAGGAACCCAAGTGAGCGCCTGTAGTGGTATTCTGTTGTTTTGCATTCGTAGGACATGACCGATATATGACCATCGTCTTTTCCTTATATAGTCGGAGACATATTTCTGCCTAGAGTCTTCTCTTATTTGTCGATTAGTCTTGAATTCTTTCCCACTGATGTTCATGAGTTTTCTAAGACATTTGTTCTCGAATGTATTCAGCTTGTTCTCCAATGATTTTGTTATTTTCCAACTCTCACAGCCGTATGTTAACACTGAGATAACATTTGAATTAAACAGACGAAGCTTGGTATGTATATTCAATGATCGTAATTTCCAAATGTTAGATAATCTATTGAAGGCGCTAGCNGCCAAAGCAATTCTAGTATGGATTTCTCTTGTTGTGTCACCATCCTGAGTCATTTTACTGCCTAAATAATTGAAACTTTCAACTTTCTGTAGTTTTTCCCCGTTCAAGATGATATCAAAGGTCTCGTTAGAAAAGTTCATAGCTTTAGTTTTAGAGGCATACTGATGTGTAAATTACATCTTAGAATATGTATATACTGATGTGTACATTACACCTAAAATGTGCATATGATGATGTGTACAATACACCTAAAATGTGCTTATGATGTGTACATTACACCTAAAATGTGCATATGCTAATGTGTACATTATACCTAAAATGTGTAAACACTGATGTGCAATTTAAACCTTAAAAATGTGTACATTCTTGATCTGTACAATACACCTAAAAATGTGTACATGCTGATGTGTAAATTACATCTTAGAATGCTTATATACTGATGTGTACATTACATCTACAATGTGCATATGCTAATGTGTACATTATATCTACAATGTGTAAACACTGATGTGCACATTAAACTGAAAAAATGTGTATATTCTTGATGTGTACAGTGCACCTAAAAATGTGTACATGCTGGTGTGTAAATACATCTTAGAATATGTATATACTGATGTGTACATTACACCTAAAATGTGCATATGATGATGTGTACAATACACCTAAAATGTGCATATGATGATGTGTACAATACACCTAAAATGTGCATATTATGATGTGTACAATACACATAAAATCTGCATATGATGATGTGTACATTACTATGTATGCTAATTATGCATTAGCAAATATTTTGTATATACATGTAAATACCTGAAATGTGTGTGTTCTAATGCATATAAAAGACATGACAATGTGTATGTACTGATGTTTATATTAACTGATAAAATCACTGTTTACTGCCTGTTACTGAATTAAGCAGTAATTCCACAACCAATCTCCTTAATAATTGCCCGCTATAAATTTCACTTTCTCTTTACTTAATTCTTCTAGTGTTGATCACACTTTTCCTATACTGTCAATCTGTTTTTCTCTATATTGGTAAATGTCTCACCCCTCCCCCCCACCTCCGCACCCTCTAAATTACCCAAAATTTATCCAATTAATCTAGCCTTGTTACAGACATGCCAACCACCACAGATGAAAAACCTGTACAAAAAAATAAAAAAAAACCATCCAAAGACAGACAAAACCATACTACGACCATTCTGTTCTTCGAGAAAACAAAACAGCATTTGTTTCCATCCATGCTTTTGCATTCGTTCTTGTTAACTGTTTTTTCCTTGTTTGTACTGAGCAAATTTGGTACAATTCTTTATAGGAAACTTAATACAGCGCATTACAACAGGAGGCAATCTGATCATCAGAATTAGTCCCCCGTCGGTCAAGTGTTTAGACTCTATTATCACCTTTACACTTGGGGGCCACTAGTGTCATGACTCCCAAGTGTCAGCCTCCAACAGACTCTAGGAATTGAACCCACTCTACCTTGGTTGCAACTTTCAACTTCACTCCTGGTTTTATCCATTGTGCCAGTTTGAGGCAATTGAGAAAGTAACCATTATGCTGTACATAAATTACTGTAGGGCCTACTAAATTTCCATAGCCCGTTGCAGTTGCTCCACAGTTTAAACGATGCCCTTTCTGCAGTTTCACAGAACCTTTTAAGTGCCCTTGTTCTCAACTGTCTTGTCACAGCCAGTAGTTTCAGTAAATCGTACACTTTTGAAGCCACTAGACTTATTACAGTTGCGTCCAGTTTTGACTTTTGCTGTGAACCCGTTGTGACCAGATCATTATACTTGATCAATTTGAACGAGTGTTGCTTGTCCAATCTGGATGCATCATAAGTAATCAAAAGAGGTAGTATCTAGATCTAGAGTGTGTTTAGGTCCAGGGTTTCCTACAAAGTCACAAATTTTAACTGAAGTATGCTGTGTTGACGACCTTTGTTTTATATGTCATCAGTATCATTAGGCCTACTTCTTTCACTAGATTCACTGTTCTTACTGTTAGTCTAAATCAGGCTCACATTCAATATCCACATCTGATTTGGCTGAATTTTCATTGCCCTGACATAATACAAAATCACCAAATCAGTTCCCAAGCAAAAGCATGACCTTAAAAGAATCACGAAAAATCAATCGATTCAGAAAAAACATTCACAAAATGGAAGCTTTGTGTGCACCGGCAATCTATTTATAACTCAGGTCTCGCTAAGTACTGAAATCTCTTTGCTATGTCGCACAGATGGACAAAGTGTTAAAGTGTTCAGCGGGAGGTTTCATGCTTTTTTGACAGAACGTTTGACTTAGCACGCTATGCATGGAGGCATATCTGGAGTCATCCTTATATGACCACCAACTATGCACAATGCTACAATATGTACATGGACATGACCCTATGTCTGTGAGGCTAATTACATCCTCACTGACTCTTGAAATCATCCACACTTCCAGGGATTCCCCCTGTGGTGAAACTTGTTGAGAACCAAGCATTGCACACTAAGCTTGGAGAAGTCACTTGAGCCCCAAATGTAATTCTTTGGCTTTGACTTGGTTGACTTGCATGCAGAAGGATCTCACTATGGACCCAGTGATAGGCAGGGAAAGCTGAAAAGTGGCTCTGTGCAGGACGTGACAATTCCTTGGGAGAGCCCAGAACCAGAGTACAGTATTTTAGCTCTGCATAGTTGGAGATCCCCCTTGGATGGTGGGGAATGCACAATGTGCCACGCACTTCTTACTTCTAGCTTGGGACCAGATGCGATGATCCTTTAAATGCAAGCCAAGCTGGAGAAACTGGAACTCATGACTTCAACTCAACACACTTCAGAATGGCAGAAAAGCCACCGGAAAAGCCTAAATCTACAGTGTAGATAATACCAAGGAGTCTTCAACTTGGTATTGGCTGCTAAAGAGCGAGAAGCTCAGCAGCCCTAGTTAAACAACAACTTTGCGCGCTGGCGTGTTTGCACGAATGAAATTGTAAATGGTTTATAAAGTGAAAAAAACGTGTACTGAAAGTATTTACAGCCATATGTTGGTACTTTCCTAATATATGACATTTTGTTACCACTACTTTAATCACTTGGAATGCTTCCCTTCATCATTTCATCGTCATAACGTTTTATTTGCTATTCCTCAGGCATGTCGTACAAAGTGACTAATATGAGGTTGTGCATAGGGCTGGCAACTTCACAATGTAAAACAAGTTGCTACAGAAACTAGAACTACACCAGTATGTGAATGCTTTGTGCACACTTCCTGCAAGAGGGCCTGTTGTGGTTCCATGCTCCACATGGCATGAACAAGAGGATGATATGCTATTCAAGTCACATTTATGATTGAAAAAAAAAATCTCATTTGGCCCTCTAGTCTTAGTGTGATCACACCTAAGTAATCTTACCTGCTCATTTAAGATGTGTATGAAGTTGATGAGGTAGGGATCATCATATTCAAAGCGCTTGCCCACAATGATTGAGCAGATAACATTGGAAACAGCAACATTTGTTAGCGTTCTCACTTCTTGAGGTTGACCTTTAGCCTTACCAAGTTCATCCAAATAGGCAGATATCTTTTAATAAAAAATAAAATGATATCATTAAAATAAACTTTTGAAAATGGTTCCTTGGCTTATAGTTGCACGCTCAGTGTCCAAAGCCAGAGACCGGGTACTTTCCTGGTAAGGTACCAAGTAGTGACAACCTGGCTTGATGGCACTCTACTATGGCTAACGTAAAATGGAGTATATCTCCCAATTATGTTTAACTGCAAAATGTGGAAGATACTTTAACAATACTTCTTTAAAAAAAATTAAAATCATAGCCCAATTTCACAAAACATGCATTCATTCTGCATGCCCAAAAGCACATAACATTCATTGCAAATGCTATCAGTTACTTCTCAAACACATTACCAGCACAAACAATATAATAATATTTGCATGTAAACAGCAAGATAATGTCTTGATAAATCATCCCTTCTCTAATGTGGATTACATTATGTGGAATCTCAGATACTTCTCATTTTTTTTCCTTATATTTATTACAATAAAAATAATATACATATAGATTATAACATCTACGGTTTTTTTCTTTTCAAATTTAACATCCGACTTTTGTTCTCTGCATGCTCACCTGCTAATGAAAACGTTTATATTAATTAACAGATTGGGTTGTTTTGTAAGATTATGTCCTCAAGAAACTGAATCTTCCTAATCCACAACTGACATTCTTGCTGATATACATTTTATCCAGTATGGCAACTAAATGCTATGTCTAATCACATTCCCTAGATTATATTATGGTATTCTCCAAAAGATACCTAGGTCTTTCCCCTATCCCCTGCCTACCTACAGAGCAGCAGGTGATTTACAATCATTTTCATTCCCCTAGATCAGCTGTGGGCACCTCAGGAGCTGTCAGGATCTACTTTAGAAACACTGAGCTCTCAAAAGATTTACCTTGATAAAATTGTGTCTGATTTCAAGTTTTAGAGCATTGGGAATTTGCAATAAGAGCAGCCTAAATGTATAAATATTTAATCTCTGCCGCAAGATCTGCTTCCTGCAATTTTATTGACAGAGCCGTGAAAAATTCAAACGAAATATTTTACAGAATCTTAACGTCACTTCAAAGAAAAGATTGCTTTCTCCATCTTATGCAGTTCATGGGTAAAGTGAGTATTTGTAAGCTAGCTTGCGTGGGTTTTCACTGATAATGCAGTTACTGTATCTTTATGCCTGGGGACACTACACAATTCAGCTCCGGTGGCAAGGATCCAGTTCAAAATTACTTTGGTTATAAATTCTTTGCAACCAGTCCAACACCTAGAGATCTACCAAATGATCCCGAGGGATAGATCAAGATTGGCTAGTTGCTGACACCTGCCCTAGGTGAGTAGCCCCTTCAAGGGTGCCGGCGACTCACCCTTGTCCCTTTTTCTGTCAGTAATAAAAGTCCCACCATGAGAAAGCCAGTGGCTGGGTTTTACTGTCAGAAGATGTTTGAGTTTCACACATTGGGTGCAGGGAGTTGAGAGCTTATTCTCAACTCCGCTCCCAGATATAACAGTATTTGGAATATTTTCTTCCATTTAATGAATTGTGAAAATTGCCAAACCAGGTTTAGTTAACAAGATAACTTAGTCAATAAATTTATCAGATATTCTGTGTACCTCCTCTTGAATTTTCTCAGCCAATGTATTTTTGCCCATGCCAAAGTTTCTAAGGATAGCTATTGATACACTTCGCTGTTCCTTCCAACTTGGCCCTGATGCTCCGACAATTCCTGTATTACACAAAAAATGCAAACTGTTATCAAGTAATACACATTAACTAACCAAAGAAATACATGCACTCATTCAATCAAGAAAGCATATGCACTGACAGATATAAATGCACTGTTAAAACCATGAAATACAAACACACTACAGCCACTCAGATATATAAGTAATGCTGAAAATCAAACATATTAACAGCTTACACAAACATATGTAATTTAACAATCAGAAACATTCAGGCACTGTTAACAGTAAAAGAAACATTGGCAGTATTAACAGTGAGAGAAGGAGCCGCGCTAGCGTAGTGGTTACAACACCGCTCTGGCGACCGGGTGATTCAGGATCAAACCCGGGCGACGGCATTTGAGGATTTTTCGTCGACCGGGAATTGGACTGGATTAACTCGAGACCTGGCGAGAACATTTGAAGGAGTGTTGTCGACCAGGGATTGGCGGCTCCTGAGCCGACCCAGCTGCAATGGGTACCTCCGAAGTCGGAGAGTATTTGCCTGAATGGCGAGGGACACCTGTCTCTGTACAAGTAAAAAGGGATACTCACGTAAAATCAATGTCAGGTTAGACATAGTAATAACCTGAGATTTCGCCTCGAGTATTAGCGGGCGTACGCAAAAAAAAAAAAAAAAAAAAAAAAAACAGTGAGAGACATATAGGCACAACCCACAAAAGCCAGATCCAAACCTCAGAAATGAGGTATCTGAGGAAAGTGGTTGAAGTAACAAGAAGAGACATGGTCCGCAACCAGACGATCCGTCAAGGCCTAAAATCCCATCCGCTGCAGACCCAAATAGAACAGTCCCAACTAAGATGGTTTGGCCATGTCTGCAGAATGGGAGAAGATCGGCTACCACGACAAGCATGGGAAACAAAGAGCCAGGGATCCAGACCCCCCAGGACTACCCAGAGTCCGCTGGGAGGACAACATTAGACAATCTTTGAAGGACCGAGGACTAGAATGGAACCAGGCCAGGAAGAAGACAGCTGATAGAATAGTCTGGCGCTCTCTCTTCCAAACCTCTACACCTCACGGTAGAAGGGGAACGACTAAGTAAGTAAGTAAGACATATAGGCACTGTCAGCAGTAAGAAACACATAAGCACTGTTAACAGCAACAGACCTACTGGCAGTGGATAACAATAAGAGACATAAAGGAACTGTTAACAGGAAGTGACAAAAATCCTGGTTATTAATTATGGACTTCCAAACTTCTTTAACTTTAAGATTTCATCAGTTCAGGCTATATTCGCTAATCTTACATCATGTTTTTCAAAATCTTTTTTAATAATTTTTTGTATCAATCTCCAGTTCTCATTACCATGTGTGTGAGTGTGTGTGTGTGTGTGTGTGTGTTTTATTTTTATTTTATTTTTTGGTCATCTTCCCTTTCTCTTATCCAGGGGATTCCAAAACTTTCTTATGATGCAATAAGCTGATTTCCTCACGGTGTCACACACACCACCACTATGCTTGCCTCACCTCTTGTACAACTAGTATCTATCTGGCTTTTTCCATCAGTTCCACAATGGCAGTCCTGGCACACTATTTTAATCCTTACATATTCTACAAGTACCCATGCATGCATATTTTTTTTTTGCACAAAGATACATTAGTGTGTATAAATAACTAATAAACGTGTGGTGTGAAAACTACAGTTGTTTACACCTGACTTTAATGTCAATAACAATAACAAGTGTAACATGAGCTTACATCTGATCATTATTTTCCTTCTTTTTTTTTTCTCCTTAAGAAGAATGAAGCCACTCCTACAGCTGGCCTCTTGGCAGGAAGCCTGCATCAATCACTGATGGGCTCCTGAAGTGATGGTTTCTGTAGCAAATTGTATTACATGATAAGGTTGCTAGACCAATATACAACATCATATTAGTCACTCTGCTTGTTATGCCTGAGGCAGCAGTAGTCATATTCTTTCTTTGTCTCATGAGGTTCCCGAGGCCTGCATAGGACAGAGTTTACATTTAGTTCACATTGTAACGATCAAAGTGACTATGCCAGTTCTGTCACACAATCACTGACAATTTTTTAAGCCTCTCTTAAATACTGGTCACATATATATTCAGTTACATAATATGTACCTTTTAGTCCATCTTCGAGTAGATTATTTAGTAAATTCTTTGGTCTATCAGAGAAAATGTCTGCCTGCTTCACCAGTGTGTCCTTTATGATGTCATAGCCATTCAGTACAATTGTAAGCTTAGTGCCTAAATATATGCTGAATATGTCACCAGCCCTAGTCAGTATGGAGACACAGGAATTGATAATATAACAACCGTAACACTTATGATAAATTTACCATCACAACAATAATTATCATACCTGTCAACATGTATGGTTTTGCTATATTTTGTATGGTTTTTTTTTACAGTTTTGCCAGTGTTTTCCATTGGTTTTTATCCCCAAAAAATTTGACTGCAAATGTATGATAAGACCTCTTTTCACACAACATGCCTAAGAATAATTCACCGCATCTTTTGGCCGAATACCATCACCAACCAAGATCTGCTTACTCAGAGCAAGCAAGAGGACATGCACACCATCATAGCTGGCAGATGCTGGAGCTGGGTTGGCCATGTCCTCAGAAGAGACCCGATGCCATCACAAGAACAGTTATGCTTTGGACCCCTGAAGGAAAACGAAAGAGAGGCCGACCAAAAACAACCTGGCGGAGGACTGTGGAGGCTGAGATGCAAAGAATGAACCAGAGTTGGGGCACTTTACAAAGGATGGCCACCGATCGAGCAAAGGGGAATCAATTTGTTGTTGCCCTACAAGACGCCACTAGGCGTGATGGCCACTGACTGCTTTGACGGTCGGTGGTTAAGGATCTAAGAAGAAGAAGAAGAAGTATGATAAGGGCAAACGGTGCAATCTTTACATGTAATACAGAATATTCAAAATCACATGAACAGAGTTATGTTTTTTTGAATGTCTAAATATTCTCTATGTATGTTAATGAGCTATTTTCCTAAAAAAAGAAAAAGAGATTGGAGTTATCTCTAAAAAGGTTGAGGGAGAGTTCTTTTACACTGAATATTTAAAAAACGCAAACCTATATCATTTTCACAGCAAATCGTCAAGTTGTGTAATACTGAATTTTCGGGATACTTAATTTTCATTTTTTAAAATTATTAACACTATTTATCTTAATTTATAATCTATCATAGACTGAACGAGATATTTCCATTATAAATAATATAAAAATGTATAAATAAATAATTAAATAATGAACAAAGCAGTTTTGAAATAAAAATATATATTACGACTGAACCAAAAATTTTGGAATAAGTAGGTCTACAAGTAGAGCACACAAAAAAAAATTTAGAAAAACGTATGGTGGAATCTAACTCTGGAAAAGGACAAACACACGCTAAATGTGAAAAGGGGAAAGATTAAAAGTCAAAAAGAGTTTATCTTAAAAACTAATATTTAGCTGGTATTTAGCTTGATAGCATATTAATCAACCAAAAATCTTCTAACATTGGACATTTGATGTATCACAGGAGCGTGAAAGTAAAATATTCTGACTACTAGTTTCATTAATAACAATGTTTACAACAATTAGCCTCTTTTTTGTTGCATAATTTTGTGAAGTACTTCTTGGCTTAAATTTTAGTGTTTGAAGTCCTGTAATATTTTACATCGTTTTAAACTCAAATATGCTACCACCATGGAAGCTTAAGATACAGAATCAAGGAAGGTAGAAAATATTGTTCTTTCATTGACATGATGTTATCTTCTCGAAAATTATACACCTTAAAACAAGCAGTATAACAGTAAAGAATTTCGGTTTATATATATATATATATATATATATATATATATATATATATATATATATATATATATATATATATATATATATATATATATATATATATATATATATATATATATATATATATATATAAAGTCAAAGTTAATCAATCATCATTCAATACCCTTTAGCTCCCCAAGGAGCATAGGCCTTCAACAAACACATGCCTTCCTGTCCTGTGCCATCCGCTCAGGTTCTTTCCATGTTTTCCTCATCATTTTCACCTCTGTTTCCAGTTCTCTTTTCCATGTGTTTTTTGGTCTATCTCTGCCTCTCTTTCCCTGTGGATTCCAGAACAAGGACTGCCTTGTAATGCTATCAACAGGTTTCCTCAATGTGTGTCCTATCCATTGCCAGCATCTTCTTCTCAACTCTTGTTCCACTGGCACTTTGTCTGGTTCTTGTCATTGAGAATAATAGTTGAACAAAGTCTGGAATGGAATTCACCGCTATACATCAGAATCATGGACTATGAAAAGGCATTTGACAGTGTAGACAGAGAATCGCTTTGGAAATTGATGAGGCATTATGGAGTTCCCATGAAGATCATTAACTTAATAAAGAAGACCTATGAAGATATGACATGCAGAGTTCTTCATGCAGGACAACTTACAGAACCATTTAGGATTAGAATGGGAGTGAGACAGGGATGCCTCTTGTCTCTATTTCTTTTCTTACTAGCAATAGATTGGGTTATGAAAACATCGACATCACACAACAGAAATGGAATCCAGTGGAATCTGACTAAACCGCTTGATGATCTGGATTTTGCAGATGACTTGGCTCTTCTGTCCCATAATCAGTTGCAACAGAAAATGAAAATTCTCAATGAGAGGTCACAACAAGTGGGCCTGAAAATACACAGGGAAAAGACAAAGATTATGAGAATAAATGCACGAAATGATAAAAAGGTTGAACTTGAAGAAACACCACTAAACGATGTAGAATCGTACACATATCTTGGCAGTAAAATAGACAGCGTTGGAGGGACAGACAGTGATATCAAAATAAGAATACAAAAAGCAAGAGGAGCTTTTATTGCATTGGGAAACATATGGACAACAAGAGAAATTAAGTCCAACACAAAAATAAGAATCTTCAACTCAAATGTGAAGTCAGTCCTATTGTATGGCTCTGAGACATGGAGAACAACAAAAACAACAACCAAAAAGCTACAGACTTTTATAAACGGATGCTTGTGTAGAATAGAAGGACTGAAATGGTATGACAAAGTCACAAATGTGGAATTGATGACAAGAACCAGAAGTCAAAGTTAAGCCAATGAAAATTTCAGAAAATTTTTTTTTTTTTTATAATTCAAAATTCAGACAGTTCAACATATCAACATTCATGCACTTGTTAACAAGTTTCCTGTAATATGCCAATATTATATGTTCTTATTCTCCATAGATAAGAGTATAATACAGTTGAAGGAAAAGTTTCAATAGCAAACAAACCTGTAGGAAAATACAGTATGTGTACCAAAAAAAGTAAGGGTGAGGGGGGACTGGCCCTTTTATACTGAATAAAAAACCATGCTAACTATAGTATTTCCATTGTCAATCGACCAGGCATAATATATACGGTATGTGAAATTTTTTTTTCCATTAACCTTGCTATTATTTTGCCATGCCACCTATACAAATCTATGGCCAGGTAATTTCAGGAGAATGGCGAGGTAATTTCAGGAGAATTACCCATTAGTATGTCATTTTTCATTTTAAAACTGTATTTTTTACGACCTAAATTATTCATTTTTAATTAACTCATTTTTCGCGTATGATTTTTTTGAGTCTAAGGTTTTTTTTATTGATCCAGCATAGCATGCAGAGTGTTTAGAAGAAAATAATATAGAACATTTCCTACTAAAATGTAGGAAGTATGAACAAGAGATAACCAATATTAGATTATTTACGGGCATTATATATTAATAATTGTAGAACAAGTGTTGAAAATAGACAGACCTAGAGAATTGCACAATATAGTAAAACAGAATATAACATGAACAGAAATTAATATATAAGGATCAGTGATGGTTTGACAGGAAAGAGAAAGTCTGGTGGGGGTATCTGTGATAGATTTTTGATAGGGGGATTAAGACTTGGGTTGGTCCCTTCTGAATAGATTAGAATGAGTGATAGCCACAGTGAGAGATGATAATAGAAATAGATTTCCACGAGTGAGATGGTAAAATGTGATAGACTCTGTCTCTGAAATCGAGAAATCTTCTCTCTTTCAGCCTCTCTTCTACGACAGATTTAGAGGAGTCAGACAGTCTAAACACATATATATTAAATATATATCTCCACTCACATGCACACACACATAAGACGACAGTTTGGGAGCCGCGCTGGTGTAATGGCTACAACGTTGTACTGGCGACCAGGTGTTCATGGTTCAAACCCGGCCGTCGGCGTTTGAAGAAACATTTACGACCGGAAATTTGACTGAATAATCTGAACGGCTCCTACACATAAATCCTGTGTGGATGGGAAGGAGCAAAGCTCCTGACCGGGTTGGAAGGAAAGTCCACTGACCCCCCAGCCTCGCAATGACATGTCATTGGGCCGAAAGAGCTAGAAAGCTCGAGTGCCGCTGGTTATAGAAAAAAAAAAAAAAAAAGACAACAGTTAGACGTACAGACGTGGGAAAACTATAACAAATGATTATACAGATATTTTGGGAATGAGCTGATCGACACGCTGATTAAGTTTAAATGAATTTATTAATTATCAGAAAATTTAATCACAACACATAAAATAATTACATCGAGCATATACACATAGTTATAGAGTCAAGGGATTGCAACAAGAATGATAGACCCATTAGTATGATCCTTCCCTCGATGTTTAGCCCACAGTCCTGTTAGAAGAAAAGATGATAGCCCCAAAGAGTCAGGGATACATCTGCTGTAGTCTAATAAATTTCCTTTTTTTTAAAGGTATGAACAGAATTTGCTATTAGTAGTATTAGTATTAATTTGCTAAGGAAAATATTGTTAGAAACAAAACTTGCATAAAAGAAATTGTAAACAGCAAAAATGGGTGCCAAAATACAACAATAAAGGAATCACTCAGTCCTGCATTCTCTCTATTCATTCAGCCGTGATCACGTGCTTTCATGCGTACTTACAGCTTTGGTAGCAACTTCTGGAAACACAATTTTTAGGACATGCATATACAGAATCTTCAATGGTAGCCGTGGCCATGACAACCCCAGTTCCAAAAAAGACGGGTTGAATTCACTGCTTTAGGGAACGTTATCTTGGTTCTACTTATTTTAGGATATCTGGTTCTGTCACATTAAAATTGTCCAGGCACGAACGTTAACAGCGAGCACAGTGTCTATAGCTTAGGTTTCTAGTAATGAGGAATGTCAGGTCGGGTGCCTTATCTCAGTATAGGAATTTAGTTGGTCACACCACCACTTGTCAACAGTGTCGGAAAAGTTATTTATTGTAATATCTTACTTGCCACAAAGGCTGAAAATGTACTTGAGAGTTTGTGAAGAAATATTATCTGGCTCAAAGGCACAGTATAAGCATTTAGTCTTTAATAAAACCGTTAGTGAGAGTTGTACTCTGTCTATTTATGGAGATACGTGCACTGTCAGACAGGTGTTAACTTGTAAACCCACGTGGTTAAAGATAAAAATGTTTCTTCTCTCAATGGTACTCAAACGCTGGCAAAGTTGGTCACCCCAGTTTCACTGAATAAAGAAAAACAACATATAAAATACTATACATACTATGTACTCGGATATAACTTACATTATCAACTGCAAGCGGAGGCTTGACTTATCGTTTAAAACCTTCCCGTGAAATAAGTTATATTCATAAAATCAATCATCATGAATTAGAAATACATTCGTATTTCATCAATACTCAGTGATGAATCTGTGCAGTTATAAGTTAGTTTTACAATATTCTCGACTAAGCAGTTAAATTGAATTATTTTATAGCTGCATGAGTTTTTAAGCTAGAAATTATAATTTATTCTGCTTTCCACTGAAACACTTCAGCTAGAGAATATAACAGACTTATATTTAATTCTTCTGCGCGCAAATCTAACTAGAAAAATGAAATAAGCGATTTCACTTTAAACACTCACAAAATACTAGATAAAAATATTTACCTCAACACAGAACTACTAAGAACTAAACCACTTTGACCAAACTAAATGCCATCTTCTATCAACAGAGATTCTTAGGAATCGAACGTAGGTTGTTCTAGTCTTGACTGCGAAGTTACTGAGTGAATGAAATCTAAAACTCCGGTTAAGATATATGAAATAGACAAAGGATCCCACATTATTTTGAAACCCCCCCCCCCGTCTTCCCCTCTCCTCTTAACACTTACGTTAAACCAAGAGACTGCCATAACCTGCCACTTCGCGTCTATAACACCTCCGTCTAAGAAACTGGCCGTAGAGTGCCGTGTCAGATGGAAATGCTAGACCCTATGTCTCATTTTTGGGCAATGCATGGGGCGCCGTTCACACCTCAAGAACTCAGCCGAAAACCACTGTGTCCGGTGAAAAATGTAGACGGTAGGTCTCATTAGATGGCAGTTCCCACACCTCACCGAGCAACTTAGCCGTAAAAGCTACGTGTCAGATGGAAATACCAGACGATATGTCTGCCATCATGTCTGACTGGACGAATAATCACATTATTCGTTACCATGACATCTTATGCAATAAATGCGTTTCCAGTATGAGACCAGAATGGAAAAGTCAGAATGGGAAAAATAATATTTTTCGCAAACGAACGAATGCGAAAAACACCGAAAAGGATAAAAGAGCGATAATAAAGTAGAGGACACGGGTAGAAAAAGAAAAGAATATAGAAAATTTATTGATCATAAATCTCTATGTGACAGTATCGTAATGCTTGTTGATCATGACAGATGATTGGATTGGGTGTCATGCTTTACCACCTTTCTCCCCCTTGTTAACAACATGGCAGTCGTGGGAGACTTTTTATCTTTTTTTTAAAGGAAAGGGTACTCACATATACATTCACACAATTTAACGTTTTTGATTAATTCTATTTGAACTGCGTGGAGTGGGGAGATGATACCATATTTTTATATCGGAAACCAAAATTATTTTCTTGAATTAAGTGCACTATCTATCCTAATTAAACTCATCAAAGGGTTGAAAGGGAAATTTTTTCTTAAAAAAAAAAAAATCCAGCATACAGGTTTTCTTCTCAACAGGTTGACAGGAATGACAATATATGTGAGTCATTACTTAAAAGCCAATCAGTAATGGTTAATGGTTAATAACACAGTTGTTAATGTAATACAGCACCATCATCAGCTGCCATGTCCACAATGAAGGTTGGCTGTAATAAATCTCCAACGTCTTCTGTCTCTTGTCTTGGTGGTGCACTCTGATAGACTCTTTCCTGTCCATCTCTTGATGTTATCTTCCCACTTATAGCGCTGTCTTCCCCTTGCACGTTTGCCTTCACCTCTCCCTTCTATTATGGTCTTCTGCAAGGTGTTATGCCTTTTTATGTGGCCAAAGTATTTTAGCTGCCGAACTTTGATCTCACTCATTAGTTCTCTTTTCATACCTAGATTTTCTAGGACCTCCTTATTTGTTTTCTTCTCTTTCCATAAGATACGCCCCATTCTTCTATATATCCACATTTCAAGAGCCTCAATTCTTTCTTCCAAATGCTTATTCATCGTCCATGGTTCTGCACCATACAGAAATGCAGAATATACTCGTATATAACACTTTATGATTCTCAGTTTTAATTTGTGAGATAACTGTTTAGATGTCAGTATATGTTTCATGTTGTTGAATGTAGCTTTGGCCATTCCTATTCTCTTCTTGACTTCTGTTTCACATCTGCCATCTTCTGTTATTATATGACCAAGATATACGTAGCTCTTGACTTGTTCCAGGATTTTCCCATTTACGCTTATCTTTAATGTGGGTTTATCATCTGTTTTGCTAATTATCATAGTTTTTGTTTTCTCAATATTAATGTCGAGTCCATATTCATGACTTATACTGTTTACTTGCTTCACTAGTTCTTGTAAATCCTGCTCGCTTTCAGCTAACAACACGGTATCATCTGCATATCTAAGGTTGTTTATTGACCTTCCACTGATGTTCAGTCCTGGTATTTCCTGTATCTGTTTGAAAATAATACAGCATAAGCTAAGCCAATTCAGATCAGGTCAGCGTCCACAGGTCATGTTCAGGATTTGAAAATTAAGTAGGTAATTAATGGGCCCTGTCCCTGTGCTTCCTGACATCTCTCACCAGATATATAATAAGATTATTGCAACTAATATGCGGCTGGCAACCTCATCATTTAAAACAAAGTTCTATAGAAACCACTGCTGCAAGAGCATGTGAATGTTTGGTGCAGGCTTCCTGTAAGGGGGGCCAGCTGCAGTGGTGGTTCAAGTGGCAGCAAAAAGAAAAATAATGAATTTATATGCCCTGCTAAACTGAACAAAATCAACCACTGGCATGACTGATACCTCGCTCTATTGGGGACCCAAAGATGCAGCAATAGAGAATGCAGTCAGCGACCCATAGCTTGACTGCTTGCGTCAGGGTCAGCGAACCAGAGCTGACCAAGACCCTACTCCACCTCCACGTGGTGGTCCTGGAAATAGGCTGTATCACTGCAGTCTGGCTCAGAGATTAGGGATCGAAGAGGGAAGGCAAATCCGGTCCCAAAAACTGCCATGCTGAAGTCGGATGTGTCGGCCTAAAGGCACAGATATCGCAGCTCCGGTATAAACAGACACAACGCAACCAACGTCCTTTTCAGGACAAACGAGGAAGAAGAAGAAGAAGATACCTCTATTGGCAGGTTTTGAGAACACTACATATGCAGCTAAAATATTTTAAGTTCAATTATTTTCACTTGTTTCCCATCTACTATGTGTTATCTGTTTTTGTGTGTTTTCAGTTACCTACAGCAACTCTCATCTTTTTGTCATCCCTTCTCCCATTACTCGGTTCAATGAGTTTTAATCGTAACAACATATTAATTAAATACCTGAAGAACAAGCAGAATGGAAAAGGTGGAGACGAGATAATAGGGGGCACACAATAAGACAGCAAGTGAGTTTCCCTATACTACAGAAACTGTTCTATTACCCCCCTGACACATGGAAAAAATAATGTAACCCAGAGAGGGGACAAGGAATGAGTTAGAACTCTCAAGATGGAATGGATCTGAGAGACTTTGTTCAAGGACTATGCTCCATTTTAATGTTTTTTTTTTTTTAAAATGACAGATTTAAAAAATAAAATAAAATTACACCTGTCAGAAGCAGCATGTGAAGAAACCAGAGTTTAGCTAACCTCCGTCAAATCCTTCAGAGATACTGCCCAACCTCACTATTCTTCAACATTTGCTTAATCTGACTAACTCACATCATATGTAAACCCATTGTTTGTAGCTTTTACAAAATCACATTTTCCATCACTAATTGGCGTTGTGTCTTTTCTGTGCTGCATTTCGAGCCCTTTGTACTTCTGTTTTAAATTTTTCTTGTTTTACAATGCAACTTTTTATGATCAAGCAAATATTTTTGGACTATATTAATATTATTGTTTCACTTATATTATAAGAAAATTAATAGACAAGGCCATAGAAGTAAAAACATATCTATAATTTGTGTTTTAAAGACTACACTAAGGCATATGACCAAGTGAATCACAAGTAAATAATCAAAATATTAGAAAGCATGAACATCTATGATGAAGACCTGAGAATAATAAAGAACATGTATTGGCAACAAAAGAAATCAACAACAGAATTGATCAATAGTACTGTAGACAGAAAGTTCTGTTATATAAAGATATGTCACACAGTTTTGATCAATAGTACTGTAGACAGGAAGTTCTGTTATATAAAGATATGTCACACAGTTTTGATCAATAGTACTGTAGACAGGAAGTTCTGTTATATAAAGATATGTCACACACTTACAACAAACATGTATTTTTGATTATATTTACATATTTAAAAATAATTTCAGCTTTGGTTACTTTTTCCTTTGTTTAAAAGAAAACAAGTTATTTTCAGATTCGTTACAAAAAAAGGGGGAAAGGCCTAACGTCATATATAAACACTTTTTAAATTGTGTGTTGATAGCTACTTACTTCTTTCGCCATTCCTTCATAGTTTCTCTGGGCCTTTTATGCATGTAAGGGAGATGACCGACTATTGGGAAGGGCTGAACAGGACATGGTGGGAGATTTTTAGGCTTTTGGATCCACGATTTAACAATCAAAATCAAGGCCAATGCAACAACAATATAAGCCAGAGTAGGCACCTCTAGGGAAGTGATTTCAGCAAGCATTGTGTGAATGTTCAGCCTGCCGTGAATCTGTTAAAGACATCAATGTAGTTTGTAATTTAGATTTCAAATATCATCATCATCATTTCCCTTTTTGCTCTTCTGGAGCATGGGGTAACCACAGCAGCTGGTCCCCTTGTGGGAAGCTGCAGTAACAAGGCATTCAAGTGCTCGTGCAGTAGTAGCTTCTGAAGCAACTTGTTTTACAAGATGAGGTTGCTAGCCCCAACCACAGCCTCATGTTAGTCTTTATGACATGCTTGAGAAAGTAGTAGTCCTATTCTGTCATTGTCCCCCTCAGAGTCCCCAGGTTCAATCTCATTGCCCCAGTCATGTTCTCTCCACAGATAACGGAGGACTTGATAGATAAATTGAAACAATATGTCAAAAAAAGCCAGTGCGGTGACTAACCAACTGTCACCACTACTCAAACATCCGAATATCAGTATGTAAACTAAATTGTGTATTCTTACCAACTGTTGCTATTAATGTCAGATATGGTCCCTAACCAAAGCACAGGCGAGGACAACACATCCTGTAAGATGAGATGCATATGTAAATTGCAGTACGGACATGGGTCAGTCCGATATGCTTATGAAGAGAGGAATGTATCGAGGTTAGTAATTTTAACTAAAGTCAAGGAGGATGAAATTATGGTCCACATTCGTTTTATATCGCCAGACGTCTAATCTCATTGTCGGCCGTTGGATGTCCCAACCGCGCGTACATATAGTTACGACGTTCTGACTATAGTGTTGCATATTATTGGACCAGGACTATAATGCATGGATAGCATTTATGATGTATGATTCAATTCTAATATATAATGTTTTCATAATCAACCTCCATGGACTGTCTACTGTTTGAAATGTATATTAAAAATTGTGTGGACTCGAGAAGAGACTTATCACGTTCATTGAAGTTACAAATTCAACAATTATGATACTGAGTTCAAACCTTGTGACAGACAGAAAGTATTAACTCACATTCGCGTAACTATTCCAACAATAGCACGATCAAGAATTAATGAATCAGATGACCAGAACTAAGAAGCTTATTGAATCAATGAGAACGGTGGCTGTCCACAACGACCACTGAAATAGAAGACGGGGCCGCAACAACAATAAAAGAAGTGAATTTAGTCTTAAAGCCCCTGCAAACAAAGTGGTTGCCCATTGCTGGGGAACGAAGGAAGAAAACAGAAATTTTCTTGAGATTACCATACTTTCACGGACTGTTTACGATTTACAAGAAAAAACGTTCAAGTCGACATGATTTCCGAACATGACGTGGCTTGTGTAACTATGCTTCAATGCAAATCAGTGACGTCACAATATTCCATGTACAAGACAACGATCGGAGGACGATGCCAGCTCACCTAATGTTTCATTCAAGAATACAACTTCTCAGTAGATCATAGGATTGCAAAGACATTATTTACCTAACAAGGAGCAAAACAGTACCTATTCACTCTAGTCTATAGGCCGTTGGTGTATGAAGATCACGCATCGGACGACGGGTTAAAAGATAAGTGTCCTCAGTTCGTGACTGTTGTATCATATTCATAAGAAACATCACTGTGTCTAATTCACATTTTGCAGGCATGTCCGTTCTATATATTTTTATTTATTGCACGTTTAATATTTGTTTTCAGATGTTTGTGATGTGCCTAATACTTGTGGGAGGTTGGAGTGGGAGATTCAGATGAATAAATTATGGCTCTACGGATTGCCGTATTTTCCTATTCTGAACGGTCTTTATTGTAGTGAATTTAATCGCAGTTCGCGGAGAACGCGTCGATGGTATTTCCGGGGCCTGTTTCGTTCGGGTCTTCATTTAATTCATAGTATATGTCATATGTCTATTTTGGTGAAATAATCGGTGTATATTATCGTATTCAGTTTAAAATTTATTTAGTTTGACAACAATGTTAGTAATCTATCTTGTTCTTTCTGGTCTTGCTATTATTTAGATCATTTTTTTTTGTATTACCGTCAATGAGACAATGGTTGCGTGATTAATTGTTGGGTACGCAGATTTAGATCTATATTCAGTTAACCTTCACCCTACTCTATATTTCCGGTTTGCAGATTTGGTTTCATAATATCAATTTTTATTGTAGAAAAGTCTTGTTTTCTGATAATATGGTTTGTTTATCCTTGGTTTACCCATCGTATCGTATGTCCTCATTTCATCTGTTCATGATTTAACACTAATAATATAATTTCTTGCTTAATAAGAGTGTATATGAATATAATTAAAATTTAATGACTTTTAAGGAGAATTAGGGACTTTGCACCAATTTGCAGTGGTAGTCCAAGAAATGGGCGATGCACTTTATAGCTCATGATTAAGGCATAATATAATAATAATATATATTTATAAAATAATTTGACTTTTTAGTCTGTCCTGCATATCAAGGACATAGTCTATTCTATTTGGTACCTTTTTTCCATTACTACATGACTTACTTAGCACATATCACTGACTGAATGATATAATACTTGAGGAATAATACTATTTATTATTAGGTGCATGATAGTAATTCAGCACCCGAAATAGATAAATATCATAACTATTTATGATATATTAACGAGTATATATGTAATATTTTTCCCAACATAGTATGTCTATGTATGGAATCTACAAATAATAGTTAGATAATATTACAATTAATTAAATTGAACATTCCCAGATTAAGTTCAATAATATTATGATTGTTTATATCGACTATTCATAAATTGAATAAGTATAATAATTACTTAAAATTTATTGGTGATTATTACATAACCATTACGTACAATATTAAACGTCAAGATGCTTAACTTAGACTATTTTATTAAAAATGGTAAAGATTTTGGGAAAAAAGGAGAACTTCTCGAGGCTTATGCATTGGCTGAATTTGCAAAATATAAGGCAGAAGAGGAGGAAAAGAAAGCCCATTGCTAAAGCAGAGATGGAAGAACTTGAAAGAAAACAGGCGGAAAAGAAGGCAGAATTAAGACAAGAAGAAGAAAGAAAGATAGCAAGAGATGAAATCCTACGGATTGAAGAAGAGAATAAATTGAAACGACAAGAAATCATACTGCAGCAAGAAATGGAATTGCAACGACTTAAATTAGAAACAGCAAAACTTAATTCACAGGGCGCTGCAGCAACCCAAAATGATACTGCTCAATCTGGATCTTCATCCACACGACTTAAAGGTAATTATTACTTTAAGCTGCCTCCATTCAAGTTACATGTAGATGACCTTTCATCGTGGCTCGCGCGCTTTGAGGACATATGTAAGGTGAATAACCTTGACAAAGCGGCATGGGCACTGAAACTTAAGGAATTTCTAGATGGCGAACCTGCAAGTGCAGCACAAAATATAGATCCAACACTATCAACAGACTATGAGGCCATTAAGACGTTGTTACTACGTCGTTTCCACTTGAACGAAGAGGCATGTAGATTGCGTTTTAAAAGTTTGTTGCCGGATAACAATAGAGATTTCACAGGTTTTATTGCTAACATACGCAATACTTTTGACAGATGGGTTGAACTGGCAGGTGTCAACAAATCCTACGACAAGTTAGTCGATTTGTTATTGAGGGATAAAGTATTATCGTCTGTCAGCCCACCATTCTTTGCTTATCTGCAAGAAAGAAAACCAGAATCTATTGATGAGTTAGAAAAAATTTCTTTAAATTACTGCACAGCTCATCCGAATGCTAATATTTCTGGCACATTGATAAGAGAACCACTTCCTGTAGCCTCCAATATGGCATATCATAATCATAACAAACCTAGAACACACAGTGTAGACAGGGGTAGGTTCAAAGGAAACTATGACATTAATTTTCATAAGGGACAGAATAACTTTAACAATAACTTTAATAGAGGACGACAACAAACCAGAAACTATTCACCTCAGTCAAGAAATAACAGTAATCCACGTAACTCAAGTTATAATCGATCATATAACTATAATAATGATTACAAGTGGAACAATAGCGATAATTATAACTCGAGACATCGAGATAACAGTTACAATAGAGGAAAACGGGATAATTCATCTAATTCTTCTTGTCATCGTTCTGATTGTTGTAGATCGACAACTTCTAAGCATACTGCGGGGGCCGCTTGTACTACTGCTACAACCCCTAGGGTTCAGAGTTCTACTACTGATAACAAAATACAGTCATCGTCTACTTGTTTTGCAATGAATTATAACGTGGCAAATAGTTGCCCAACATGTAATCTTATATTTCAGAAAGCAAAAGAGACAGTTCTGAACTGCGGTCATATTCTACCAGAAGTCAGTCTAGCAGTCAATGACGGAACAGGATCACTGATCTTCAACAGAGGAAAAAGTTAATGGATCCATCGTCTCAGTCTTAAGAGATTCGGGATCGACCACGATCGGAATCCGTCAGACACTTGTTCATCCAAATTGTGCAACTGGAGAACATGTCAGGTGCATGACTTTTGGGGGAACCATAGAATATTATCCAACAGCTATTATTTACATTGACACACCTTTCTTCACAGGCAATGTTAAAGCATGCATGTTAAGAAACCCAATTGCCGACCTTATGGTGGGATGCATACACGGGAGTAAAGATTGCACACCAGATGAGATTATTCAATGGGAAAAAAATAATCTATACATCGGAAATGCAGCAATAACCAGAGCACATACAAAAAACAATTAGAGACTATAGACACGGAAAACAAGGAAACAAAATGATCATGAAATATCGAGATTCATTCTGCTATTGACCGAGTATCATTTGCTGCAAAACAGAGGGAAGACAGGTCACTAACAAAATTTTTTACGCTGGTCAACAAAGATGACAATCTTTTCTAGGAACATAAATTATAGTCAGTGGTTTAGTATTAAAAATGACATTTTATTAAGATGTTTTATGGATAAAACTCAGATTAGACAACAAGTCATGGTACCTTTTGCTTTTAGGCGGTACATACTTCAACATGCACATGATTCTAAGTGTGCAGGTCACATGGGTTATACTCGTACACGTTCACGAGTATTATCTTCTTTTTTTTGGCCGGGAGTATCACGAGATATTTCACAGTACGTACGCTCCTGTACGATATGCCAAGAAGTGAAAGCACGGGGAGCCTTTCACACGGCGCCTATTCAGGCTTGTGATATATCGGTGAGACCTTTCGACAAAATGGCCATTGATATCATTGGCCCACTTTTACCATCAGCCAGAGGACATAGGTTTATTCTCACTTGCATCGATTTATGCACACGATGGCCAGAAGCCATCCCATTAAAAACAACCACCACAACAGATGTAGCTGATGCACTACACTTGATCTTTTCTAGAGTAGGTTTTCCTAGAAAAAACTTTTGTCAGATCATGGTTCTCAATTTATATCTGAGACTATGACGGAGGTAATGAAGACTTGGCAAATAGATAGAAACCTCAGCAGCATTTATCACCCAATGAGTAATGGTGCTGTAGAAAGACTTAACCGTACACTCAAACAAATGCTACATAAAGTTACAGTTAACCATCCACAGGACTGGGACAGAGTGCTACCAGCGGTGTTATTCGCTTATCGAGAGGTGCCAAATGAACAAACTGGCTTCTCTCCGTTTCATTTAGTCTTTGGCGCTCCTCCAAGAGGTCCTATGGGACTGATAAAAGATTTATTAATCGATTCTGAGATGACTCAGGACACTCAGTCATCCTATGAATATGTAATTAATCTCTGGAATAACATTATTGATGCCTGTCAAATGGCAACAGCTTCATCTGAGGCTGCGAAAGAGAAAGCTAGAACTTTCCAAAACAGTAATAGACGATTACGTCAATTATTTCCAGGAGATCAAGCTTATGTGTTATTGCCACATAACAATAATAGACTACTAATCTCGTGGAATGGTCCTTACCAGGTTATCAATAAGATTTCTGATGTTGATTATGTCCTGGACATTAAGGGACATCACAAAATATTTCACATAAATATGCTCAAGCAATTTCATACTCGACCTGAACATCTACAAGCTATTTTTCATGAATTAGATGACACTTTCAGACCTACATGTCACTATTCTAATTTATCCGTTATCCAGGAAGAAGAATCTTCTTTTCCTGAGGTACAGTTAGCTTTACCTGTACCTGTAGTACAATCTAGCGAATCTTGGCGGGACGTAACCATCTCTTCGTCGGTTACACCGCAACAGCATCAAAAGATTGCTGATCTGCTACAATCTTATCCAGATGTGTTGACCGATGTTCCAGGTCGCACATCAGTCATTAATCATGACATCACTCTTAACGAGGATACTCCAATTCGGGTACATCCTTATTCTGTTCCTATACACTTTCTTACTAAAACTACTAAGGAACTTGAACAGATGTTATCTTTAGGAATTATCGAAACTAGTAATTCCCCATTTTCTTCTCCATTAGTTATTGTCCGAAAGAAGGACAATAACATTAGACTATGCGTCGACTATAGAAAATTAAATGCACAAACGATAGTTGATAGCGAACCACATCCACTTCTCGATGACTTACTGCCACGTCTATCGACAGCAACTATATTTACTAAGATAGACTTAACTAAAGGTTATTGGCAGATACCACTAACCGAAAAAGCAAAATACTACACAGCGTTTTCAACTCCGCTAGGTCTATACCAGTGGAACGTGATGCCTTTTGGGCTGGTTAACGCTCCAGCTACCTTTGTTCGCATGATGCGACACATTTTTTCAGGTAGACCAGACATTATTACATATATAGATGACATATGCTTGTTTAGTTCATCTTTTGAGGAACATTTTTTGGGTCTTGGATACGTTTTTGATACCTTGAGAAGGTACAAGTTAACTGCTAAACCTACAAAATTACAGGTAGCATTTCATGAGATCACTTTTTTTGGGTCACATTATTGGAGCTGGATATATCCGAACATTACCCAGTACAGTTTCAAAAATTTTAAACATTTCCGTTCCTCAAACGAAGAAACAAGTGAGAAGCTTGTTAGGTCTAGTCCAATATTACAGTAGATTCGTACCTAACTTGTCATCCATCACTGCTGTATTGTCCTCATTACTAAAGAAGAACATGCCAGTGAAAGTGACATGGACTGACGAATGTGACAGAATTTTTCGGCAAATAATTTCTATATTTTCAAATCCACCTATTTTGAGATTAATTGATGCTTCTAAAAAGTTCATTCTTCGTACAGATGCGAGTAACTACGGAATTGGCGCATGTTTGCTCCAATACCATGACGACATCCTCCATCCAAACTTGTACGTGTCACGAAAACTGAAACCACCAGAAGTGAAGTACTCTACGGTTGATCGCGAACTCTTAGCCGTCGTGTGGGCGATAACCAAACTAGAAAAAATTCCTACTGGGAGCCCCTTTTGTAGTACAAACCGATCAAAGGGCCGTAGCATCACTACAACGAGCAAATCACAAGAGTCCAAAATTGACCAGATTTGCTATACTCCTCCAACCCTTCGAGTTTTCAATCGAGTACATCACAGGATCCGACAACATCTTGGCAGATACATTATCTCGAAATCCTAATGATGTCGATTCCTAATTTACGTTGTTTGTCGCAAAGACAATACTATGTACAGAGAAACTTAATCAAAGAACATAGCACCATCGTTGCTTTTTTGACACATGAATGAACCATTTACTCAGCTGCTTTCTATAGGCAAATTATACGCAAAGTGACTGCAATCAATTGACACTATATTCGTCTTTACACCGGGACTTTCCTGGTTTACATTTGTCACAACATTGTTTCAAAACACTTCGGATAAAATAAATGACATTCCAGTCGAACTAATTCGTTATATAACGTGATTCAGAATACTTGAACATTTTGTCTAATGGAAATTCAAGGATCAAGACTACGAATGGATCTTCATATCCAATGTTAATTACTTTAATTTATTCTTTAAAACTAATCCACATTAAAATGACAAGTGAGTTGAATTTTAAAAAAATGAATGAAACTTAAAAAAAATGAAAGAAAGAAAAGAAAACTCACATAATTCTTTGATTATATTCTTAGAATTACATGATTATATTGCATACTATTGTTTAAATTAGTTAGAAAGGTATTAATAACTTAATACTACACTTACTTGATGTTCAACACACATAACTTAGTTAAATTTATACATCATTTTTTTTCTTTCTCTAATTTATTCTTTATTCGTTATTATGTCTTTCTTTAACAGATCCTCTCATTTTTCTTACATTAGATTTTCAACAACTTATTCTTATTCCATACCTAGTATAGTTATTTAGTTTAATTTTAACACTTTAAATTAGTCTGACATGACATTTTATCACGACATATTTTAAGTTAATTAATTATTTAATTAGAGATCGACATTACCATTCTCTTTTAGTTCTTATTACCATTTATATTTATTTATGATATAAATAATGAATATATTACATGACTATTGGTTAGTCGACATGACCACGACATTGGTTCTAGACAGAACGTCGTAGGCCATATGCCGCAATCTCGTTAAATTTTTTTTTTTGATATTGTTAACATATTGGTATTTTTTCAGATGGGTTTTTGTTAAAAAAAATCTATCTAATAGATTTTTTTTTCCCCCAGTGGACAGGGAATTGTTAAGGTATTTTATTGGCATGGTCTGCTAGAGGTTAACAGCATAAGATTAATAGGTGACTACGTTTAATATAATGTAAATAATTGTTAGTTAGTGTACGCGATACACACGATTGATTATGACGTGTATGCGTTGGTATGTCACGCACCGTGACTAGGTTACCACACCCTTTTCTTAGATGACCGTCAAACGGATAAGACGTGTCCTATAATCCTTCCAGTGGTAGGCATGATATTGCCGCACATATGTTATTGCAGTACGGACATGGGTCAGTCCGATATTCTTATGAAGAGAGGAATGTATCGAGGTTAGTAATTTTAACTAAAGTCAAGGAAGGATGAAATTATGGTCCACATTCGTTTTATATCGCCAGACGTCTAATCTCATTGTCGGCCGTTGGATGTCCCAACCGCGCGTACATATAGTTACGACGTTCTGACTATAGTGTTGCATATTATTGGACCAGGACTATAATGCATGGATAGCATTTATGATGTATGATTCAATTCTAATATATAATGTTTTCATAATCAACCTCCATGGACTGTCTACTGTTTGAAATGTATATTAAAAATTGTGTGGACTCGAGAAGAGACTTATCACGTTCATTGAAGTTACAAATTCAACAATTATGATACTGAGTTCAAACCTTGTGACAGACAGAAAGTATTAACTCACATTCGCGTAACTATTCCAACAATAGCACGATCAAGAATTAATGAATCAAATGACCAGAACTAAGAAGCTTATTGAATCAATGAGAACGGTGGCTTTCCACAACGACCACTGAAATAGAAGACGGGGCCGCAACAACAATAAAAGAAGTGAATCGTATAAAGCCCCGCAACAGTAGGCCTACTACATCCTGCGTTAAGTATAAAGATAAACAGATTATTTAAGTGGGCTAGCCATTTCATGAGAATGGCGCCCGCTAAGTTACCAGTATGCGCCTACAACACTAGAAGATCAGGTTTCAGAGCACGAAGAAGATCAAGAGGCAGATGCATAGATAACATCACAGACGCTTCGCAGCATGAGTGGAACGAATAAGTAGGCCTATAACAAGTAAGATACAGTTCCTCTCATTCTGCAATTTGTTGTTGACATTACTGCAGTTAATTGTTATCTCCATGTCTGTCTACAAAAAATACCCGTCAACAAAACGAAAGTTAATAAATAAATAAATAAAATAACGTTGACTAACAAAGAATTTGTGTCTCAATGAAAAAAAAAAAACCAATGTTTTAATGCCAGCGATAATGCGAGCTTGTTGGTGTGCAGAGCTCGTATGTCTACGTCGAACGAAAAGAACAATATTATTAGCACAACTTACCCGTTCCAAATTACGCGCACTTAACCTTGAGGCAATTCAGTCGCAAACTGTATTTCTTCCCTCAATATTAAAATGACGTCATCGTCAAAACAGTCCATACGCCAGTATGTTGATCTAATGAGGAACAACGTCCTTATATAACCGTGACACTTCGTTCACGTGTTAAAAAACTGCGTCTTGTCTACACACAAAAAGGGACCAGTCAACACAGTCAGCACCTTGAGAAGTGACTGGCAGGTCGTTTTCTGTAACAATTCATACTTGTGATACTGTACTGTATATGCAAAGTAGATAAACGAAATGAAATGGGTCCTGTCGTTGACAAAGAGGAAGTTCACTAGGTGTAACAATTCATAAGCTGTGGTTATGACCTTTAAACATAGGGATAGGAGGGCCAATTTTAATGCAGTGCGTCAAGTGTTTTGAATATCAAGTCAAATAAAGTGCCGCGCCTCAAGGCCCAATTCTATTCATTAGGATGGGGTACAGGCAGGGCCGGATTAATCCAAGAAGATAAGCAACAACGTCCTTATACAACCGTGACACTTCGTTCGCGTGTTAAAAAAACTGCGTCTTGCCCAAAAAAAAAAAAAGAGGGGGGAGCAAGACTTAACAATACTGTCAGGACATTGAGAAGTGACTGGCAAGTCGTTTTTTGTAACAATTCATATACGTGATTCTGTACTGTATTATGCAAAATAGATAAACGAAATGAAATGGGTCATGTCGTTGACAAAAGAGGCCAAAAGCTTAATTAAAAGAATAATAACTGACGAATGGACAATAGAGTGGGATGGAAGTCTGAAGGGCAGGCATGCATTTAAATTGTTCAAGACTCCAACGAGAACGTGTCAGGTATCTAGAGACCTAAACATCCCTAGCAATAAGAAACTTCTTAGACTGCAACTAGGAATGGGATATTTTAGAATAGAAAAACTTTTCTGTGCAGAGTATCTAGAAAAATAAAATAATATATATCATTTCCTACTAAAATGTAGGAAGTATGAACAACAGAGAAAACCAATATTAGATTATTTACAGGCATGCAATTCAACCATAAATGTAGAACTGGTGTTGAGAATGGATAGACCTAGAGAATTGCACAATATAGTAAAACAGTATATAACAAGAACTAAAATTAATATATAAGGATCAGTTATGGTGTGAGGAAAAGGGTTAGTCTGATGGAGTACTTGTTTGGATGATGGCAGATAGTTTGTGGATTTTCTTCTTCTTCTTCTTCCTCGTTCGTCCTGAAAAAGACGTTGGTTGCGTTGTGTCTGTTTACACCGGAGCTGCGATATCTGCGCCAGTCGGCCGACACATCCGACTTCTGCACGGCATTTTTTGGGACCGGGTTTGCCTTCCCTCTTCGATCCCTACTCTCTCAGCCAGACTGCAGTGATGCAGCATGTTTCCAGGACCACCACGTGGAGGTGGAGTAGGGTCTTGGTCAGCTCTGGTTCGCTGACCCTGACGCAAGCAGTCAAGTTATGGGTCGCTGACTGCATTCTCTATTGATGCATCTTTGGGTCCCGTTCGTGGATTTGATGTAATATCGGACACCTCCAGGCTTTCTCACCCCCTTCCACCTTGTTAACAGCAGGGCAGATGTGAGAGACTTTATTTTGTTTATGTTTGTTTGTTTGTTTTTTCTTGTTTGCATTAGTTTATTTTTCTTGTTTTTTTTGACTCATGAAAAGGGGATGTCACACACAAATTGAATCACACAATATTGGTTTTGATTTACTAGGTCTATATTTGGACTGAGTGGAAGGCAGAAGAAGTTACTATATTTGGATATCGGAAATCTGATTTTATTTTCTTGAATTTATTACACTCTTTTCAAGCTATAGTATCAGGCCAGCCAATATATATATATATCCTTAATTTGTCACCACGGATGTTCAGACCCATTAGTATAAACAATGGCTTCATTATTCCCAGCATGGTATGATTATTTATTAGCCGATCAATTTCCAGCTGTGCCCTCTCAATGGCCCAAGTTCTTCACTGTCTGCCAAAGCATATAAGATTTTACATGGGACATTGCATATCTGGATCTAACTGACAGCAATCCAAGCATCTGTCGCATCGTCACGATGGGGGTGTCATCTCGCATACAGCCCAAGACTAAACGCATCCCTTTATTTTGAATGCGTTCCAGTAGTTCACATTGTGATATTGACAGCGTGAGTATTCTCTGACATTACTCGATGACTGACATGATGTCACACAGAGTTTTATGATCAATAAATTGACTATATTCTCTTCTGTTTTCTACCCGTGTCCTCTATTTTATTATCACTCTCTACCCTTTTCCTGTATTTTTCACATTCGTTCGTTTGCAAAAAATATTTTCTTTCCCATTCTCACTTTCCCGTTTTTCTTTCTCATACTGATACGCATTCTATTACGTAGATGTCAGTCAGACGAGAAACTGTGAATATTCATCTGGTCAGACACAGAAAGCAGACAGGTGTCTATACTTCTCTCATGACACAGCGCTCTTGGGCTAGATTCTCGACATAAACGTGTGAGAATTCACTCTGTCAGACATGATGAGGAGACATATTGTCTGGGATTTCCATCTGACAAGTAGTTGTACGACTAAGTTGCTCGGTGAAGTGTGGAAACTGCCACCTAATGAGACTTACCGTCTACATTTTCACCGGACATAGCGGTTTTTATGGCTGAGTTCTTGAGGTGTGAACGGCGCGCTCATGCATTGCTCAGGTATGAGAATAGCAGTGAGGTGTCTAAGACGCGTTTGGCATGTTATGTCCAGCGTCTAAGGTACGTAGGTGTTAATGAGAAGGGGAGAGATCAGGTTTTTGGAAATAGTGGGATCCTTTGCCTGGTTTAAAATATTAACCAGAGTTTGAAACTAGATTTCATTCGTACTCCTAAATCGGCAGTAGACAGATCGCCAGGCTAGAAGAAATATCTTGTGTATTGTAAAGTCTTTAGTTTCTGGGCAACATTTTGCCGAGTTCTAGACTATTATATTGAATGATTCTAGTTCGTGGTATTAATCTTTAGTTCTGTGCGGAGGTAAATATTATATATTAGATATCTAGTATTTTGTGAAGTGATTAAGTGTTTATCGCCTATTTCATTTTAACTAGTTCTTTTGTGCAGAGACAATTAAAATATAATCTGTATTATTTTCTAGTGACGTGTTTCAGTGGAAAGCAGAATAAATTATATTTCTAGCTTAAAATCATGCAGCTATAAATGAATTTGATTTTACTGCTAAATAATCAGACGAGAATATATTTTAAAAACTAACTTATAACTGCATTGCTACATCTTGAGTATTGACGGAATACGTAGGTATTCCTAATTCATGATGATTGATTTTTTAAATATAACTTATTTCACTGGAAGTTTTAAATGATAAGTCAAGCTGTACGCTTGCAGTTTAAAATGTAAGTTATAACGAGTACATAGTATGTATAATTATTTTATATGTGTTTTTCCTTTTTTCAGTGAATAGTGGGGTGACCCAAACTTTGCCAGCGTTAAGTACAGAGTTAATATCTGTGAAGAACAAAAACATTCTTTCCTTAAAGACTTGGTCTATAACCTTTACAGGAACTTTAAAGATTTTAAAGAAGTAACTGGCCCATCGAGCCTGATTTGATTCTTCCAGAGAATAAAACCGCAAGTACCTTTTAGCCCATGCAGCAAGTAACATATTAACGCCAGTAACTCTCCGACCCTGTTGACTAGTGGTGTGGTGACCAAATAAAGTCCTAACCTGAAAGAAGACACCGATCTGACATTCCTCATTTCTAAAAACCTAAGCTATTGACACAGTGCTCGTTGTTAATGTCAGTGCCTGGACAATTTTAATGTGACCTAAACAGACATCCGAAAATAATAACACCCAAGGAATCGTTCCCTGAAGCAGAGAATTCAACCCGTCTTTTTTGGAACTGGGGATTTCTTGGTCAAAGATTGCCATTGACGATTCTGTATGTGAATGTCCTAAAAATTATGTTTCCAGATGCTGTTAACAAAGCTGTAAGTATGCAAGAGAGCACGTGGCCACGGCTGAGTAAATAGAGTGAATGCAGGTCTGAGTGTTTCTTTATTGTTGTAATTTGGCACCCATTTTGCTGTCTTAACTTTCTTTATGCAAGTATTGCTAACCATATTTTCCCTTAGAATAGACCAGAGATATCAAGTATGTCCATACTTTAAAAAGGGGAAATATTAGACCAAATCATATGTATCCGTGACTCTTTGGGGCTATCATCTTTCTCCTAACGGGACTGTGGGCTAAACATCGAGGGAAGATCATACCAGTGGGTCTATATATTGTTTTGTAGCAATTCATTGACTTGATGCTTATTTGTATATATATTTGATGTAAATTTTTGGATGTTGTGGTGGTGGAAGTTTATATTGATATTTAAACTGCCCTTAAATTTAATCAGCGTGTTGGTCAGCTCGTTCTAGAATATCTATATAATCATTTGTTATAGTTTTCCCCACGTCTATACGTCTAACTGTCGTCTTGTATGTGCGTGCACATGAGTGGATGAATTATATGGATATATATATATATATATATAATATATATATATATATATATATATATATATATATATATATATATATATATATATATATATATATATATATATATATATATGTCTTTAGACTGTCTGACTCAATCTAAATCTGTCGTAGAAGATAGGTGAAAGAGAGAAGATTTCTCGATTTCAGAGACAGCCTCTATCATAGTCTACCATCTCACTCGTGGAAATCTATTGCTATTACTATCTCTCACTGTGAATATCACTTATTCAAATCTGTTCAGAAGGGACCAACCCAAGTCTTAATTCTCCTACCAAAAATCTAAGACAAATGGGGTCTCGTCTATCGGGATTTTGAACTTAAGGAGAAGAATCTTTCTTTATTCTGATATAGAGTAAGAGTGTGATGTCTTGTGAGTTTTTTGTACCTTTAAAAATAACTATCCCCTAGACTATTGATCTGTTTACGGGCGTGCTGACCACACAAACTGATAAGTGTTTTTCCACAGCATTTTGAGTAATATACATTTGATTTACAGGTTGATTTTGTCGGAATATATGTTAATTACTGATTTTGTAATACTAAACGCTGGTAAAGTTTGTGAGTGTATAACATTCACAGGGTCTGAAGAAGTAGGTGTTTGAGCTAAGCTAAGGAGTGCGTTCAGACAATTACGTCCTGATTAATTGCCTGCCTTACCCTAACTGTCTTCAGGGGTAAACCTGATAATGGATTAAAAATTAAGGGATTTTTTTTTCCTTCCTTAAATAATTTTTCAATAAATTATTTTGTTTCCACTATAGCAACTTATTTTTCAGTGAGTAATCTTAACTACCATTTATTTGGCGTAGTCGTCTGCATTAGGTGCTTTATTGCCGATTAATAGCAGCGATAGTTAGATACTTTATATTTTTGGAGGAGGTATCCCAGGTTAAAGTATATCATCTTTTTGTTTGGTATTTTCTCGTAAGTGGTAGGAACCAGTGTATCCTTTTGCTTAATTCTTTCTCGTCTAAGTCTCAGTCACCTATTTACTATGGCAGAGAGGGCAAAGCTTAGGCAGATGCTCAGACAGGAAGCAATGGAAGAGGGACTGGACGGCGACGAAGCGAAAGCTTTTGTCAGAGACGAACTTGAGAGATATGACGCGGAGAAGAAAGAAGCGGAAGATAGGAGGAAGGAAGAAGCAGCCGAAGCTTTAGAACAGAAGAAAATTGAGGCAGAAATGGAAGCTCGCAGGGCACAACATGAGGAAAGAGATAAGGAGAGACAGCGTGAGGAAAGAGAAAAGGAGAGACAGCATGAGGAAAGAGAGAAGGAGAGACAACAAGAGGAAAGAGAGTAGGAGAGACAGCACGAGTTAGCGCTTAAAGCTCTATAAGTCAATAGTCGTGGGGCTGCCTCTACCTCCAGCAATGGAGAGTCTTCTCCTCATTCTTCCTTAACTGATCCTTCTAACACTCAATCTACTCATCTCACTGCTATGTCTTTTGCGCTAGAATCTTTCCCTTGCCCTAATGAGAAGATTGACACGTATCTAGAAAAATTTGAGAAAATTGTAACTCTGTACGGTTTAGAGAGGTCGCGTTGGAATATGAAGCTTTCTCAGGCTTTGAAAAGCAGTGCGTATGATGTTTACGCCAAACTGGAAAGCAGCCAACAAGAAAATTACGACGTGTTGAAGAAAGCTTTACTTGAGCTCTTTGAAATGAATGCGCGAAAGTTTTTGCAACTGTTTCGCAACAGCAGGAAGGAGAGCTCTGAAACTTTCCAGCAGTTCTCGTCTCGTTTGAAGGGATACTTGACAAAGTGCCTTGAGCTTTCACAGCTCCCCTCTACCTATGAAGGTCTTGAGGAATTTGTTATAACAGAACAAATAAAGAACACTTTGTCTGCTGACACCCGGAGATTTCTAGCTGAGCAGGGTGCAGAAAAGCTTGAAGACATTTTGGAAAAGTCTGAGCGATATCACAATGCGCTGGCTGAACTGCCGGCCACAAAACGTAAACCGACAGAAGAGCATTTTCGAAAGAATAATCTAGACCAATCTTCTCATGCTTCTAATGAGAATAACCACAAAGAAACTGGACCTCAGAAACCCCTTCCTGAAAAATCCAAGTTCTACAAAAACAAGTACCCCAACCACAGTAAACAGTCTGATCAACCCGACCGCCCTACATGGCAGCGCGGCCAGAAAGGACAAGGTGGCAAAGGGAAAACCCCTGAGCACGGGACTAATGATCAGGGCGAGCACACCGAGCCGAAACGCATAGGATGCTTGCTAACATTCTCGCAAGGCGGAATTATTGACAGTGATTCCCAACCTGTAGAGGGGAGAAAGGACCTTCTACGCGAGGTACTGTTATTTTGAACGGTTCTCAAACTTTTTGTTTTATTTGACACGGGGCTTTCTTATGATTGCATTGTTGCCAGACACCTGGTTAAACCTGGTCAAGAGACAGGAGAGACCGTCCAATTTTGTGGAGTTTCTAAGAGTGAGGCACCGACAGCGCTTCCCATCGCACTGGTGGAGATCCACTCTGAGTTTGTCAGAGGTGTGATCAAAGCGGCTGTTATGGATGACCCCATCTACCCAGTCATACTTGGCGGTAGATACGTGTTTATTGGGAAACCGGAAGAGCCGATTTTGGCAGCAGTAACTACAAGAGGGCAAACCAAGAAGGAACGGGAGCCTGCGCCTAATTTGTTACCTATGGAACTTAAAGAAGCGCAACAAAAGGACCCTACTTTGGCACCCTGCTTTAGAAAACTGCCCATGGCAAGGAACCCAGACAGCACGGGGATATGTTTTTTCTAAGGATGGCGTACTTTATCGCAGAACGGGCAAGCCTGACCAAGGTTACAACCAGCTCCTAGTACCGAAACAGTACAGAAGCCTAATCCTAGAAATGGGGCACTCTCTTCCCTTCAGCGGACATATGGGACAGAACGCCACAAACCAACGGATAACCACTCATTATTGGTGGCCAGGAGTAAACACTGATATTATCAGATATGTCAAAATCCTGTGCCCAGTGCCAAAGTGTACCACCCAGGCAACGGAAATCCCCAGTCTCGTTGGGTGAAATGCCAATAGTGGGAACACCATTCGAACGGGTAGTGATCGACATTTTAGGACCCTTCCAAAGGACTAAAAGAAGAAACAGGTTTATCCTGACCTTAGTCGACACATGCACTTTATGGGCAGATGCTATACCGCTAACATGCGCAGATGCCAAGATATCGCAGAAGCCCTCGTGCAGATTTTCATTCGGTTGTGATTTCCTCAGCAAGTGTTGACGGATAACGGATCCCCATACCAAAACCTGTTGATGGATGAGATCGTGAAGATCTTGAGGACCCAACACATCTACACAAAGCCATATACTCCGGCCGGAAATGGGCTCGTGGAACGTGTTAACGGAAACCTCAACATGATGTTAAGTAAACTGGCACAAGTGAAACCTGACGATTGGGATCTTTGTATTCCTGCAGCTTTATTTGGCTACAGAGAATCTCCTCATACGTCCACAGGATTTCCGCCAGCCCCGCTTTTATTCGGCAGACCCATTAAGGGCCCGCTCGAAGCCTTACTTTGGTCGCTGACAGACCAGAAGGCTGATGAGACAGTTGTCTTAGCAAGTAAATATGTATCGGATTTAAAGGGAAGGTTGAAACTAGGATGGGACCTAGCAACGACCAATTTTAAGCGAGCATGCACAAAGCACGCTAACCGATACAGGAAAGTCGCGAAAGAAAGAGAGTTCGAAGCAGGAGAGAAAGTTTTGGTGTTACTCCCTACCGGAAACAACCAACTGAGAATCGGATGGCAAGGGCCGTTTACCGTCCTGAAAAAGATTTCTAAGGCTAACTACCAGATCTCTATTGAAGGAAAGGAGAAGGTTTTCCATTTAAATCTGTTAAAGAGATACTTGGAAAGACCGGGGCCGACCTCCGAACATCTCCTGCAGATCGCCAAAATTGACGAAGATGACGATAGTGGCAGGGAAATTCCACTGCAAGCACACGTAATCGTTCAAAAATGTCAAAAGCGGCAACACTCTTTCAAGCGCGCATGGGAGACATTCCAGAGAAAGAAAACTTTGGGAGTAGACTTGAGTAGGAATTGGAGAGAGATGGAGGGGAAGATGAGAGGGAAGAGGACAGACACCCTGAAGCTACGGATATAGGAAATTTATTTCCATAACGTAGACATGGAGTGCTTCCATATCTTAAAGGGGGGACGTTCTGTCACAGAGAGTTTTATGATCAATAAATTGTCTATATTCTCTTCTATTTTCTACCCGTGTCCTCTATTTTATTATCACTCTCTACCCTTTTCCTGTATTTTTCGCATTCGTTCGTTTGCGAAAAATATTTTCTTTCCCATTCTCACTTTCCCGTTTTTCTTTCTCATACTGATACGCATTCTATTACGTAGATGTCAGTCAGACGAGAAACTGTGAATATTCATCTGGTCAGACACAGAAATCAGATAGGTGTCTATACTTCTCTCATGACACAGCGCTCTTGGGCTAGATTCTCGACATAAACGTGTGAGAATTCACTCTGTCAGACATGATGAGGAGACATATTGTCTGGGATTTCAATCTGACAAGTAGTTTTACGGCTAAGTTGCTCGGTGAAGTGTGGAAACTGCCACCTAATGAGACTTACCGTCTACATTTTCACCGGACATAGCGTTTTTCGGCTGAGTTCTTGAGGTGTGAACGGCGCGCTCATGCATTGCTCAGGTATGAGAATAGCAGTGAGGTGTCTAAGACGCGTTTGGCATGTTATGTCCAGCGTCTAAGGTACGTAGGTGTTAATGAGAAGGGGAGAGATCGGGTTTTTTGGAAATAGTGGGATCCTTTGCCTGGTTTAAAATATTAACCAGAGTTTGAAACTAGATTTCATTCGTACTCCTAAATCTGCAGTAGACAGATCGCCAGGCTAGAAGAAATATCTTGCGTATTGTAAAGTCTTTAGTTTCTGGGCAACATTTTGCCGAGTTCTAGACTATTATATTGAATGATTCTAGTTCGTGGTATTAATCTTTAGTTCTGTGCGGAGGTAAATATTATATATTAGATATCTAGTATTTTGTGAAGTGATTAAGTGTTTATCGCCTATTTCATTTTAACTAGTTCTTTTGTGCAGAGAGAATTAAAATATAGTCTGTATTATTTTCTAGTGACGTGTTTCAGTGGAAAGCAGAATAAATTATATTTCTAGCTTAAAATCATGCAGCTATAAATGAATTTGATTTTACTGCTAAATAATCAGACGAGAATATATTTTAAAAACTAACTTATAACTGCATTGCTACATCTTGAGTATTGATGGAATACGTAGGTATTCTTAATTCATGATGATTGATTTTTTAAATATAACTTATTTCACGGGAAGTTTTAAATGATAAGTCAAGCTGTACGCTTGCAGTTTAAAATGTAAGTTATAACGAGTACATAGTATGTATGATTATTTTATATGTGTTTTTCCTTTATTCCGTGAATAGTGGGGTGACCCAAACTTTGCCAGCGTTAAGTACAGAGTTAATATCTGTGAAGAACAAAAAACATTCTTTCCTTAAAGACTTGGTCTATAACCTTTACAAGAACTTTAAAGATTTTAAAGAAGTAACTGGCCCATCGAGCCTGATTTGATTCTTCCAGAGAGTAAAACCGCAAGTACCTTTTAGCCCATGCGGCAAGTAACATATTAACGCCAGTAACTCTCCGACCCTGTTGACTAGTGGTGTTGTGACCAAATAAAGTCCTAACCTGAAAGACGACACCGATCTGACATTCCTCATTTCTAGAAACCTAAACTATTGACACTGTGCTCGTTGTTAATGTCAGTGCCTGGACAATTTTAATGTGACCTAAACAGACATCCAAAAATAATAACACCCAAGGAATCGTTCCCTGAAGCAGAGAATTCAACCCGTCTTTTTTTGAACTGGGGATTTCTTGGTCAAAGACTGCCATTGACGATTCTGTATGTGAATGTCCTAAAAATTATGTTTCCAGATGCTGTTAACAAAGCTGTTAGTATGCAAGAGAGCACGTGGCCACGGCTGAGTAAATAGAGTGAATGCAGGTCTGAGTGTTTCTTTATTGTTGTAATTTGGCACCCATTTTGCTGTTTTAACTTTCTTTATGCAAGTGTTGCTAACCATATTTTCCCTTAGAATAGACCAGAGATATCAAGTCTGTCCATACCTTAAAAAGGGGAAATATTAGACCAAATCATATGTATCCATGACTCTTTGGGGCTATCATCTTTCTCCTAACGGGACTGTGGGCTAAACATCGAGGGAAGATCATACCAGTGGGTCTATATTTTTTTGTAGCAATTCATTGACTTGATGCTTATTTATATATATATTTGATGTAAATTTTTGGATGTTGTGGTGGTGGAAGTTTATATTGATAATTAAACTGCCCTTAAATTTAATCAGCGTGTTGGTCAGCTTGTTCTAGAATATCTATATAATCATTTGTTATAGTTTTCCCACGTCTGTACGTCTAACTGTCGTCTTGTATGTGCGTGCACGTGAGTGGATAGAATTATATATGTTATATATATATATATATATATATATATATATATATATATATATATATATATATATATATATATATATATATATATGTGTGTTTAGACTGTCTGACTCAATCTAAATCTGTCGTAGAAGATAGGTAAAAGTGAGAAGATTTCTCGATTTCAGAGACAGTCTCTATCATAGTCTACCATCTCACTCGTGGAAATCTATTGCTATTACTATCTCTCACTGTGACTATCACTTATTCAAATCTGTTCAGAAGGGACCAACCCAAGTCTTAATTCTCCTACCAAAAATCTACGACAAATGGGATCTCGTCTATCGGGATTTTGAACTTAAGGAGAAGAATCTTTCTTTATTCTGATATAGAGTAAGAGTGTGATGTCTTGTAAGTTTTTTTGTACCTTTAAAAATAACTATCCCCTAGACTATTGATCTGTTTACGGGCGTACTGACCACACAAACTGATAAGTGTTTTTCCACAGCATTTTGAGTAATATACATTTGATTTGCAGGTTGATTTTGTCGGAATATATGTTAATTACTGATTTTGTAATACTAAACGCTGGTAAAGTTTGTGAGTGTATAACATTCACAGGGTTCTGAAGAAGTAGGTGTTTGAGCTAAGCTAAGGAGTGCGTTCAGACAATTACGTCCTGTTAATTGCCTGCCTTACCCTAACTGTCTTCAGGGGTAAACCTGATAATGGATTAAAAATTAAGGGGATTTTTTTTCCTTCCTTAAATAATTTTTCAATAAATTATTTTGTTTCCACTGTAGCAACTTATTTTTCAGTGAGTAATCTTAACTACCATTTATTTGGCGTAGTCGTCTGCATTAGGTGCTTTATTGCCGATTAATAGCAGCGATAGTTAGATACTTTATATTTTTGGAGGAGGTATCCCAGGTTAAAGTATATCATCTTTTTGTTTGGTATTTTCTCGTAAATGGTAGGAACCAGTGTATCCTTTTGCTTAATTCTTTCTCGTCTAAGTCTCAGTCACCTATTTACTATGGCAGAGAGGGCAAAGCTTAGGCAGATGCTCAGACAGGAAGCAATGGAAGAGGGACTGGACGGCGACAAAGCGAAAGCTTTTGTCAAAGACGAACTTGAGAGATATGACGCGGAGAAGAAAGAAGCGGAAGATAGGAGGAAGGAAGAAGCAGCCGAAGCTTTAGAACAGAAGAAAATTGAGGCAGAAATGGAAGCTCGCAGGGCACAACATGAGGAAAGAGATAAGGAGAGACAGCGTGAGGAAAGAGAAAAGGAGAGACAGCATGAGGAAAGAGAGAAGGAGAGACAACAGGAGGAAAGAGAGAAGGAGAGACAGCACGAGTTAGCGCTTAAAGCTCTAGAAGTCAATAGTTGTGGGGCTGCCTCTACCTCCAGCAATGGAGAGTCTTCTCCTCATTCTTCCTTAACTGATCTTTCTAACACTCAATCTACTCATCTCACTGCTATGTCTTTTGCGCTAGAATCTTTCCCTTGCCCTAATGAGAAGATTGACACGTATCTAGAAAAATTTGAGAAAATTGCAACTCTGTACGGTTTAGAGAGGTCGCGTTGGAATATGAAGCTTTCTCAGGCTTTGAAAAGCAGTGCGTATGATGTTTACGCCAAACTGGAAAGCAGCCAACAAGAAAATTACGACGTGTTGAAGAAAGCTTTACTTGAGCGCTTTGAAATGAATGCGCGAAAGTTTTTGCAACAGCAGGAAGGAGAGCTCTGAAACTTTCCAGCAGTTCTCGTCTCGTTTGAAGGGATACTTGACAAAGTGCCTTGAGCTTTCACAGCTCCCCTCTACCTATGAAGGCCTTGAGGAATTTGTTATAACAGAACAAATAAAGAACACTTTGTCTGCTGACACCCGGAGATTTCTGGCTGAGCAGGGTGCAGAAAAGCTTGAAGACATTTTGGAAAAGTCTGAGCGATATCACAATGCGCTGGCTGAACTGCCGGCCACAAAACGTAAACCGACAGAAGAGCATTTTCGAAAGAATAATCTAGACCAATCTTCTCATGCTTCTAATCAGAATAACCACAAAGAAACTGGACCTCAAAACCCCCCTCCGGAAAAATCCAAGTTCTACAAAAACAAGTACCCCAACCACAGTAAACAATCTGATCAACCCGACCGCCCTACATGGCAGCGCGGCCAGAAAGGACAAGGTGGCAAAGGGAAAACCCCTGAGCACGGGACTAATGATCAGGGCGAGCACACCGAGCCGAAACGCATAGGATGCTTGCTAACAGTCTCGCAAGGCGGAATTATTGACAGTGATTCCCAACCTGTAGAGGGAGAAAGACCTTCTACGCGAGGTACTGTTATTTTGAACGGTTCTCAAACTTTTTGTTTATTTGACACGGGGCTTTCTTATGATTGCATTGTTGCCAGACACCTGGTTAAACCTGGTCAAGAGACAGGAGAGACCGTCCAATTTTGTGGAGTTTCTAAGAGTGAGGCACGACAGCGCTTCCCATCGCACTGGTGGAGATCCACTCTGAGTTTGTCAGAGGTGTGATCAAAGCAGCTGTTATGGATGACCCCATCTACCCAGTCATACTTGGCGGTAGATACGTGTTTATTGGGAAACCGGAAGAGCCGATTGTGGCAGCAGTAACTACAAGAGGGCAAACCAAGAAGGAACGGGAGCCTGCGCCTAATTTGTTACCTATGGAACTTAAAGAAGCGCAACAAAAGGACCCTACTTTGGCACCCTGCTTTAGAAAACTGCCCATGGCTAAGGAACCCAGACAGCACGGGGACATTGTTTCTAAGGATGGCGTACTTTATCGCAGAACGGGCAAGCCTGACCAAGGTTACAACCAGCTCCTAGTACCGAAAGAGTACAGAAGCCAAATCCTAGAAATGGGGCACTCTCTTCCCTTCAGCTGACATATGGGACAGAACGCCACAAACCAACGGATAACCACTCATTATTGGTGGCCAGGAGTAAACACTGATATTATCAGATATGTCAAATCCTGTGCCCAGTGCCAACGTGTACCACCCAAGCAACGGACACCCCCAGTCTCGTTGGGTGAAAGGCCAATAGTGGGAACACCATTCGAACGGGTAGTGATCGACATTTTAGGACCCTTCCAAAGGACTAAAATAAGGAACAGGTTTATCCTGACCTTAGTCGACACATGCACTTTATGGGCAGAAGCTATACCGCTAACATGCGGTTAGTGTTAGCTACTTTGTACTTTTGTAAAGGTCCTTCATATTTTCTTGGTTAACAGCTACTTCTGCCTTTCTAACCAACCCACAAACATAGATACATACATACATAAATTACATACATACACACAAAAAGGCAAACATATGCACATCTCCATACATATATATATATACACACACACACATTCACACACGAACATATAATTCAAATGTTCCAACTTGATGTTTCCTATCCCCAAGGTTACAAGTTCTCACCTTTTTTTTTTTTTAACTTGTCCTAGGTAATGGAATGTTCACGTTTTTTCCCAACTGCTTTGCGTCTTTATATTATAGGATGATAGTAATTGGAAAGGGGGAGGGGTTTTTTGCTGGTAGCCAGACAATCTAGGAGATAGTTCTAATGTTTTTCCTCTTGTCTGTTGTAGTTCTTGCAGTATGATAAGTGGTCACTCAGTGATGATGCTTTTTGAGGGGTACATGTTCGCAACCAAAAAGTTGTACTTTGGCCTCTGCAGTTTACGTTGTCGATATTATCTCCGAGGTATGGCTGAGACATATCTACATATAGTGCTCTTGCAGTCGTAAAAGTAGCTCAGCGGTTTTCAACCTGTGCGCCGCGGCGCCCCGGGGCGCCATGACTGACGGTCAGGGGCGCTGTGGGTGGGCGTGGATTTTTTTCGTATTTAGCCGTAAAGAAGGCACAGAGCTGTGGGAAATTTCATTTTTGGTGTTGGCCAGCCTTTGAAGTCCCGCTCCCACGACCCGCCTATCAACTTTCCGCGCATTCTCCTCGCGCGACCATAGTAGGTAACACGGTGATTTTCTGTTTTCAAACGTTTTTGATTGTGTTGTGAGTTTGATATAAACTATGGAAAGATTTTTTAAATTTGGCAAGTGTTAGTAAAAAGCTAGAACTTGTTGAGAATGACAAGGAAAGTGATAATGAGGAAAGGAAACGTAAGTATAGAAAATACGACGAAGGTTACTTAGATTTTGGTATCACGTGCACTCTTGTGAACAATGAAGAGTGTCCACGGTGTGTTTTGTGTTTCAAAGTACTCTCTGTCGAATGTATGCTGCCTAGCAAATTGAAGCGCCATTTAGAAAGTGTTCATAAGAATGACGTGGGTAAACCAAGAGAATATTTCTCTAGAAAGCTGAGTCAAATGAAAGAACAAAAATCAACATTTTCTAAGCGGGCGACAATCTCGAGTAAAGCTCTTCTAGCGTCCTACAAGGTAGCATACCAGGTAGCAAAATATAAGAAACCCCACACGATTGCAGAAGAACTCGTTTTACCGTGTGCTATTGATATGGTGTCCATTATGGTTGGAGAGTCCGCGGGAAAACAGCTTTTGCCTATTCCTTTGTCGGACAGTACAATCAGCCGTCGAATTCAAGATTTAGGAGAGGATCTTAATGAACAGATTATAGAAAAAATGAGGGGGAAGGACTTTGCTTTGCAGCTTGATGAGGCCACTGATAGCAATAGAGATGCTCATTTAATCTGTTATGTGTGGTTTGTTGATGAAAAAAAAATGAAATGGTGGAAGATCTTCTTTTTTGTAAGACATAAATGCAGGTACGACAGGCAAATATTTATTTGAAATTGTGGACAACTTCATGGCGGAAAATAAAATAGACTGGGCTCATTGTGTTGGTGTGTGTATAGTTGGTGCTCGTCCAATGTCGGGCTGTTACAGTGGCCTACAAGCCCCCATCCGCGGCAAAGCTCCTGATGCTGTTTGGACCCACTGTATTATCCATAGAGAAGCACTAACTTCACAGCATTTGATTGTTGATTTGAATCAAGTCCTGCAAACTGTCATAAATGTGCTGAACTTTATTAAAACTCGACCTCATAGAGCTAGATTTTTCAGTAAAATGTGTCACGATATGGGGGCTGAGCATACGTCTCTCTTATTTTATAGCAGCACCCAATGGCTTTCCATAGTAAATGTATTATCGCGCATTTTTTAACTTAGGCGGCAACTCTATTCTTATCTTGAAGAAGAAAACCATGTCAGTGCTAAGTGCTTTCTGGACACTGACTTCCGGTTAGAAGTTGCATACCTCTGTGGTCTTTTTGAAAAGATCGAATGTATATTTAAAAAACTCGTTGAATAAGTCTCTGCAAGGAAGTGAAACTCATTTGATTCAACTTACTGACAAAGTTTCGGCCTTCAAAAAAGAAGCTTCTTCTTTAGAAGAGAAAAATCAATGAAGAAGGAGAAATGGACTACTTCCCAGGTTTGCAGCAGTTCATTACAGAGAATGAAATAGATTTTAGTGCAGATATTGTTTCTATAATTCAAGGACACTTATCTCAACTCAGTGTTCATTTTGAAAAATACTTTCCTGAAAACTGTGAGGTTTCAGTGGGTTCAAAGTCCCTTCAGTAATGTGATGCTCCTTCGGACTTCAGTACTACAGAAGAGGAAGAACTGATAAAAACTTCATCAGACTCTTCACTACAAGCGAAGTTTCCATCAATGGCAGCAAAACTTTTGGTATTCAGTAAAACAGGAGTTCCCAAGCTTGAGCAAGAGAGAGCTGAAGATATTAATTCCTTTTGCAACTCCCTATCTCTGCGAAGCTGGGTTTTCAGCAGTGGCTCTCATAAAAACCAAGTTCAGATTAAGACTTGATGTGGAGAAGGAAATGAGGGTAGTTGTATCTCAATTGGTGCCAAGATTTGACAAAATGAGTAACAACAAGCAAGCTCAAGTTTCACACTGAGGTGACTGGTACTTTATTCATCATATTTTTTAAGTTTTACTGTACAAGTGTTTCGTTATGGAGATTGAATCATGAGTGCAGTATATCAGTGAATGATTTTCAGACAAAAATATAAAAAAAATGTTAAAATGAAACTACTTTATTGGGCTGTTTTATTTTTTTATAGTAGTAGGGTTTTTAAAGTGCACTTTGTGTATATTTTTTTTCTTGTACGTGTAATTTTTTCACAGATAGTCCAATAGCATTTGTTATTAAATTACATTTTAAAAATTACATTGTTTAAAAGCCTTTCCAAAGATCTCCTGCTCAAGAAAAGTTAAGCTAAATGTCGAAACATCGCGAGTTTTTACCAGTTATCCCACAGGGGAGCTGCAGAAAGAATGTAGGTGGTCAGGGGAGCCATGGACTCAAAAAAGTTGAAAATCGCTGCCGAGTAGCGAGCGGTCCATCCACTGCTGCTTTCAGATGTTGTGCATCACGTATTTTCTGGTTCTTAAATTGGTGGAAATGATCAATTGTGGCTCTTTTTTTAATGCTAGTTTGGTAGCACTCTCATTGTCCTGGATGACCATGTGACCTGGTATCCACTACAGAGTGGAATTGATGCCCTGGGAGGGGGGTTAAGTTATTGCTTCAAGTTGGGTGACTGTGGCTTTCTCCAGCTATTCTAAAAGATGTATCATCTTTCATGAAGATCAATTTTAAAATAACTAAATAAAAATAAAACTGCAGGCTATAGGTAAACACAAATAATGATCCCTGGATTACTTGGTAAGTACTATTTGGCCAAACATTGTATCTAAATGATTTATCAGTGTCTTTTACACACTTGTTTTTTTTTTAGCTGGAAACCAAGAATAGAAATATTTCTATCTTGAAACATAAATCTAAACAATAAATATGAAACCTTACCAAATGTGATGTAGCATTGCTTCGTTGTTCTTAAGTACTTGTTTGATTCCAAAGAGATCACCAGGAAGAAATCTCAGCCACGAGAAGGCAGAAATAAAGGAAACACTTTTGATCATCCTCACCTGAAAACGTATATAACGTAAAGTATTATTAAAGCAAAAATATAGCTACCTGAGCTAATATAGTATTATTACACTGTGGTTGTAGGTTTAACAAACCTTAGTGTTGTTTAGTGGCTTTATAGGCTACGATATGGGTATAGGTATTCAGCACAAAACACTTACCACATAAACATGCTTGTATATCAAATTGACAAGTTGGTTATAGCAGTACCACATTTTGTTGCGCAGAAACAAGTGATAACAACAAAATGTACTTAGGCAGAAAAAAAGATTAGATCTTGCCGATCCACAAGAACTAGAAATACCATGGGTGATGCATATACACAGCTGTATTCAGAAATCCTCACGGCTCTTACACCACTAGAGCACTGGATCCATTTTCCTTCACAAAAAGGCTCGCATCACACAGAAACGACGGTTGTTTTTGACAACATTCACTGCTCTTCTTTAAAGCACAACTCTTCACTTCAAAATCTCTCCCAACTGATTCTCATTAAACTAACTTACTCCTAAAAACACGAAAACAGTTAACAGAACTATCTCTGCCAAAACATGACAGATAAATTGTTCACACCAGTGAACACTAGATGATGTCACGTTCACTACAGTAAACAAATCATACACACCTTCACATTCCCTTCCCACACTACTTCCAGTCACTACTGTTATGCGACAAGCATAAAAAAATGATATTTTCCCCAATAACAAACAGAATAAGATCAAAAATTTATAATACAAAAGTATAAAGCCAATTTTATTTTCTTTACAAGAGCAGTTTTGTATGGTTCTGTTTATAATTTGTTTAATTTTTTTTTCTGACATATTTAATCCTTTTCTTTTCTTCTTTGATACTTAGCCGCCGACCGTCAAAGCAGTCAGTGGCCATCACGCCTAGTGGCGTCTTGTAGGACAACAACAAATTGATTCCCCTTTTCTCAGTCAGCTGCCATCCTTCGTACAGTGCCCCAACTCTGGTTCATTCTTTGCATCTCAGCCTCCACAGTCCTCCGCCAGGTTGTTTTTGGTCGGCCTCTCTTTCGTTTTCCTTCAGGGGTCCAAAGCATAGCTGTTCTTGTGATGGCATCGGGGGTCTCTTCTGAGGACATGACCAACCCAGCTCCAGCGTCTGCCAGCTATGATGGTGTGCATGTCCTCTTGCTTGCTACGAGTAAAGCGATCTTGGTTGGTGATGGTATTCGGCGAATAAGGGCATATATTATTGTAACGAAATCTATGAGATAATCGCTAATTTCAGTAAGATTTTAGTCCTATGATAATAAATAAACCCGCCCTCAGGTGTCTGACTATTGGCATCTTCATCGCCAGTAGAGCGCTGCCTTTTGTGCAGTGGAAATGCTTAAAAAAAATGACCCGCCGTAAAAAATCTAACACGCCTTTTAGTTTCGGTTTCGAGACGTACAATTAACATTTTAACATCTTGCCCGATCTGCTGCACGAAACTGCGGTAAGACTATCTAATTAACGATCTGCCAGAAGTGTGACACCAAACTACGTTCTGAATTAACTAAATCTGTTAACTTTAACGTTATAATTAGTAGTAACTCGGACATTTTCCAGTAGTAAGAACGAAACGACTGTATAAAATTAACGCAAATACTACCAAACGTTTTGAAAAACCCTCTTCGTTCTGCTCGCGGTTCCTTTACTATATACCCGCTGTGGGCAAAGCTAGCAGATATAAACACACAGACAATTTAAATTCTCGCCGCGTAGTGTATTTCTGACGTCACTCATACTAGTTGGTTTATTTGAATAATGAAAAAAATGATAGAGACAGGGGGGAAGATGGCCGACGTGTGTAAAAGTTATATTTGACGATTAACAGTGACAAAACTGAAAATCTGAACCATAATGAAACTTACCATAAAAATCATATATTATGATAGCTTAGTGTCTCCTGAGAAATAATATGTTTTAAAATATATGGTAGTCCAATTATTAGCCAAGTTATTGAGATAATACTATATGTCTACGGACGCTAGGACGGACAGACTGTTATTCTTGCTCGTTTAGACATAACGTTATTGGGGACGCAAGTTTAAAAAAGAGGCATTGGAGTAATTCAAATCCGATTGGGTGGTATAAGAGTATAGGGGTAAAGGGGGAGGTAGGAAAATGTTAACCAAAACTAAACATCTTTTTTGTATTGGCATAACTAACGCAGACTGACCAATGGACTACGAGACACATAGTTTGTTTGGAATTTTGTTTTTTGTTTTTTCAAAACTAAATTCAAAATTTGTTAGTCGCCTGATTTCATTGGCCCGCTCTAATAGATATTGGCCAAAGGCTTAGGGGTCTCGTGGCCATTTGACAAGAAATTTTTATATCAACAAGTACGTTGAGATCAGATGTGATAAATTTTAAAATAAATACTAAATTCACAGTCTGGACAGGGCAGAGAAAACTGAGGCCATATCTTTTGCCAGTCAACGTTATTTGTGACATATTTCTTTGAATTTGTGGTAAGAATGCTTTATGTATTAATATGCTTGATTAAAACTGCAAAAGTTAGATACTGCTATTGGGAAAAGTGAAGGACATGCCGGAGCAAACATTATTGAGTCCTCACATTGAACTGTATTTGACTGTTGCATATTGTTATGATTATGTATTAAATATTATTGTATTAGAAGATGTTAGTAAGCCTCAGTGTTCCACGAAACACTCTTCAACATGCCTAGAGCGTCTATACTTAAGAAAAGAAAAATAATACAAAAGGAGATGTGGTTACTCCACGTTATTGTATTGAAGAAAACTATGTAAAAGTACAGTGGCGTATCTGCCATAGGGACCTGAGGTGTAGTCACAGAAAGGTGTGAGTCATATAAATTAGAGGAGTTCGTAATAACCGAACAGATAAAGAATACTTTGTCGAGTGACAATCGTCGATTTCTGGCTGAGCAAGGAGCAGAAAAGCTGGAAGACATTTTGGAAAAGTCTGAGCGATATCATAATGCGCTGGCCGAGCTGCCGGCCACAAAATGTAAACCGACAGAAGAGCCTTCTCGAAAGAATAATCTAGAGCAGTCTTCCCATTCTTCTCACCAAAATAACCCCAGAGAATCTGGATCCCATAATCCCCCTACTGAAAAATCTTAAGTTCTACAAAAACAAGTACCCCACTAACAACAAACAGACTGATCAACCCAACCGTCCTACATGGCAGCGCGGCCAGAAAGGACAAGGTGACAAAGGGAAAACCCCTGCGCACGGGACAAATGATCAGAGCGAGCACACCGAGCCTAAACGCATCGGATGCTTGCAAACAGTCTCGCAAGAAGGAAGAATTATTGTCAGTGATTCTCAACATGAGGGAGAGAGGCCCTCAACGCGAGGAACTGTTATTTTGAACGGGTCTTCAACTAGCTGTCTTTTTGACAAGGGGCTTTCTTTTGATTGCATTGTTGCCAGACACCTGGTCAAACCCGGCCAAAAGACAGAAGAAACCGTCGAACTTTGTGGAGTTTTTAAGAGTGATGCACTAACAACGCTTTCCATCGCATTGGTGGAGATACACTCTGAAATCCTGTGCCAAGTGCCAACGGGTGGCACCCAAGCATTTGACACCCGCAGTTTCCATGTGTGAAATTCCAGTAGTGGGGACACCATTTGAACGGGTTGTGATCGACATTTTAGGACCCTTAGAAAGGACTAAAAGAAGGCACAGGTTCATCCTGACCTTTGTTGACACATGCACTTTATGGGCAGAAGTTATACCGCTAACATGCACGGATTGCAAGCATGTCGCAGAAGCCCTCATGCAGATTTTTACACGGTTGGGATTCCCTCAACAAGTATTGACGGATAACGGGTCACCATACCGTAGCCTGTTGATGGATGAGATCGTTAAGATCTTGAGGAACCAGAGCCTCTACACAATCCCTTATAATCCGGCCGGAAGTGGGTTAGTAGAACGGGCCAACGGAAACCTCAACATGATGCTATGTAAACTGGGACAAGAGAAACCTGAAGATTGGGACCTTTGTATACCTGCAGCTTTATTCGCCTACAGGGAAGCCCCACATACTTCCACAGGATTTCCCCCAGCTACACTTTTATTCGGCAGACCTATTAAGGGGCCGCTTGAAGCCTTACTTCGGTCTCTGACAGACCAGAAGGCTGATGAGACAGTCGTCTCAGCCAGTAAATATGTGTCGGAATTAAAGGATGGGACCTAGCAACGACCAACCTTAAGCGAGAACGCGCAAAGCACGCTAACCGATACAGGAAAGTCGCGAAAGAAAGAGAATTGCAAGCAAGAGAGAAAGTTTTGTTGCTACTTCCAACCGGGAACAACAAACTACGTATCGGATGGCAAGGGCCGTTTACCGTCCTTAAAAAGATCTCAAGGGCTAACTACCAGATCTCTATCAAAGGAAAGGAGAAGGTCTACCATGTAAATCTGTTAAAGAAATACTTGGAAAGACCAGTGCCGTCCACCAAACATCTCCTGGCGATCGCCATAACTGACGAAGATGATGATAGTGGCAGGGAAATTCCACTGCAAACACACGGCATCTCCCAACAATGTCAAACTCGGCGACACTCTTTCAAGCGCAAACGGAATACATTCCAGAGAAAGAAAACATTGGAGCAGACTTCATGAATAGGAATTGGACAGAGACGGAGGGGGAAGATGAGAGTGAAGATAACAGTCACCCGGAAGCTACTGATATAAGAAATCTATTTCCATAAAGTGGACATGAAATGGTTTCATATCTTTAAGCGGGGACGTCTGTGACAGATTATGATAATTGATAACATCTGGCAGAGAGTCTAGTTTTTTTTCGGTCTATATTGGCATTTTCTTTGATTTTAGATGTATATATATACTAGAGCGTTCTAACTCTAGTTATCCAGTACTCCATAGATTGAGAAGACATCTAGCTACGATTCTAGAATCACTTGTAAAAATGGAGTCTTAGTTTTCGGTGGAGATAGTCTGAGTAGTTTGTATGAAGGTAATTATTATACTATTAGTTGGAGTGATTTAACTAGTTAATCGTAAATTTATATTTTACTAGTTTTCCTGTGCAGGAGTGATTTACTAAATAGGTCCGTCAATTCCCTCTAGATATTTCTCTAAGTTTTACTGTGTTACAGTGGATAGCAGAACAAATAATAATTTCTAGCTAAACTCTTCCAGCTAAAATATAAAATTTTTATTAACTGCTAGTAACCAGTCAGATAATATTTAACCAAATTGGGGCCTAAGTAAATGCACTGATTCATCATGTGTATTGACGAAATATGTATTTATTTTTTAATTCATGATGACTGATTTTTTTAATGACTAGGAATTATTTCACGGGAGTTTTAAACGATAGACTAGCTCTAAGCTTGTAGTTGTAATTTAAGTTAAATAACCGAAGTGAATATATTATATTTTACGCGAGGTAGTACAGGAGTGCGAATTACTATATATATTGGTTAAGTATTATGTTGTTTTTCTCTTTCCCCTACAGTATTTGGGTCAAAACCCTAAACCGTCCCAGCGGCTTCGTGTAACCTCTGAGAATAATCATACTAAAGAACATTTTAATTAGTTTTTGGGTCTTCAAGGTAAATTGGTCTGAGGTTGTGTTTACACCCAGAGAGAGAGACCAAATACCAAACCCAACGAACATTTAAAGTGACTTTGTAAATGGGCATATAGTTCAGAGTTCTTTTGCAGCATCTAATGTACAGTCGGCACGTTGCGGCGACATAAATAACCTTAACATTTCCGATGTTTGATCATTTGTGGTGTGACCAAACGAATTTTTATACTGAGAGAAGTTGCCGACCTGACCTTTCCTAAAGTACTGGAAACCTCAAGATTTCTGGACACTGTGAGCAACTGTGACATCTATTACCCCTGAAAAACTGCTTTGAAGTGACATTAAAACAGTAATCCAACCTAAAAATATAGTCGTAAAGAGAACGCTCCCGGAGAAATTGGGAATTTACCGGTCTCTGTAGAGCTGGGGTCCTCTTTGCCAAAACAAAAGAAACACTGGAGTTCTGTTTGGTGTGGGTGTGTGTGCCGGCCTAAAGTTTGCACTCTCAGAACGGTGAAAATCAAGTTTGTAGGTAAGAACGAATGTCAGTGGCCAACTGTTGTATGGATAGGAAAGAAAGCCAGAATGAGTGGATTCTTTGATCGTATTGCAAATTTCAAGTACCCACTTTGTACTTTTTTTTGATGCAAAGTTTGTTTAGTATTCACTGTTTCCCTTTCAGAATAGATTAAACGTATAAATTGGTGTTCTTTACTGTAGAGGGAAATCCTAGACCATAGCGTATAAACCTGTGACTCTTTTGGGGGTAATAACTTTCTTCATAACGGGGATCTTGTCTCAACAGAGGGTAGGAGGATTACACCTATTGTTTGAGTCTAACTCTGTTAATTAACGGTTCATTCACTTATGTTTAACTTGTATTTGATTTGTAAATTCAAAAGATATTGTTGTTGTAAGTTCCTTTATGATAAATACAAATTTACATAACAACTTTATTACGTGTGTCGGTCAGCTTGTCCCCCCAAAAATCCTTATTCCATTGATGTAGTTTTCACGTCTGTGCGTCTAAGTGTCCGTCACTTATGTGTGTTGTAGAATGTGAGTGGGTGAATATCTTAATATAAATATATATATAATTATATTATATATATATATAAATAACTATATATATATATATATATATCTATAATATTTATATCTAATAAATATCGACTAAGTGCATCACAATAAATAAGTAACGGAACCATGGCCACTCTAGAATCTTTTATGATACATTGGTAAAGAATTTAACAAACAAGGCTGAGGCCTTGAAAGGAATTTGCAATGGCTGAATTGACGCCAAAAAGGAAAACAAGAATTAGGCTGCAAAAAAAAGAGCACAAATCGAGAATATAGCTGAAAAAGGAATTACTTAAGAGGAGAAAAAAGGCTGAGAAAAGACGTCTTGAAGATTTAGAAGAAAAAAGGAAAATGATAGAATTGGAAGAAAAAAGACTCGTTACAGAAGAGAAAAAAATGCAAATTTAATGTAAGGATGGAAGAGGAAAAAATGCAACACATTAGCACATGAAAGGAAATGATGCTCCTTCATTTGGAAGAACTGAAATTAATGGGTCAAAATAAGTAATAACAGCAAAGTCGTAGACTCCAATTACTTCTGGTTCTTCATGGTAGAAGTAACGGCAAATCAATAAATTTAAATTGCCTGTATTCAATCCAAATTGTGAAGACGTGGCATGCTACCTGTCACGCTACGACTAAGTGGTATGTGAGTCACGTAGGTTGGATAACTGCTACAATGGAGTGTGAAGTTGATGAATATTTTTATGGTGGGGAACCTTTAACTATTATAGATAAAATGGATGCAACTCTGCGAAACGAACTACGATAACGTCAGCAGAGTTGCTCTGCTAAAAAAATTATATCAGCTTAACGAGGAAGGGTATCGTCTTCGCTTTAAATCCTTAATGCCTGAAACTAGAAAGGATTTCTCTGATTTTTTTAACTCCAAAATACGTCTCACACTTGATAGATGGATGAACTGTCTAAGATAGAGCGTTCCTAGAGGCATTGTCGATTTGATATTAAGTGATAAAGTAATGTCATCAGTTAATGCAACATTCTCTCGATCGTTTCTTACACGAACGGAAACCACTACAAATTTGAAGGAATGGATCAAATTCTGTACACCATTCTGTGACTGCCCATCCTAATACTGGTATATAGCCATTCACATATTAGAGAAGAATTGCCCGTTGGCTTCGGCCATGGCCAACACCATAATCTCTTTCGAAGTCGATCTCTCAGTCACGATAGAAACTTCAGAAAGGGAGATTATAAGATTTGCAATGGTTTCAAAGGGAAACCCATTTTGTGGTAGTTTTCTATCACAACAAAACTGGAGACAATCAAATATGCCATATAATTTAAATAAAAATAATTATAGAAATTATCAAGGAGATAATTATAACAATAATGATCAATCACGATCTGACTCATTTTTTTAATACACATAACTCACCGAACCAAAACAATGGTCAAAGGAAAAATAATTATCACAGTAATTGGCGTTCAAAGCAAAATGGTGATCGCAACAGGTCATATAATTATAACAATTTTAGAAATAAAAGTCAAAATAGGATCCAGACGTAAAGCTCTTGCTAAAGAAAAAAGCAATTACAGATGTAGCGATTAACGAAACTCCGTACAGAGTTGATGCTCCTGTTGGATGTTGTCTTGAACAACAAGGTGTTATCTGCTGTCACGGTTGACAGGGTTAGACATAATTTTAATGCTCAACACCTTACAGAATCAGAGAGTCAGCACCAAGCACTCAATGCTAATAGTCAGCAGGTTTTTAAGAAATCTTTCCGAGGCAAATACACTTTTCCTAGATATAATTCAGGGGTTTCCTCTCGTGAAAGGTCTGACCATGAATGAGGGTGGATCATGGCGTAAGTCCGATGATGACAATATCAACATACAAAAATACCCCCCTCATGACCATAATAGTAAGAAGTGGAACTTTAATGGCCAATATAGTCAGAATATAATTTTAGATGATAGACAAACTCATAACAATCAAGTTCATTCCTACAGTAATGTTAAACTTGGTTGTGATATTCTAATTGCAGCTAGTCGGAATGCTACAGGCCATGTTAACAGTCATCAGGCAGAGCCTGAGGTGAATGTTTTACGACATGCGCAATCTGCCTATTTGGCAGTGGGTAATACTGCTGCTCAGGATAAGATTAATGGGGATAAACTGAATTGCCCTACTATTGCGCCATGCAAGGAAAAAAAATAATATGTAACTTCATTCTTCTACGCACTTAGCACGCGCGACGCATAATAATTTGAATGATACACGTGCTCAGTTGCGATCTGGCCGAGATCATTTGTCACTGAATCCCACTGTTCTGGTGCGCAACATTCCATCGCATACAACTTGGTATGCACTTCGGACATTTTTTCAGAAGGTTGGTAATGTTAAATTTGTTCGCATGTTCGAACTTCAAAATTCTTTTAACCAGCTTGCTTTTGTGCGCTTTGATAACTATTGTTACGCTCACAGAGCTGTTAATTTATACATGGTTCACTGTTTGTGCACCATCCTCTAGACGTGCAATTTGTACAAAACTCTGCACCCACGCACTTTATAGTTTGCGTTTGTGGGTGCGTTACTTTTCATTCTTCCGGATGTTTTTTGTACTTGTCTCTTCTGCTATCACAGATACTTCTTGGTACTTGACTTCACCTATGTCTTACCATGATTAGCATTTCTTTACTTTCATATATCCTGTCTGTTCAGACTCTGCATTTGTTGTATCTATATTTAGTTATTTTTTACTGGGCCGATTTAACTCAGTATTTTCTTAATCCAACACGACTTTTGTCGCACTGCTTTACTTTTCAACAGGCTATAACTTTAGTTTTTTAGCTTTTGAGATGTGGGCCTTTGTCACCTGCGTTTCCTTTTTCATCTACCAGCACTGCACCTTTCTCTACTTTGTTAAAGAAAGGCGCAACTAACATGAATCGGTGGTCGCAAGAACATCAAACCACGTTAGATATTATTAAATCACTATTTTCTTCTGCACAATGTTTTACGTTTACCAAACGCAGACATATACCTTTTTGTACTTCGCAGCGACGCTTTCTCTATTTTGGGATCGGTGCAGCATTGCTACAGTGTTACTCAGGTACATTACATCCAGTAATGTACGTATCCAATAACTCTTTATCCAAGACCGAATAATTTTGTTCAGTAGGTGTCAGTTTTTTTCTAGATCATACGTACAATTACTGGATGTAATGTACCTGAGTAACACTGTAGCAATGCTGCACCGATCCCGGAAAATTAGAAGCCGTCGTTGCGAATAACCAAGCTTCAACGATTCCTTTTAGGCGCGCATTTTTTTCATTGAGACTGACCAGCCGTGCCCTTACAGCGCTCCAAAACAGGATGTGAAGTCATCGAAATCTACGAGGTACGCAATTGCTTTACAGCAATACCATTTTACTATTCGAGCTATTCCTGGTTCGGAAAACGTACTTGCCTGATGTTCTCTCACGTTGGTCCTCAAGATTCAACCGAGCCACTTGCAGCGCCCTAAAGTGTGACGCCTCTACACTCGATTATGCAATTGCTACATGTGAAACATGATTACTCATTGTTTCAATTACATTAATCTTTTACAAAAACGTCACCGTAAATTCATTTCCATTAAACTATTTATGCCTTCGTTGCGTCAACAGTAACATTACAAGGATTTTTCTATATATATAATATATATATATATATATATAAATATATATAATATATATATATATATATATATATATATAATATATATATATAATATATATATATATATATATATATATCATTCCAGTAATAAAGTGAGGACAGTTTGAACTTAGAAATAAGGTGCTATAGTGTGAACTTAAACATTCCCAACCCGTAAAACAAAAAATAAAGAAAAAAATCAACTCAAACCATAACATGGGGAAATTATTGAGTCTTAAAAAAAATCTGACATTACGACTTTCGTGACATTTTTTTAAATAAACTTCATTTTAGATTACAGTGCCAAACCGCTTTAAGGCGATCTCGGATGTGGCGAATTTCTGTTGTGAAGAACAAAGTTTGTTTATCTCCCCGGCAATTTTCTTCTTTGTCTTTGTAAAAATATGTCGGTTAAGCGGAATCCGTTTATCACGAATTTTCGGATATGCCGAACGATTAAACGTGTCCCGACCATATATAATTTGATCTGCTTAAGGCGAACTTTTTTTCAAATACAGTACCTGGACATTTGTACAACTTTTCGGCTATTTTCGGAAATTGCGCGCTTCGTCAGTGGTAGAATTCGAGTTACTTCCCCTCTAAAAATTGCTGAAAGTTAAAATCCATATCTTTGAAAAGAAAGATTGAGCTAGTACAAGAAGTGGAAAATATTGGCAAAAAGAAAAACGGAAATAGCAAAGGAATTCGACATTCCAAAATCAACGCTTTCCTGGAATCATAAAAAATAAGGATCGGTACAGAAAAAATGTTTTATGGTGGACAAGTTGATTGTCACAGAATTGAAGAACCGAAAAGCGACGTGTGATGTGGTTGACACGGCACTCCTAAAATGGTTCACCATGGCGAGATCAGCAAATGTTCCTGTAAATGGACCTATATAAACTGCAAAGGCAGAAGAGTTAGCACTTCTGGAAGATCGGACTGGCTGGAAAATGTAGTCCTGGCTGGTTGGGTTGTTTTAAAAAACGGCACATTACTTACAAAGCCGCGGTAGCATAGTGGTTAGTGCACTGGCTTCCTAGCGCAGTAGTCTATGGTTCGATCCCCCCGATGAGGTGGGAATTTTTTTAGGTTAGAAACGGCTCCCCTGGGTCGACCCAGCCCCAAATGGGTACCAGAGCAGCCCTGTGAAGGTTAAGTGATGCCGACGGTCACTCCTAGTAGTTGCCGACGGTAGTAATGGGCCTATACAACACCATATTCCCATATGCCTCAATGGGCGTGTAACGGGTTCCTTTACCTTTTTTTCGTGTGGGGAAAGGCATTCTGTTAATGAACGACTACCGAGTCATGGACGGGGAGGAGGTGCTAACACCAGCCATGAGTAGGTATAATTCCGTTGATGTGTTTAATGCTGATGAAACTGGATTGTTTTGGAGATTGCTGCCTGACAAGACTTTTTCCTTCAGAAATGAAAGTGCCGGGAAAGGGGGGGGGGAGGGCAATGGAAAGAAAGAATCACATTTGTTGTGTATACAAATATGGATGGTTCAGATAAATTTGCCATTACTTGAAATCGGTAAATTAAAAAATCCACGCTGTTTTAAAGGTTTGAAAAAATTGTGTGTTGATTATGCAGCGAATTTCAATAGCCTGGATGACATCATACATTTTCACCAAGTGGCTATATGCATTTGATCATTCTATGGAACGTCAACATCACAAAGTTCTTTTGGTGCTTTACAACTGTTCAGCTCACATAAATGTTCCAAATCTAAAAGCAACAGAACTTTTATTTTTACCACCAAATGCGACATCCAAACTTCAGCCTTGTGACCAAGGTATTATTCAAAATCTGAAGGTTCATTATAGGTCAGCAATGTTGTCCAAACTTGTAGGTCACATTGATGCGGTACAGAGGAAAATTACAGACTTTTTCATTTAAGAGTGCTTTATCATTTAAGAGTGTGCAAATTCTAGAGATAATGATGACTGGGGGTTAACGGTACAAACTATTTCACAGTTGGAAGTTTCAAATTGCATGGATAAAACTAACATGTACGGTATATAATGCAGGCTGGATGCCAAGATGATTTAATTTATCATTTCTTTGAATTTAAGGATGTCATGGAAAGACATTTTTATTAACTCAAGTACAGGTACTAAGTAAGATACAGAGGAAAATTACAGCTTTTTTCATTTCAAAGTGTAAAAAGTGCTGTTATTCTCTAGATATTTGTGCCAACTTTGTACATTAACACTTTTAGTGATTTACATATTTTCTGGGTCATATACACCTGTCATATTCAACGCTAATTCATTATTGTATTGTACGTTGTAAATGCATTACCATATGCTTGAACTCTTATCTGGATAAGAGGAATTTCTGATAAGAAGTTCTATTTCTTGTGTCGTTGGTGAGTTCTGCTTATCGGGTCTGCACTGTACTAACATATTTAATGCCAGTGAGCTTGTCATAGTACGCTTTAAATGACAATTAATTAACTTTTTGTACAATTTTTGTTCAACATTCCTTCTCATTTCTTTGAGTGAATTAATGTATTTCCTAGCTTCCATGCAATTACAGCAACGTAGTTTCTATATCATACCTTAATGATTTTTAATATTGATATGCTTATGTATCATATTTTGATTCCAGCCCCTGTCCACGATAATTTTAAAAAAAAATTATTTTTTTATCCAGGGGATCGAGGTAATCTGTTACGTCCTTATTTCGCATAGGTCATTAAGACGGTGCGAGACTTGAACAGTTTACCAGATGCCCCCCTAACTTTGTTTTATCATGTTTTAGTAGGTACCATCTCATGTAAGAAATAAACCAGTTTAAATTAATTCTGCACTAAAGCGCACAAATTGGGGCAGTGTATTTTGTTTGCTGTCAGAGTAAAGCTTACGCGTCCAGAGAGAGATTGCAAAATGCCCCCAAACTTAATGAAGACAGACGATTGGTCTACCAATCTAAGTGTCCCATATTACGGGAATTGGTTAATTTGATTATAGGTCTTTGCTACCTTCCAGGAGGATCCTTGTCAGCGTCGTTTATTATCCTGTATCTCCGATTTGATCCAGCCTTTTAAATAACAGGACGATTACGGTTAGGGCTTTTTTCGGCGCGGTCCTTAATGGGCCGCCGCTGTGGGAAAGCTGATCCTCTGTTGGAGTATGTTTGGTTTTAAATACCACTGAAGTTTTTTCCCCCAGAATGAATCGTCCGGCGTCCAGATTCATATTTATTGTAAGTAACGGTCAAGGAATCTGTCTTACACCATTTTCAAGATCGTTTATGAGGTCCATCAAAAAAGAAATAGAAATGGAATATCAATATGATATTCATGTCATACTTGTTTCGACAGAAAAATGTGGGAACCAGTCAATGTAAGAGTATATCTACCTTCTGCAAAATTTATCGTGGAGCTTCGTCGTCGTCAAAATTAAAAGATGGACCAATTTAACTAACCTTACCAGCCAATGGGGTTTAAGCATAAAATTATATTACCCAAGGTGAGTCAAGGACCTAAGTTTACTGTGAGATCTTTTTGGACTTAACGCTGCAATATTAGGTCCCCCCCAGGCCTATCGAGTCATTCAAACTCTACACCCACTCCGGAAATATCCAGCGTATCCTTCACACCGTAGTCGGGAGGCTCCCTAAAGTTACGTGCAACTACCCAAATTACCATATTCAAAGCCAAGTGTTTTAAAGAACCCAAGATTTAATATCTAAAAGCCTGACCCAACTTGGCGTAAGTTGTAACATATTCTTGTTTCAAACTAACGTGTTTTACCACGTTGTTTGTTGATTTCTCCCCTCATACATTTGATTTTGAAATCGTCAGGTGTACCCGTCTGGGTACGAATCTATTAAGGAAAATTGCCAGAATATGGTACCCCACCATGCTTACAGGTTCCACTAGCCCCTAGCCGATACAGTTATATACTGCGTAAAATGGTGTAGAGTTCCTGAACACTGCGATCACTTAAGTGATAAGTCCAACCCTCCCCACATCCATTACATACAACCTCGAAGCCTTGGGGACCAACATTGGTATATAAATATGGATACTTGACCCATGTTAGGCTGGTAAGTTAGTTTTACGAATATGTTTATTTTGTATCGGATGAATGAACGATAAACCTGGCAAAGTAGGATATACTCTTAATTGGACGGTTTAATTAATTATACTTTAACACAGTATGACATGAAACATAAAGATTATTCCATTTTCCTATATCATTTTGAATGGACCAAGATAAAGATTTTGTGGCTAAAATGGGCCTTTACAACCCAACTATATATGGATAATCTGAATTGGGATTTTTAATACATAACCCCATTCACTGGAAAAACTTAACAGTATTTCAGAAAACCCAAACATTTTGTGCTCACCAGAGGATCAGTTCTTCCTGCGGCGGGCCATTGTACAGAAAGATCATAGAAGGACCTAAATATTTTGATCGTGTGGTTTCACTAATAAAGGACTCTGAGCAATCAATGGAGAAATTTATATATAATCGCTGACACTTCATATCCTGGAATGGTAGCAAAAACTTCTATAATCAATTAAATAAAAAAATTTCCCGAGTGCTAATATGGGATCACTGTAGATTAAAGACTCGTGAAAGTCTGTCTTCTTAAAAACCCAAGGCAAGTTGTCAACTCTCTTGCCGTGTATCACGAAATGAAAGGAATACTCCGGACACAATTACCATCTTGGATAAGTGGCCCGAATTTGGTTGCTCTTTAGTGCAGAAAACTGTCCCCCAATTTAAACAGGATTTCTTTACTTAACCTAATGATGCGTTAAAAATAAGACGCGTATTCAAGGTAACAGTCAGTTCCCCCTTTGGCATCTGGTATAATGTCAATGTTAAAATTTTAAACCCTGCCCAAAACTGCTGCAAAAAAAAATTGGGTTACTGTATATCAAAGATTACTCACCATGGTGATACAAAACTATATTTCCAAAAGCCTTTTAAATTAAAAGACGGGTCAATCAAATTTTATGATACATCTTAACAATGTAAACATGTCATTAAGACCATGATTAGTAACAGCCAAACTAACTAATTAACACTTGCGAAGCTACGGCAACAATTAAATTCAACTTTTCAAAAAATGAGAAGGAAACCATGTACCAGTAATTGCGTACAAAAGTTGCATAATTTGTAAATGTTATAAGTGGGACACACCCATCACGGCATTAAAATGTTAGTATACAGTGCAGACCTGATAAGGAGAACTCACCAGGGACCCAAGAAATAGTTCTTCTTATCAGAAATTCCTCTTATCCAGATAAGAGTTCAAGCATATGGTAATGCATTTACAACGTACAATACAATAATGAATTAGCGTTGAATATGACAGATGTATGACACAGAAAATATGTAAATCACCAAAAGTGTTAATGTACAAAGTTGGCACAAATATCTAGAGAATAACAGCAGCTTTTTTACACTTTGAAATGAAAAAAAAAGCTGCAATTTTCCTCTGTATCTTACTTAGTACCTGTACTAGAGTTAATAAAAATGTCTTTCCATGACATCCTTAAATTCAAAGAAAATGATAAATTAAATCATCTTGGCATCCAGCCTGCATTATATACATGTTAGTTTTTATCCATGCAATTTGAAACTTCCAACTGTGAAATAGTTTGTACCGTTAACCCACAGTCATCATTATCTCTAGAATTTGCACACTCTTAAATGATAAAGCACTCTTAAATGAAAAGTCTGTAATTTTCCTCTGTACCGCATCAATGTGACCTACAAGTTTGGACAACATTGCTGACCTATAATGAACCTTCAGATTTTGAATAATACCATGGTCACAAGGCTGAAGTTTGGATTTGTCGCATTTGGTGGTAAAAATAAAAGTTCTGTTTGCTTTTAGATTTTGAACCAATTTATGTGGTCTCTGAACAGTTGTAAAGCACCAAAAGAACTTTGTGATGTTGACGTTCCATAGAAATGATCAATGCATATAGCCACTTGGTGAAAAATGTATGATGTCATCCAGGCTATTGAATTCGCTGCATAATCAACACACAATTTTTTCAAACCTTTAAAACAGAGTGGATTTTTAATTTACCGATTTCAAGTAATGGCAAATTTATCTGAACCATCCATATTTGTATACACAACAAATGTGATTGCTTTCTTTCATTGCCCCCCCCCCACCACCCGGCACTTTTCATTTCTGAAGGAAAAAGTCCTTGTCAGGCAGCAATCTCCAAAACAATCCAGTTCATCAGCATTAAACACATCAACGGAATTATACCTACTCATGGCTGGTGTTAGCACACCTCCTCCGTCCATGACTCGGTAGTCGTTTTCATTAACAGAATGCCTTTCCCCACACACACCACGAAAAAAAGGTTAAAGGAAAACCCGTTACACGCCCATTGAGGCATATTGGGAAATATGGTGTTAGGCCCATACTATCTTGACCGTCGGCACACTATGGGTGACCTTGGTTTGGAATCACGCAGGCCGCTGCTCTGGTACCCATTTGGGGCTGGGTCGACCCAGGAGCCGTTTTCTAACCTAAAAAATTCCCACCTCATCTGGGGATCGAACCATAGACTCTACTGCGCTAGGAACCCAGTGCACTAACCACTATGCTACCGCTGCTTGTAAGTAATGTGCCGTTTTTTAAAACAACCCAACCAGCCCAGGGACTACATTTCCAGCCAGTCCGAGCTTCCAGAAGTGCTAACTCTTCTGCTTTGCAGTTAATATAGGTCCATTTACAGGAACATTTGCTGAGATCTCGCCATGGTGAGAACCATTTTAGGAGTGCCGTGTCAACCACATCACACGTTCGCTTTTTTTCGGTTCTTCATTCTGTGACAATCAACTTGTCCCCCATAAAACATTTTTCTGTACCGATCCTTATTTTTTATGATTCATGAAAGCGTTGATTTTGGAATGTCTAATTCCTTTGCTATTTCCGTTTTCTTTTTGCCACTATTTTCCACTTCTTGTACTAGCTCAATCTTTCTTTTCAAAGATATGGATTTTAACTTTCCAGCTATTTTTAGAGGGGAAATAACTCAAATTCTAACACTGACGAAGCGCGCAATTTCCGAAAATACGCCAAAAAGTTATAACAAAAGTCCAGGTACTGTATTTGAAAACACCGTTCACCTTAAGCAGCTCACATTATATGGTCGGGGACCACGTTTCATCGTTCGGGCCTATCCGAAAAATTCGTGATCAACGAATTCCGCCTTAACCGTAACATATTTTACCAAGACCAAGAGAAACAAAGAAAGAAAAATTGCGGGGGATAACACAATAGTTCTTCACAACAGAAATTCCCCGGCCCACATCCGAGATCGCCTTAAAAGCGGTTAGCACAGTCATCTAACATGAAAGTGATTTTAAAAAATGTCACGAAAGTCGTAATGTCAGATTTTTTACGGACTCAATTAATTTCACCATGTTATGGGTTTTTTTGCGGGGGGAGGGGTATAATGTATGTTACGTTTTGGGGATTGTTACGTTCACACTATAGCACCTTATTTCTCAGTTCAAAACTGTCTCACTTTATTACTGGATTGATTATATATTTCTAATTTATATATATATATATTATATATATATATAGGTTTCTATTCTATTTATATATCTATATATATTTATTATTAAATATAGAATATATATTATATTAAATATATAATCTTAATGTAAATTTTACTGTTGACGCACCGAAAGGCATAAAATAGATTAGTGTAAATGAATTTACTGGTGACGTTTTGTAAAAGCTTAATGTTAATTGAAGGGAATGCGGTAGATCTTCTAATGTTTCATATGTCGCAATTCATATACGAGGTGTAGAGGAGTACATCTATAGGGCGCAGTTGGCTCGGTTGAAATCTTGAGAAAACGTGGATGAGAACCATCAGCAAGTACGTTTTTCCGATCCAGGAATAGCTCAAATAGTAAAATGGTTATTGCTGTAAAAGCCAATTGCGTACCTCGTAGATTTCGATAATAAGACTTCAATCCTTGTTGTGGTAACGCTGTAGGGCTCGCTGGTCAGTGTCTCAATGAAAAAAAATGCCGCCTAAAAGGATTCGTTGAGGCTTGGTTATTCGCAACGCTACTTCTAATTTATGGGCTATTCGTTTTGCAAGCATTGCAACAGTGTTACTCCAGGTACATTACATCCAGTAAAATGTACGTATTCTAGAAAACCGACACCTACTGAACAAAATTTATTCGGTCTTGGAATAAAGAGTATTATTGGCATAGTACATTACTGGATAGTAATGTGGGATGGAGTAACACTGTAGCAATGCTGCACCGATCCCAAAATTAGAAGCGTCGATAGCGAAGTACATAAGGTATTGTCTGCGTTTGGTAAACGTAAAACATTCTGTGCAGAAGAAACATAGTGATTTAATAATATCTAACGTGGTTTGGATGTTCTTGCGACCCACCGGGAATCATGTTAGTTGCGCCTTTCTTTAACAAAGTAGAGAAGGTGCAGTGATGGTAGATGAAAAAAGGAAACGCAGGTGACAAAGGCCACATTCAAAAGCTTAAACTCAAGTTATATAATTCCTGTTGAAAAGTAAAGCAGTGCGACAAAAGTCGTTGATTAAGGAAATATACTGAGTTAATCGGCCCCATGGGTAAGTAAAAAAATAACCTAAATATAGATACAACAAATGCAGAGTCTGAACAGGACAGGGATTATGAAAGTAAAAGAAATGCTATCATGGTAAGGACATAGGTGAAGTCAAGTACCAAGAAGTATCTGTTGGATAGCAGAAGAGACAAGTACAAAACATCCGGGAAGAATTGAAAAGTAACGCACCCACAAACGCAACTATAAAGTGCGTGGTGCAGAGTTTTGTACAAATTGCCACGTCTAGTCAGGATGGTGCTTTATCAAAAGCAGTGAACCATGTATTTAGATTAACAGGCTCTGTGAGCGTAAACAATTAGTTATCAAAGCGCACAAAAGCAAGCTGTTTAAAAGAATTTTGAAGTTCGAACATGCGAACAAATTTAACATTACCAACCTTGCTGAAAAAATTTCCGAAGTGCATACCAAGTTGTAAATGCGATGGAATTGTTGCGCACCCAGAACAGTGCGATTCAGTTTAACAAATGATCTCGGCCAGATCGCAACTGAGCACGAGTATCATTCAAATTATTATGTGTCGCGCGTGCTAAGCGCGAAGAACTCAATGAAGACACATATTTTTATTTAATATTTCCTTGCATGGCGCAAGTAGTAGGGCAATTCAGTTTATCCCTTTTAATCTTATCCTGAGCAGCAGTATTACCCACTGCCAAATGGGCAATTTGCTCATGTTGTAAAACATTCACCTCAGGCTCTGCCTGATGACTGTTAACATGGCCTGTAGCATTACGACTAGCTGCAATTAGAATATCACAACCAAGTTTACCATTACTGTCGGAATATGAACATGATTGTTATGAGTTTGTCTATCATCTAGAATTCTATTCTGACTATATTGGCCATTAAAAGTTCCACTTCTTACTATTATGGTCATGAGGTGGGTATTTTTGTATGTTGATATTGTCATCATCGGCCTTACGCCATGATCCCCACCCTCATCATGGTCAGACCTTTCCCGAGAGGAAACCCCTGAATTATATCTAGGAAAAGTGTATTTGCCTCGGAAAGATTTCTTAAAAACCTGCTGACTATTAGCATTGAGTGCATTGGTGCTGACTCTCTTTTGATTCTGTAAGGTGTTGAGCATTAAAATTATGTCTAACCCTGTCAACCGTGACAGCACTTGAATTTAGCAGATAACACCTTGTTGTTCAAGACAACATCCAACCAGGAGCATCAACTCTGTTACGGAGTTTTTCGTAATCGCTACATCTTCGTAATTGCTTTTTCTTTAGCAAGAGCTTTATACGTCCTGGATCTCATTTTGACTAATATTTCTAAAATTGTTAATAATTATATTTGACCTGTTGCGATCACCATTTTGCTTTGAACGCCAATTACTGTGATGAATTATTTTTCCTTTTGACCATTGTTTTGGTTCGGTGAGTTATGTGTATTAAAAAATGAGTCAGATCGTGATTGATCATTATTGTTATAATTATCTCCTTGATAATTTCTATAATTATTTTTATTTAAAAGCTTATATGGCATATTTGATTGTCTCCAGTTTTGTTGTGATAGGAAAACTACCACAAACCATGGTTTCCCCTTTGAACCATTGCAAATCTTATAATCTCCCTTTCTGAAGTTTCTATCGTGACTGAGAGATCGACTTCGAAAGAGATTATGGTGTTGCATGGCCGAAGCAACGGGCAATTCTTCTCTCTAATATGTGAAATGGCTATATACCATATTAGGATGGGCAGTACAGAATTGTGTACCAGATTTGATCCATTTCCTTCAAATTTGTAGGTTTCCGTTCGTGTAAGAACGAGAGAATGTTGCATTTAACTGATGACATTACTTTATCACGTAATATCAAATATCGAGACAATGGCCTCATAGGAACGCTCTATCTTAGACAGTTTCAATCCATCTATTCAAGTGTAGAGACGTATTTTGGATAAAAAAAATCAGAGAAAATCCTTTCTAATAAACTTCAAGGCAGTAAGGATTTAAAGCGAAGGACGATACCCTTCCTCGTTAAGCCTGATATTTTTTTAGCAAAGCAACTCTGACGTTAATCGTAGTTCTTTCGCAGAGTTGCATCCATTGTAATCTAGTAAATAGTTAAAGGTTCTCCCACCAAAAATTTATCAACTTAAACACTCCATTGACAGTTTCTCATATCCCAACCTATACCGTGACTACATACACTTTTCGTAGCGTGACAGGTAGCATGCACGTCTTAACAATTTTGGATTGGAATACATGCAATTTAACTCATTCACATTGTTGCCGATACTTCTACATGAAGAAACCAGAAGTTATTGGAGTTGCTGTTATACAATTTCTGACCCCATTTAATTTCAGTTCTTCACAATCTGAAGGGAGCAACATTTCCTTTTCAGGGTCTAATTGTAGGCCCCATTATTTCCTCTTCCATACTCTTTATTAACTTGATTTTTTCTCTTCTGCAAGGGGTTTAGGGGGCACGATTACTTGGAAATTCTCTCCAATTCTATCATATTCCTATTTTGAGGGTCCTCTAAATCTTCAAGACGCTAATTTCTCAGCTTTTTCTCCTCTTAACTTCCTTTTCAGCTAATTCTCGATAGTGTTAACAGCCTCTTCTATGTTTTGTTTTGGCCTAATTCAGCCATAGCAACATTCTTTCAAAGGGCAACAGCCCTTGTTGTTAAATTCTTTACCAATTATCATTAAAAGATTTTAGCGTGGCCTATGTTTACTATTTATTGTGATGCACTTAGTCGATACTATTTATTCTATATATTATATATTCATATTTATATCATTATATATATAATATAATATATATATTTATATATCTATTACTATTTATATATATTATATATCAATTTTTCACATACACCACACATAAGTGAACGACACTTTAGATCTTTCACAGACGTTGAAAGCCTACCTCCAATGGAATAAGGATTTTTTTGGGACTTCTTAGCTGCCCGCCACACGTAAATAAAGTTTATGTAAACTTTATTTATCAAAAAAAGAACTTTATCACAACAACAATATCTTTTGAAATATCAAATCAACTACAACTAAACTACAAAGTGAATGAATTAATTAACGAGTTAAGACTCATAGGTGTAATCCCCTCCCTCTGTCATCCAGACCAATAAACCGTTATGAAGCAAGTATTACCCATACTACAAAAAGAGTCACAGGTTTTATACGCTATGGTCTCGGATTTCCCTCCTACAGTAAATAGAAACAGAGTTTATTTACGTTAATCTATTCTGAATAGGGAAAACAGTATTACTAAACAAAAACTTTGCATCAAAAAAAAGTACGAACGTGGGTACTTGAATTCATATACGATTCAAAGAACCACTCATTCTTGCTTTCTTTCTATCCATACAACCGTGGCCACTGGACACTATCGTTGTAACTACAAACTTCATTTTCACTTCTGGTGCAAAACTTTAGGACGCCACCAGAATACCCACAACCAAAAGCTCCAGTGTTTCTTTTGTTTTGGCAAAATTTAGAGGACCCCCGCTCTACAGAGACCGGTAAATTCCAAACATTCTCCGGGGAAGCCAGTTCTCTTGACGACAATATTTTTGGGGTTGGATTACTGTTTATGTCAACTCACAAATCAAGTTCCCAGGTAATAGATGTCACAGTGCTCAACAGACCTCAAGGAATCTTGAGGTTTCCAGTATTAGGAAATGTCCCCCCCTTAGGTCGGGCAAACTTCTCTCAGTATAAAAAATTCTTGGGTCACACCACAAATGATCAAGAGCATCGAGTAACCTGTTAAGGTTAGTCATTATGTACGTAAATCGCAATACGTGCCGACTGTACATTTTCGCTGCTGTCAAAATACATGCTCTAACTCTGGAATTCCTATATGCCACCTCAGTTACAAAGTCACTTTAAATTGTTCGATTGGGTTGCTATTTGGTCTCTCTCTCTGGCACATATAAACCAAAACCTCAGACCAGATTTACTTGAAGAGACCCAAAAACTAAGTTTAAAAATGTTCTTTAGTATGATGTTTCTCAGAGTTACCCCGAAGCCGCTGGTAAGGTTTAGGGTTTTGACCCAAATATCTGTACTAAAGAGAAAAAACATACATTATACTTAACCAATGATATTAGTATTCTCACATCCTGTACTACCTCGCGTAAATTATAATTATTCACTTCCGGTTCGTTTAAAACTTGAATCATACAACTACAAGCTTAAAGCTAGTCTTATCATATGGTTTTAAAACTCCAGTGAATCAAATTGCTCGTTCATTAAAAAATCAGTTCCTGATCATGAAGTTAAAATAATAACATATTTCGTCTATACACATGCATGAATCAGTTTGCATTTACTTAGTTGGTAAAAATATTATCTGACTGGTTAACTCAGCAGTTAATAAAATTTATATTTTAGCCTGGAAGAGTTTAATGCCAGAAATTATTCTTCATTGTTCTGCTATCACTTGTAACACCGGTAAAACTTAGAGACCATATCATTGACGGCAGGAGATCTGCTGTCTATGTCTCTCAGTAAATCACTCCTGCACAGGGAAAACTAGTAAAATATAATTAAAAATCGATTTAACTAGTTAAATCATCCAACTACTAGTATCAAAATTACTTCATAAAACTACTCAGACTATCTCCACCTGAAAACTAAAGACTCCATTCGTACAATCTGATTCTAGAATCGTAGCTTAGATGTCTTCTCATCTATGGAGTCTACTGGATCACTTAGAGTTGGAACGCTTAGTTTATATACATCTAAACTCCAAGGAAACTGGCCAATATTCTAGATCCGAAAAAACTAGGACTCTTTGCCCTTCAGATGTTATCACCTACGGGGAATCTTCGCTCAGATTCTTGGCTTATGTGTAAATAAAGCTGCTTCCATTCACGCTAGAGCTGAAAGCCAGAATCAGGCATAACGTAATTGGACCAGCACCCGTGCCCGAGCTTTTTTCGGTCGTAAACTCACTTCTGTTACCCCGCCCTGGCAGGACGTGAGTCACAGAACGAAATCGAGTGAGGCTCGTTCTTTGATTCTCGGCGATCTGCCGTGTGTTTAATTACTTATCAAACGACCAGTTCATGGGGATGAAGATCATAGCAATTGTCTGCCCCAAATGTTCCAGTAATATTGCTCTTAGATCGCCGTCTGATTTAAATCCAACGAGTTTTTCAAAATCGGCTGGTGTTAAAGGGAAATAAATTACAGAATCAACGCTCAGCTACAGAGGTCTCTGAGGTTAAACCCATCAAATCAACAGGGGAAAAAATAGCGAAAAAGCCAACGAAAAATTAAATTACGCGCTTTAAATTTAGAAAAAGGGACAGAAATCTTTGCAATGAAGTGTTTAGCAGATTTAGGGTTTAATGTTATAAAAACAAGGGCGTTGAGGTGAAAGTTTGGGTAAAAGAAAGTAAAACCCTAAAGAAAATAGATATATAAATCAATTATCCTAATCTGTCACAGACGTCCCCGCTTAAAGATATGAAACCATTTCAAGTCCACTTTATGGAAATAGATTTCTTAAATCAGTAGCTTCCGGGTGACTGTTATCTTCACTCTCATCTTCCCCCTCCGTCTCTGTCCAATTCTATTCATGAAGTCTGCTCCAATGTTTTCCTTTCTCTGGAATGTATTCCGTTGGCGCTTGAAAATGTGTCGCCGAGTTTGACATTGCTGAATGATTCCGTGTGTTTGCATGGGAATTCCCTGCAACTATTGTCATCTTCGTCAGTTTTGGCGATCGCCAGGAGATGTTCGGAGGCCGGCACCGTTCTTTCCAAGTATTTCTTTAACAGATTCACGTAGTAGACCATCTCCTTTCTTTTGATAGAGATCTGGTAGTTAGCCTTTGAGACCTTTTTTAAGGACGGTAAACGGCCCTTGCCATCCGATACGTAGTTTAATGTTCCCAGTTGATAGTAGCAACAAAACTTTGTCCCCTGCCTGCAATTCTCTTTCTTTCGCGGCTTTCCTGTATCGGTTTGCGTGCTTTGCGCGTTCTCGCTTAAGGTTGGTCGTTTGCAAGTCCCATCCTTTAATTCCGACACATATTTACTGGCTGAGACGACTGTCTCATCAGCCTTCTGGTCAGTCAGAGACCGAAGTAAGGCTGCAAGCGGCTCCTTAAATGGTCTGCCGAATAAAAGTGTAGCTGGGGGAAATCCTGTGGCGAGTATGTGGGGCTTCCCTGTAGGCGAATAAAGCTGCAGTATACACAAGGTCCCAATCTTACAGGTTTCTCTTGTCCCAGTTTACATAGCATTCATGTTGAGGTTTCCGTTGGCCCGTTCTACTACCCACTTCCGGCCGGGATTATAAGGGATTGTGTAGAGGCTCTGGTTCCTCAAGATCTTAACGATCTCATCATCAACAGGCTACGGTATGGTGACCCGTTATCCGTCAATACTTGTTGAGGAATCCCAACCGTGTAAAAATCTGCATGAGGGGCTTCTGCGACATGCTTGCAATCCGTGCATGTTAGCGGTATATAACTTCTGCCCCATAAAGAAGTGCATGTGTCAACAAAGGTCAGGATGAACCTGTGCCTTTTTTTAGTCCTTTCTAAGGGTCCTAAAATTCGTCGATCACAACCCGTTCAAATGGGTGTCCCACTACTGGAATTTCACACATGGAAAACTGCGGGTGTCAAATGCTTGGGTGCCACCCGTGGCACTTGGCGCAGGATTTTCATGTACTGATAATATCGAGTTCATTCCTGGCCACCAATAGTGAGTATGTATTCGGGATCTGATTTGTGGCGTTCGGTCCCATTATGTCCGCCTCTGAAGGGAAGATGAGTGCTCCATTTCTAAGATTTGGCTATCTGTACTGTATCGGTACTAGGGGCTGATTTAAAACGCTTGTTCAGCCTTGCCCGTTCTACGATAAAGTACGCCATCCTTAGAAAAAAATGGTCCCCGTGCTGTCTAAGGGTCCTAAGCCCGGATTGGGACAGTTTTCCTAAACGCAGGCTGCCAAGGGTAGGGTCCCTTTTATTGCGCCTGTCTTTTAGTTCATTAGGTAAATACATGGAGGCGCAGGCTCCCGTTCCTTCTTTGGTTTGGCCTCGAGGACTTGTGGTGGTACTGTTGCCACAATTGGGCTCATTCCGGTTTCCCAATAAAACACATGATCTACCGCTAAGGTATGACTGCGTTAGGATCGGGGTCAGATCCAAACAGCCGCTTTGATCACACCTTGGACAAAATCAGAGTGAATCTCCACCAATGCGAGGAAAGCGTTGTTAGTGCATCCCTCTTAAAAAACTCACACAAAGTTCGACGGTTTTTCTGTCTTATGGCCGGGTTTTGTTGACCAGGTAAGTCTGGCAACAATGCAAATCAAAAGAAAGGCCCCTTGTCAAAAAGACACGCTAGTTGAAGAACCCCGTTCAAAATTTTAACAGTTTTTTCGAAATGTTGAGGGCCTCTAGTCCCATTCATGTTTGTGAATCCCTGACAATAATTCTTCCTTCTATAGCGAGACTGTTTGCAAGCATTCCGATGCGTTTAGGCTCGGGTGTGCTCGCTCTAATCATTGTGACCCGTGCGCAGGGGTTTTCCCTTTGTCACCTTGCCTTTTTCTGGCCGCGCTGCCATGTGCGGTACCGGTTGGGTTGATCAGTCTGTTTGTAGTTTACCCTGGGGGGTACTTGTATTTTTGTCGACCTTAAGAATTTTCGTAGGGGGATTACCTGGGATCCAGGGACTTCTCTGGGGTTAGTTTTGGAGAGGAAGAATGGGAAAACTGCTCTAAGATTATTTCTATACGAGAAGGTCTTCTGTCGGTTTACATTTTGTGGCCGGCCAGATCGGCCAGGGCATTGGTGGTATCGCTCAGACTTTTTCAACCAATGTCTTCCAGCTTTTCTGCTCCTTGCTCAGCACCGAAATCGAACGATTGTCACTCGGACAACTTGTATTCATTATCTGTTCGGTTTATTACGAACCTCCACTAATTTGCTCGGAGGTCAAGACCTTTCTGTGACTACAACCTCAGGGTCCCTATGGCAGATACGCCACCCCGTACTTTTACATAGTTTTCTTCAATACAACATAAACGTGGAGTAAACCACATCTCCTTATGTATTATATTTCTTTTCTTAAGTATAGACGCTCTAGAGCATGTTGGAAGAGTGTTCGTGGAACACTGAGGAATTACTCGAACATCTTCTAATACAATAAATATTAATACATAATCATAACAATATGCAACAGTCAATTACAGGTTCACTGTGATGGACTCAATAATGTTTGCTCCGGCATGTCCATCACTTTACCCTAATAGACAGTATCTAACTTTTTGCAGTTTTAAATCAAGGCATAAATACATACCTCACGCATTCTTACGACAGGGATCAACGAACTATGTCACAAATACGTAGATCGCAAAATGTATGGCCTCAGTTTTCTTCTGCCCTGTCCCGACTGTGAATTTTAGTAACTTTATTTTAAAATTTATCACAGCTGATCTCAAAAACACGTACTTGTTGATATAAAAATTTCTTGTCAAATGGCCACGAGACCCCTATAAGCATTTTTGGCCAATATCTATTAGAAGCGGGCCAATGAAATCAGGCGACGAACAAAATTTTGAATTTCGTTTTTGAAAAAAACAAAAACAAAATTCCAAACAAACTATGTGTTCTCGTTTAGTCCACTGGTCAGTCTGCGTGTAGTTATGCCAATACAAAAAGATTGTTTAAGTTTTGCGTTTAAACATTTTCCTAATCTCCCCCCTTGCCCATTACTCTTATTACCACCCAATCGGATTTGAATTACTCCAATGCCTCTTTTTTAAACTTGCGTCCCCAATAAACGTTAAGTTCTAAACGAGCAAGAATACACAGTCTGTCCGTCCTAGCGTGCCGAAGTAGACATATAGTATTATCTCAAAAACTTGGCTAATAATTGGACTAAACCATATATTTTAAAAACAACTATTATTTTCTCAGGGAGACCACTACGCTATTCATAATATATGGATTTTTTCTGGTAAGTTTCATTATGGTTTCAGATTTTCAGTTTTATCACTGTCAATCGTCTAATATAACTTTTACACACGTCGGCCATCTTCCCCCATGTCTCTATTCATTTTTTTCTGATTCAAATAAACCAACTAGTATGAGTGACGTACAGAACTACACTACGCGGCGGAGAAATTTACATTGTTCTGTGTGTTTAATATCTGCTAGCTTTCGCCCACAGCGGGGTATATAGTCAAGGAACCGCGAGCAGAACGAAGAGGGGTTTTTCAAAACGTTTGGTAGTTTATTTGCGTTAATTATTACAGTCGTTTCGTTCTTACTACTGGAAAATGTCGAGTAGTTACTACTAATTATAACGTTAAAAGTTAACAGATTTAGTTAATTCAGAACGTTAGTTTGGTGTCACACTTCTGGCAGCTCGTTAATTATAAGTGCTTACCCAGTGTTCGTGCAGCAGAATCGGGCAAGAAATGGTATAAAAATGTTAATTGTTTACGTCTCGAAACCGAAAAAACTAAAAGGCGTGTTAGATTTTTTACGGGCGGGTCATTTTTTAAGCATTTACCACTGCACAAAAGGCAGCGCTCTAATGGCGATGGACGATGCCAATAGTCAGGACACCTGAGGGCGGGTTTACATTTAATGTATTCATAGGGCCTTAAAATCTTACTGAAATTAGCGATTATCCTCATAGATTTTCGTTACAATATAATATATGCCTTATTCGCCCCGAATCCCAATCACCAACCAAGATCTGCTTATATCGGAGCAAGCACGAGGACATGCAACACAACATAGCTTGGCCAGACGTTTGGAGTGGGTTGGGCCATGTCCTGCCGAAGAGGACCCGATCGAATGCCATCACAAGAACAAGTCGGATGCTTTGGACACCTGACGGAAAAACGAAAGAAGAGGCCGACCAAAAACAACCTGGGCGGAGTTTAGGACTGTGGAGGCTGAGATGCAAAGAATGAACCAGAGTTGGGGCACTGTACGAAGGATGGCCGCCGACCGAGCAAAGTGGAATCAATTTGTTGTTGCCCTACAAGACGCCACTAGGCGTGATGGCCACTGACTGCTTTTGACGGTCGGCGGCTAAGGATCAAAGAAGAAAGGGAAAAGGATTAAAATTATGTCAGAACAAAAAACATTAAAACACATTTATACAAAGAAACCATAAAAAAACTGCTCTTGTCAAGAAATAAAACTTGGCTTTTATACTTTTTGTAATATAAATTTTGATCTTATATTCAGTTTGATTATTGGGGAAAAATATCTCTTTTATTATGCTTGTGCATTGTCGCTATACTTGTAGTGACTGGAAGTCGTGTGGGAAGGGAATGTGCAGGTGTGTATGATTTGCTATACTGTAGTGAACGTGGACATCATCTAGTGTTCACTGGTGTGAACAATTTATCTGTCGATGTTTGGCAGAGATAGTTCTGTTAAACGGTTTTCGTGTTTTAGGAGGTAAGTTAGTTTAAATGAGACTCCCGTTGGGAGCGGATTTTGAAGATGAAGAGTTGTGCTTTTAAGAAGAGCAGTGGAATGTTGTCAAAAACAACCGTCGTTTCTGTGTGCTGCGAATAGCCCTTTTTGTGAAGGAAAATGGATACAGTGCTCTAGTGGTGAAAGAGGCCGTGAGGATTTCTGAATAAACAGCTGTTGTTATGCATCACCCATGGTATTTCTAGTTCTTGTGGTGCGGCCAGATGTCTACATCTTTATTTCTAGCCTAAGGACATTTTGTTGATATCACTTGTCTTCTGCGCAACAAAAAATGTTTGGTAACTGCTATAACCCAACTTGTCCCATTATGTTATACAAGCCATGTTTATGTGGTAAGAGTTTTTGTGCTGAATACCTATCCCCATATCGTAGCCTATTAAAGCCCACTAAACAACACTAAGGTTGTTAAACCTACAACCACAGATTTGTAATAATAATACTATATTTGCTCAGGTAGAGCTATATTTTAGCTTTAATAATACATTACGTTATATACGTTTTCAGGTGCGGGATGGATTCAAAGTGTTTCCTTTTATTTCTGCCTTCTCGTGGCTGAGATTTCTTCCTCCCCCCGTGATCTCTTTGGAAATCAAACAAGTCCTTTAAGAACAACCGAAGCAATGCTACATCAAACATTTGGTAAGGTTTCATATTTAGTGTTTAGAGTTATGTTTCATAGATAGAAATATTTCTATTCTTGGTTGTCCAGCTAACTAAAAAAAAAACAAGTGTGTAAAAGACACTGATACAATCAGTTTCGATCCACTGGTTTGGCCAAATAGTAGTTACCAAGGATAATCCCCAGGGATCATATATTTGTGTTACACCTATAGCCCTGCAGTTTATTTTTTAATTCGTGTAATTTTAAACATTGGATTACTTTCATGAAAAGATGGTACATCTTTTAGAATAGCTCTGGAGAAAGCCCATTAGTCAACAAACTTGGAAGCAATAAAATTAAACTCCCCTCCTAGGGGCATCAATTCCACTCTGTCGTGGATACCAGGTCACAATGGTTCATCCAGGACCATGAGAGTGGCTAACAACACTAGCATTAAAAAAGAGCCACAAATTGATCATTTCCACCCAATTTCAAGAACCGTTAAAATACGTGAAGCAACACCATCTGAAAGCAGCATGTGGATGGAACCGCTCGGTTACTCGGCAGCGATTTTCAACTTTTTTGAGTCCATGGCTCCCCTGACCAACTACATTCTTTCTGCAGCTCCCTGTGGGATAAACTGTTAAAAACTCGCGATGTTTCGACATTATAGCTTAAACTATTTTTGAGCCGGAGATCTTTGGAAAGGCTTTTAAACAAGTAAAAATTTTTAAAATGTAATTTAATAACAAATGCTATTGGACTATCTGTGAACAAAATTACACGTACAAGAAAAAATATACACAAACAAAGTGCACTTTTAAAAACCCTTACTATTAAAAAATAAAAAACAGCCCAGGATTAAAAGTAGTTTCAAATTTAACATTTTGTATATTTTTGTCTGAAACTCATTCACTGATTATACTGCACTCATGATTCAATCTCCATACACGAAACACTTGTACAGTTACAACTTAAAAACTATATGATGAATTCAAAGTACAGTCACCTCAGTGAGAAAAACTTGAAGCTTGCTTGTTTGTTACTCCTTTATGTCAAATCTTTGGGCTACCAATTGAGTTACAAACTTACCCTCATTTCCTTCTTTCCCCATCAACGTCTTAATCTCAACTTGGTTTTTATGAGAGCCACTGCTGAAAAACCCACAGCTTCGCAGAGATAGGGAGTTGCAAAAAGGAATTAATATCTTCCGCTCTCTCTTGCTCAAGCTTTTGGGAACTCCTGTTTTACTGAATTACCACAAGTTATGCAATGCCATTGATGGAAAACTTCCGCTTGTAGTGACGCGTCGGATGAAACTTTTAACAGTTCTTCCTTCCTTTCTGTAGTTACTGACGTCCGATAGGAGCATCACTTACTGAAGGGGACTTTGACCCCCCCTGAAACCTCACAGTTTCCAGGAAAGTAATTTTTCAAAATGAACACTGAGTTTGAGATAAGTGTCCTTTGAATTATAGACACAAATATCTTAGCCCTAAAAACAATTTCATATTCTCTGTAAGGAACTGCTGGCAACCCTGGGGAAGTTAGTCCCTATCTCTTCTTTCCTTGATTTTTCTCTTCTGAAAAAGAAGCAGCTTCTTTTTTGAAGGCCGGAAACTTTGTCAGTAAGTTGAATCAAAATGAGTTTTCAACATTCCTGGCAGAGACTTATTCACACGAAGTTCTTTAAATATACATTCGATCTTTTCAAAAAGACCACCGAGGTATGCAAACTATCTAACCGGGAACAGTCAAGTGTCCAGAACGCACATAGCACTGACATGGTTTCTTCTTCACGCTAAGAATAGAGGTTGCCCGCCTAAGTTAAAAAATGCGCGATCGATAATACATTTACAATGGAAAAGCATTGGGTGCAGCGCTATAAAATTAAGAGAGGACGTATGCTCAAGCCCCCATATCGTGACACTTTAACTGAAAAATCTAGCTCTATGGAGGTCGCGTTTTAATACAAGTTCAGCCACGTTTATTGGACAGTTTGGCAGGAACTTTTGATTCAATATCAACAATCAAAATGCTGTGAAGTTAGGTGCTTCTCTATGGATAATACAGATGGGTCCACCACAGCCTCACGAGCTTTGCCGCGGGATGGGGGGCTTGTAGGCCACTGTTAACAGCCCGACATTGGACGAGCACCAACTATATACACACCAACAACAATGAGCCCAGGTCTATTTTATTTTTCCGCCCATGGAAGTTGTCCACAATTTCAAAATTAATATACTTAGCTGGTCGTACCTGCATTTATGTCTTACAAAAAGGCAGATCTGTCCACCATTTCCATATTTTTTTTCATCAACAAAACCCACACATACCAGATTAAGATGCGGCATCTCCTATTGCTATCCGTTGCCACCATCCAAGCTGCAAAAGCAAAGTCCTTCCCCTCATTTTTTCTATACTCTGTTCATTTAAGATTCCTCTTCCTAAATCTTGAATTCGTCGGCTGATTGTTACTGTCAGACAAAAGGAATAGGCAAAAAGCTGTTTTCCCGCGCGGGGACTCTCCAAACCATAATGGAAACCCATATTCAATAGCACACGGTTATTTTTAAAACGAGTTCTTCTGCAATTCGTGTGGGGGTTTCTTATATTTTGCTACCTGGTATGCTACCTTGTAGGACGCTCTATAAAAGAGCTTTCTAGAGATTTTGTCGCACCGCTTAGATAGGAAAAAATGTTTGATTTTAGTTCTTTTATTTGGGACTCAGCTTTCTAGAGAAATATTCTCTTGGTTTACCCACGTCATTCTTATGAACACTTTCTAAATGGCGCTTCAATTATGTCGCAGGCAGCATACCATTCGACAGAGAGTACTTTGAAACACAAAACACACCACGTGGGACACTCTTCATTGTTCCACAAGTGTGCACCGTGATTTACCAAAATCTATAGTAACCTTCGTCGTATTTTCTTATACTTTACGTTTCCTTTCCTCATTATCACTTTTCCTTGTCGATTCTCAACCAGTTCTAGCTTTTTTACTAACACTTGCCAAATTTAAACAACTCTATCCCTATTTTATATCAACCTCACCACACAATAAAAAACGTTTGAAAACAGGAAATCACCCGGTGTTACCTACTATTGGTCGCGCGAGGAGATTGCGCGGAGAAAGTTGCTAGGCGGGGTCGTGGGTGCGGGGACTTCAAAGGCTGGCCAACACCAAACATGAAATTTCCCACAGGCTCTGTGCCCTTCTTTACTGCTAAATACGAAAAAAAATCCACGCCCCACCCACAGCGCCCCTGACCGGTCAGTCATTGGCGCCCGGGGCGCCGCGGCGCACAGGTTTGAAAACCGCTGAGCTACTTTTACGACTGCAAGAGCACTATATGTAGATATGTCTCATGCCCTACCTCGGAAGATAATCTCGACAAACGTTAACTGCAGAGGCCAATGTACAAACTATTTGGGTGCTTGCGACCAAACAGGACCCTCAAAAAAGCATCAAATCAATGCGTGGACCACTTATCATACTGCAAGAACTACAACAGAACAAGAGGAAAAAAACATTCGAAACTATATCCTAGGATTGTCTGGTACCCGCAAAAAACCCCCTCCACTTTCCAATTACTATCATCCTATAATATAAAAACGACGCAAAGCAAGTTGGGGAACAATAACTGTGAACATTCCATTACCTAGGACAAGTTAAAAAAAAAAAAGGTTGAGAACTTGTGTAACCTTGGGGTAGGAAACATCAAGTTGGAACAATTTGAAATATATGTACGTGTGTATGTGATGAATTTGTGTGTGTATGTATAGATATATATAAATATCTATATATATATATATATATATCTATATATACATATATTCTATATATCTATGTATGGAGCTGTGCATATTTGTTTGCCTTTTATGTGTGTATGTATGTAATTTATGTTATGTATGTCTCTATTGTTTGTGGCGTTGGTTAGGAAAGGCAGAAGTAGCTGTTAACCAAGACAATATGAAGGGCCTTTACAAAAGTAACCAAAGTAGCTAACACTAAACCGCATTGTTAGCGGTATAGCTATCTCCCCGCCCATAAAGTGCATGTGTCGACTAACGGTCAGGATAAACTGTTCCGTTATTTTAGTCCTTTGGAAGGGGTCCTAAAACTGTCGATCACTACCCGTTCGAATGGTGTTCCACGTATTGGCCTTTTCACCCAACGAGACTGGGGGTTAGTCCGTTGCTTGGGTGGTACACGGTTGGCACTGGGCACAGGATGTTTGGACATTATCTGATATATCAGTGTTTACTCCTGGCACAATCAATGAGTGGTTGTTATCCGTTGGTTTGTGGCGTTCTGTCCCATATGTCCGCTGAAGGGAAGAGAGTGCCCCATTTCTAGGATTTGGTACTTCTGTACTCTTTCGGTAACTAGGAGCTGGTTGTAAACCTTGGTCAGGCTTGCCCGTTCATGCGATAAAGTACGCCATCCCTTAGAAACAAATGTCCCCGTGCTGTCCTGGGTTCCTTAGCCGATGGGCAGTTTTTTTCTAACGCAGGGTGCCAAAGTAGGGTCCTTTTGTTGCGCTTCTTTATGTTCCATAGGTAACAAAATTAGGCGCGAGGCTCCCGTTCCTTCTTGGTTTGCCCTCTTGTAGTTACTGCTGCACAAATCGGCTCTTCCGGTTTCCCAATAAACACGTATTCTACCGCAAAGTATGGGACTGGGTAGATGGGGTCATCCATAACAGCTGCTTTGATCCCAACCCTGCTGACAAACTCAGAGTGGGATCTTCCACCAGTGCGATGGGATGGAAGCGCTGTCGTGCCTCACACTCTTAGAAACTCCACAAAATTTGGACGGTCTCTCCCGTCTCTTGACCGGGTTTAACCGCGGTGTCTGGCAACAACAATGCAATCATAAGAAAGCCCCGTGTCAAATAAACAAAAGTTTGAGAACCGTTTCAATTATAACAGTACCTCGCGTTTAGAGGTCTTTCTCCCTCTACAGGTTGGGAATCACTGTCAATAATTCCGCCTTGCGAGACTGTTAGCAAGCATCCTATGCGTTTCGGCTCGGAGTGCTCGCTCCTGATCATTAGTCCCGTGCTCAGGGGTTTTCCCCCTTTGCCCACCTTGTCCTTTCTGGCGGCGCTTTGCCATGTAAGGGCGGTCGGGTTGATCAGATTGTTTACTGTGGGTTGGGGTACTTGTTTTTTTGTAGAACTTGGATTTTTTCCGGAGGGGGGTTTTGAGGTCCAGTTTCTCTGTGGTTATTCTGATTAGAAGCATGAGAAGATTGGTCTAGATTATTCTTTCGAAAAAGAAAATGCTCTTCTGTCGGTTTTACGTTTTGAGGCCGGCAGTTCAGCCAGCGCATTGTGATATCGCTCAGACTTTTCCAAAATGTCTTCAAGCTTTTTCTGCACCCTGCTCTAGCCAGAAAATCTCCGGGTGTCAGCTAGACAAAGTGTTCTTTATTTGTTCTGTTATAACAAATTCCTCAAGACCTTCATAGGTAGAGGGCGAAGCTGTGAAAAAAAACAAACGCTCAAGGCACTTTGTCAAGTATCCCTTCAAACGAGACGAGAACTGCTGAAAAGTTTCAGAGCTCTCCTTCCTGCCTGTTGCGAAAAAACAGTTGCGCGCATTCATTGTCAAAGCGCTCAAGTAAAGCTTTCTTCAACATGTCGTATTTTCTTGTTGGCTGCTTTCCAGTTTGGCGTAAACATTCTATACGCACATGGCTTTTCAAAAGCTCTGAGAAAGCTTCATATTTCCAACGCGGACCTCTCTAACCGTACAGAGTTGCAATTTTTCAACTTTTTTTCTAGATACGTGTCCAATCTTCTTCATTTAGGGCAAGGAAAAAGATTCTAGCGCGCAAAAGACCTTAGCAGTGGAGATGGAGATGATTGAGTGTTAGAAAGAATCAGTTAAGAAAGCATGAGGAGAAGACTCTCCATTGCTGGAGGTAGAGGGCAAGCCCCCACAACTATTGACTGTCTAGAGCTTTAAGGCGCTAATCACGTGCTTGTCTCTCCTTCTCTCTTTCCTCCTGTTGTCTCTCCTTCTCTCTTTTCATCATGCGTGACTCATCCTTTTCTCTTTCCTCCGCTGACTCTCCTTCCATCTCTTGTCCCGTCATGGTGTGCCCTGCGAGCTTCCATTGTCTGCCTCAATTTTTCTTCTGTTTCTAAAGGCTGCGGCTTGCTTCTCCCGTCCTCCTATCATTCCGCTTCTTTCTTCTACGCGTCATATCTGCTTCAAGTTCGTCTTTGACCCCCCAACACCTTTCGCTTTGTCGCGTTACACAGTCCCTCTTCCATTGCTTTCCTGTCTGAGCATCTGGCCTACGCTTTGCCCTCTCTGCCATCGTGAGAAATAAGGTGGACTGAGACTTTAGACGAGGAAAGAATTAAGCAACATGGATTACACAGGTTCCCCCCATACCATTTACGAGAAAATACCAAACGGCAAAATGATGATATAAACTTTAACCTGGGATATACCTCTCCAAAAATATAAAGTATCTACCTATCGCTGCTATTAATCGGCAATTAAGCACCTAATGGCAGACGACTACGCCAAATAAATGGTAGTTAAGATTACTCACTGAAAAATAAGTTGCTACAGTGGAAACAAAATAATTTATTGAAAATATATTTTAAGGAAGGAAAAAACAATCCCCTTAATTTTTAATCCCCATCGGTTTACCCCCTTTGAAGACAGTTAGGGTAAGGCAGGGCAATTAAACAGGACGCGTAATTGTCTGAACGCACTCCTTCGTTTCGCTCAAACAAACTACCTTCTTCAGACCCTGTGAAGGTTTACACTCACAAACTTTACCAGCGCTTTGTATTACAAACACATCCCCAGTAATTAACATATATTCCCACAAAATCAACCTGGCAAAATCAAATGTATAGTACTCAAAATGCTATGTGGAAAAAACATTATCAGTTTGTGTGGTCAGTACGCCCCGTAAAAACAGATCAATAGGTCTAGGGGGATAGTTATTTTTCAAGGTACAAAAAAACTTACAAGACATCACACTCTTACGGCTTCCGCCATATCCAGAATAAGCTATCCAGAAAGATTTCTTCTCCTTATGAAGTTCAAAACCACTCCCGATAGACGAGATCCTCCATTTGTCGTAGCTTTTTGTTAGGAGACTTAAGACTTGGGTTGGTCCCTTCTGAAACAGATTTGAATAAGTGATCTCAAGTCACAGTTGAGAGATAGTAATGAGCAATTAGATTTCCCGAGAGAGATGGTAAGACGTATGATAGAGACACTGTCTCTGAAAAACGAGGAAATCTTTCTCACTTTATATAACCTATCTTCTACGACAGATTTAGATTGAGTCAGGGACAGTGTCTAAAACACACATTATTATATATATATATATCATATATATCCTAAATATATATATATTATATCTATATTCATTTATAACCATATATTATATATTAACATTAATATAATTCTAGTGTCCACTCACGGTGCACGCAATACAAGGACGGACAGTTTAGACGTACAGACGTGGGAAAACTATACACAAATGATTTATATAGAATATTCTAGAACAAGCTGACCAACACGCTGATTAAATTTAAGGGGCAGGGTTTTGTCATTTTCAATATAAACTTCCACCACCACAACATCCCAAAACCTTTTACATCAACTATATATATAAATAAGCATCACTTCAATGGACATTTTGTCTTTTCAAAAACAATATAGGACCCACTGGTATGATTCTTCCCTCGACTGTTTAGCCCACACATCCGGTTAGGCGAAAGAGGGGGGGTATGATCGCCCAAACGAGTCAAGGATTACATATGATTTGTCTAATATTTCCCCTTTTTAAAGGTTATGGACAGACTTGATATCTCGGTCTATTCTAAGGGAAAATATTGGTTAGCAACACTAGCTTGCAATAAAAAGAAAGTAAAACAGGCAAAATGGGTGCCAAATTACAACAGATAAAGAAAACACTCAGACCTGCATTCACTCTATTCTACTCAGCCGTGGCCACGTGCTTTCTGCATACTAACAGCTTTGTTAACAGCATTGGAAAACATAATTTTTAGGACATTCAACATACCGGAATCGTCAATGGCAGTACTTTTGACCAAGAAATCCCCAGTTCAAAAAAGACGGCGTTGAATTCTTCTGCTTTCAGGGAACGATTCCTTGGGTGTTCTTATTTTTGGATGTCTGTTTAGGTCACATTAAAATTGTCCAGGCATCTGACATTAACAACGAGCACAGTGTCAATAGTTTCAGGTTTCTAGAAAGGGGAGGAATGTCAGATCGGTGTCGTCTTTCAGGTTAGGACTTTATTTGGTCACAACACCACTAGTCAACAGGGTCGGAGAGTTACTGGCGTTAATATGTTACTTGCCGCATGGGCTAAAAGGTACTTGCGGTTTTACTCTCTGGAAGAATCAAATCAGGCTCGATGGGCCAGTTACTTCTCTAAAATCGTTAAAGTTCTTGTAAAGGTTATAGACCAAGTCTTTAAGGAAAGAATTTTTTTTGTTCTTCACAGATATTAACTCTGTACTTAACGCTGGCAAAGTTTGGGTCACCCCACTATTCACGGAATAAAGGAAAAACACATATAAAATAATCATACATACTATGTACTCGTTATAACTTACATTTTAAACTGCAAGCGTACAGCTTGACTTATCATTTAAAACTTCCCGTGAAATAAGTTATATTTAAAAAATCAATCATCATGAATTAAGAATACCTACGTATTCCATCAATACTCAAGATGTAGCAATGCAGTTATAAGTTAGTTTTTAAAATATATTCTCGTCTGATTATTTAGCAGTAAAATCAAATTCATTTTATAGCTGCATGATTTTTAAGCTAGAAATATAATCTTTATTCTGCTTTCCACTGAAACACGTCACTAGAAAATAATAAACAGACTATATTTTAATTCTCTCTGCACAAAAAAACTAGTTAAAATGAAATAGGCGATTTAACACTTTAAACACTTCACAAAATACTAGATATCTAATATATAATATTTACCTCCGCACAGAACTAAAGATTAATACTACGAACTAGCATCATTCAGTATATTAGTGGGCTAGAATTCGGCAAAATGTTGCCCAGAAACTAAAGACTTTTCAATATACAAGATATTTATTCTAGCCTGGCGATATGTCTACTGCAGATTTAGGAGTACGAATGAAATCTAGTTTCAAACTCTGGTTAATATTTTAAAACCAGGCAAAGGATCCCACTATTTCCAAAAAAACCCGATCTCTCCCCTTCTCATTTAACACCTACGTAAATTAGACGCTGGACCATAACATGCCAAACGCGTCTTAGACACCTCACTGCTATTCCTCATACCTGAGCAATGCATGAGCGCGCCGTTCACACCTCAAGAACTCAGCCGAAAAGACGCTATGTCCGGTGAAAATGTAGACGGTAAGTCTCATTAGGTGGCAGTTTCCACACTTCACCGAGCAAACTTAGCCCGTTAAAAAACTACTTGTCAGATTGAAATCCCAGACAATATGTCTCCTCATCAAGTCTGACAGAGTGAATTCTCACACGTTTATGTCGAGAATCTAGCCCAAGAGCGCGGTGTCATGCGAGCAGGATAGCCACCTGTCTGCTTTCCGTGTCTGACCAGATGCATATTCACAGTTTCTCGTCTGACTGACATCTACGTAATAGAATGCGTATCAGTATGAGAAAGAAAAACGGTAAAGTGAAAATGGGAAAGAAAAATATTTTTCGCAAACGAACGAATGCGAAAAATACAGGAAAGGGATAAAAGAGCGATAATAAAATAGAGGACACGGGTAGAAAAAGAACAGAATATAGAGAATTTATTGATCATAAAACTCTCTGTGTCAGAACGTCCCCCCTTTAAGATATGGAAGCACTCCATGTCTACGTTATGGAAATAAATTTCTTATATCCGTAGCTTCAGGGTGTCTGTCCTCTTCCCTCTCATCTTCCCCTCCATCTCTCTCCAATTCCTACTCAAGTCTACTCCCAAAGTTTCCTTTCTCTGGAATGTCCCCCATGCGCGCTTGAAAGAGTGTCGCCGCTTTTGACTTTTTTGAAAGATTTTCGTGTGCTTGCAGTGGAATATCCCTGCCACTATCATCATCTTCGTCAGTTTTGGCGATCGTCAGGAGATGGTCGGAGGTTGGCACTGGTTTTTCCAAGTATCTCTTTAAGAGATTTAAATGGAAAACCTTCTCCTTTCCTTCAATAGAGATCTGGGAGTTAGCCTTAGAAATCTTTTTCAGGACGGTAAACGGCCCTTGCCATCCGATCTTCAGGTGGTTGTTTCGGGTAGGGAGTAAAACCAAAACTTTTTCTCTCCTGCTTCCAATCTCTCTTTCTTTCGCGACTTTCCTGTATCGGTTAGCGTGCTTTGTGCGTGCTCGCTTAAAGTTAGTCGTTGCTAGGTCCCACCCTAGTTTCAACCTTCCTTTAAAACCGATACATATTTCCTGCCTGAGGCCACTGTCTCATTAGCCTTCTCGTCTGTCAGAGACTGAAGTAAGGCTTCAAGCGGGCCCTTAATGGGTCTGCCGAATAAAAGAGCGTAGCTGGCGGAAATCCTGTGGGCGTATGAGGAGATTCTCTGTAGCCAAATAAAGCTGCAGGAATACAAAGATCCCAATCGTCAGGTTTCACTTGTGCCAGTTTACTTAACATCATGTTGAGGTTTCCGTTAACACGTTCCACGAGCCCATTTCCGGCCGGAGTATATGGCTTTGTGTAGATGTGTTGGGTCCTCAAGATCTTCACGATCTCATCCATCAACAGGTTTCGGTATGGGGATCCGTTATCCGTCAACACTTGCTGAGGAATCCAACCAACCGAATGAAAATCTGCACGAGGGCTTCTGCGACATGCTTGGCATCTGCGCGCATGTTAGCGGGATAGCTTCTGCCCATAAAGTGCATGTATCGACTAAGGTCAGGATAAACCTGTTCCTTCTTTTAGTCCTTTCTAAGGGTCCTAAAATGTCGATCACAACCCGTTCGAATGGTGTTCCCACTATTGGCATTTCACCCAAAGAGACTAGGGATGCCGTTGCTTGGGTGGTACACGTTGGCACTGGGCACAGGATTTGACATACCTGATAATATCAGTATTTACTCCTGGCCACCAATAATGAGTGGTTATCCGTTGGTTTGTGGCGTTCTGTCCCATATGTCCGCTGAAGGGAAGAGAGTGCCCCATTTCTAGGATTTGGCTTCTGTACTGTTTCGGTACTAGGAGCTGGTTGTAACCTTGGTCAGGCTTGCCCGTTCTGCGATAAAGTACGCCATCCTTAGAAAAAATGTCCCCGTGCTGTCTGGGTTCCTTAGCCATGGGCAGTTTCCTAAAGCAGGGTGCCAAAGTAGGGTCCTTTTGTTGCGCTTCTTTAAGTTCCATAGGTAACAAATTAGGCGCAGGCTCCCGTTCCTTCTTGGTTTGCCCTCTTGTAGTTACTGCTGCCACAATCGGCTCTTCCGGTTTCCCAATAAACACGTATCTACCGCCAAGTATGACTGGGTAGATGGGGTCATCCATAACAGCCGCTTTGATCACGCCTCTGACAAGCTCAGAGTGGATCTCCACCAGTGCGATGGGAAGCGCTGTAGGTGCATCACTCTTAGAAACTCCACAAAGTTCGACGGTCTCTCCTGTCTCTTGACAGGGTTTAACCAGGTGTCTGGCAACAATGCAATCATAAGAAAGCCCCGTGTCAAATAAACAAAAAGTTTGAGAACCGATCAAAGTAACAGTACCTCGCGTTGAGGGTGTATCCCCAACAGGTTGGGAATCACTGTCAATAATTCCGCCTTGCGAGACTGTTAGCAAGCATCCTGTGCGTTTCGGCTCGGTGTGCTCGCCCTGATCATTAGTCCCGTGCTCAGGGGTTCTCCCTTTGCCACCTTGTCCTCTTCTGGCCGCGCTGCCATGTAGGACGGTCGGGTTGATCAGACTGTTTACTGTGGTTGGGGTACTTGTTTTTGTAGAACTTGGATTTTTCAGGAGGGGGATTTTGAGGTCCAGTTTCTCTGTGGTTATTCTGATTAGAAGCATGAGAAGATTGGTCTAGATTATTCTTTCGAAAATGCTCCTCTGTCGGTTTACGTTTTGTGGCCGGCAGTTCAGCCAGCGCATTGTGATATCGCTCAGACTTTTCAAAGATGTCTTCAAGCTTTTCTGCACCCTGCTCAGCTAGAAATCTCCGGGTGTCCGCAGACAAAGTGTTCTTTATTTATTCGCTTAGAACACATTCCTCAAGACCTTCATAGGTAGAGGGGAGCTGTGAAAGCTCAAGGCACTTTGTCAAGTATCCCTTCAAACGAGACGAGGACTGCTGAAAGTTTCAGAGCTCTCCTTCCTGCTGTTGCGAAAACAGTTGCAAAAACTTTGCGCGCATTCATTTCCATGCGCTCAAGCAAAGCTTTCTTCAACACGTCGTAATTGTCTTGTTGGCTGCTTTCCAGTTTGGCGTAAACATCATACGCACTGCTTTTCAAAGCCTGAGAAAGCTTCATATTCCAACGCGACCTCTCTAAACCGTACAGAGTTGCAATTTTCTCAAATTTTTCTAGATACGTGTCAATCTTCTCATTAGAACAAGGGAAAGATTCTAGCGCAAAAGACATAGCAGTGAGATGAGTAGATTGAGTGTTAGAAGGATCAGTTAAGGATAGAATGAGGTGAAGACTCTCCATTGCTGGAGGTAGAGGCAGCACCACGACTTTGGACTTCTAAGAGCTTTAAGAGCCAACTCATGCTGTCGTCTTATGCTACTTTTATTCTCTTTCCTCTTGCTGTCTCTCCTTCTCTCTTTCCTCATGCTGTCTCTCCTTTTCTCTTTCCCCATGCTGTCTTCCTTCTCTCTTTCCTCATTTCTCTTGTGCCCTGCGATTTCCATTTCTTCTCAATTCTTCCTATCTTTAAAGCTTCGGCTGCTTCTTTTCTCTTATCTTCCGCTTTTCCTTCTGCTCCGCATCATATCTCTCAAGTTCGTCTTTCTGACAAAAGCTTTCGCTTCTCGTCGCCGTCCAGTCCTTCTTCCTTGCTTCCTGTCTGAGCATCTGCCTAAACTTCGCCCTCTCTGCCATAGTAAATAGGTGACTGAGACTTAGACGAGAAAGAAATAAGAAAAAGGATACACTGGTCCTACCACTTACGAGAAAATACCAAACAAGAAGATGATTTACTTTAACCTGGGATACCTCCTCCAAAAATATATAATATCTAACTATCGCTGCTATTAATCGGCAATAAAGCACCTAATGCAGACGACTACGCCAAATAAATGGTAGTTAAGATTACTCACTGAAAAATAAGTTTGCTACAGTGGAAACAAAATACTTATTGCAAAAATTTAAGGAGAAAAAAAAATCCCTTAATTTTTAATCCACTATAAGTTTACCCCTGAAGACAGTTCGGGTAAGGGAGGCATTAATCTGGACGAGATAGTCCGAAACGCACTCCTTAGCTTAGCTCAAACATCTACTGCTTCAGAACCCTGTGAATGTTATACACTCAGAACTTTACCAGCGTTTAGTATTACAAAATCAGTAACTAACATATATTCCGACAAAATCAACCTGTAAATCAAATGTATATTACTCAAAATGCAGTAGAAAAACCCTTATCAGTTTGTGTGGTCAGCACGCCCGAAAACAGATCGATAGTCTAGGGGATAAATTTTAAAAGATATAAAAACTCACAAGACATCACACTCTTACTCTATGTCAGAATAAAGAAAATTAAGTTCAAAATCCCGATAGACGAGACCCCATTTGTCGTAGATTTTTGATAGGAGAATTAAGACTTGGGTTGGTCCCTTCTGAACAGAGTTGAATAAGTGATAGTCACAGTGAGGGATAGTAATAGCAATAGATTTCCACGAGTGAGATGGTAGACTGTGATAGAGGCTGTCTCTGAAATCGAGAAATCTTATCTCTTTCACCTATCTTCTACAACAGATTTAGATTGAGTCAGACAGTCTAAAGACATATATCTATATATATATACATTGATATATACAACGGACATAAATATATATATATATATATATATATATATATATATATATATAATATATATATTATATATATATATATATATTAATATCTATGAATTCTAATCCCACTCACGTGCACGCACATACAAGACGACAGTTAGACGTACAGACGTGGGAAAACTATAACAAATGATTATATAGATATTCTAGAACGAGCTGACCAACACTTGCTGATTAAATTTTTAAGGGCAGTTTAAATCATATCAATATAAAAACTTCCACCACCACAACATCCAAAAATTTACATCAAATATATATATAATAATTTAAAATAAGTCAATGAATTGCTACAACAAAAAGAATAATAGACCCACTGGTATGATCTTCCCTCGATTGTTTAGCCCACAGTCCCGTTAGGAGAAAGATGATAGCCCCAAAGAAATCACGGATACGTATGATTTGGTCTAATATTTCCCCCTTTTAAGGAATGGACAGACTTAATATCTCTGATCTATTCTAAGGGAAAATATGGTTAGCACTACTTGCATAAAGAAAGTTAAGACCGCAAAATGGGTGCCAAATTACAACAATAAAGAAACCCTCAGACCTGCATTCACTCTATTTACTCAGCCGTGGCCACGTGCTCTCTTGCATACTTACAGTTTTGTTAACAGCCTCTGGAAACATAATTTTTAGGACATTCACATACAGAATCGTCAATGGCAGTCTTTGATCAAGAAATCCCCAGTTCCAAAAAGACGGGTTGAATTTTCTGCTTCAGGGAACGATTCCTTGGGTGTTATTATTTTTATCGGATGTCTGTTTAAAGGTCACATTAAAATTGTCCAGGCACTACGATCATTAACAACGAGCACTGTGTCAATAGCTTAGGTTTTAGAAATGAGGAATGTCAGATCGGTGTCTTCTTTCAGGTTAGGACTTTATTTGGTCACCACACCACTAGTCAACAGGGTCGGAGAGTTTACTGGACGTTAATATGTTACTTGCCGCATGGGCTAAAAGGTACTTGCGGTTTTATTCTCTGGAAAGAAATCAAACTCAGGCTCGATGGGCCCGTTACTTCTTTAAAATCTTTAAAGTTCCTGTATAAAGGTTATAGAACCAAGTACTTTAAGGAAAGAATGTTTTTGTTCTTCACAGATATTTACTCTGTACTTAACGCTGGCAAAGTTTGGGTCTCACCCCACTATTCAAACTGAAAATAAGGAAAAAACACATATCAAAATAATTTATACATACTATGTACTCGTTATAACTTACATTTTAAAACTGCAAGCGTTACAGCTTGACTTATCATTTAAAACTTCCCGTTGAAATAAGTTATATTTAAAAAATCAATCATCATGAATTAGGAATACCTACGTATTCCGTCAATACTCACTGATGTAGCATTGCAGTTATAAGTTAGTTTTTAAAATATATTCTCGTCTGATTATTTAAGCAGTAAAATCAAATTCATTTATAGCTGCATTGATTTTAAGCTAGAAATATAATTTATTCTTGCTTTCCCACTGAAAAAACACGTCACTAGAAAATAATACAGACTATATTTTAATTGTCTAGTCATGCACAAAAGAAGGGGGGGAAGCGGTAGTTAAAATGAAATAGGCGATTTAACACTTAATCACTTCACAAAATACTAGATATCTAACTATATAATATTTACCTCAACACAGAACTAAAAGATTTTAATACCCACGAACTAGAATCATTCAATATAATAGTCTAGAATCTTCTGCAAATATGTTGCCCAGTAAACTAAAGACTTTACAATACACAAGATATTTTCGTCTAGCCTGGGCGTCTGTACTACTGCCGGATTTAGGAGTACGAATGAAATCTAGTTTCAAAACTCTGGTTAATATTTTAAACCAGGCAAAGGATCCACCTATTGGCCAAAAACCTGATTAGTCTCCCCTTCTCATTAACACCTACGTAAATTAGACGCTGGGGACATAACATGCCAAACGCGTCTTAGACACCTCACACAACGACTATTCTCATACCTGAGCAATGCATGAGCGCGCCGTTCACCACCTCAAGAACTCAGCCATAAAAACCGCTATGTCGGTGAAAATGTAGACGGTAAGTCTCATTAGGTGGCAGTTTCCACACTTTCACCGAGCAAACTTAGTCAGTAACAAACTACTTGTTCGATGGAAATCCCAGACAATATGTCTCCTCATCATGTCTGACAGAGTGAATTCTCACACACGTTTATGTCGAGAATCTAGCCCAAGAGCGCTGTGTCATGAGAGAAGTATAGACACCTGTCTGCTTTCTGTGTCTGACCAGATGAAATATTCACAGTTTCTCGTCTTTCTGACTGACATCTCTCCGTAATCGAATGCGTATCAGTATGGGGAAAGAAAAAACGGGAAAGTGAGATGGAAAGAAAAAACTATTTTTTTGCAAACGAACGAATGTGAAAAATACAGGAAAAAAGGGTTAGAGAGTGATAATAAAATAGAGGACACGGGTAGAAAACAGGAAGAGAATATAGTCAATTTATTGATCATAAAACTCTGATGTGACATCATGTCAGTCATCGAGTAATGTCCGCGAATACTCACGCTGTCAATATCACAATGTGAACTACTGGAAACGCATTCAAAATAAAAGGGATGCGTTTAGTCTTGGGCGTATGCGGATGACACCCCCATCGTGACGATTGCGACAGATGCTTGGATTGCTGTCGGTTAGATCCAGATATGCAATGTCCCATGTAAAAATCTTATATGCTTTGGCAGACAGTGCAAGAAACTTGGGCCATTGAGGAGGGCACAGCTGAAAAAGTGATCAGCTAATAACTAAATCATATCATGCTGTGGAAGATGATTGCCATTGTTTTATACTAATGGGTCTGAACATCCGTGGGTGACAAATATTAAGGATATAAATACTATCTATATTCTATATATTACATATATATATATCTATATTATATATATATATCTATATCTTCTTTTCGGCTGGCTGCTAACTATGGTTTTGAAAAGAAGTGTGTAATACATTTTACGAAAAGTTTAATCAGATTTCCGATATTCCAAAATATAGTAACTTCTTCTACCCTCCAATCAGTCCAAATATAGTAAATCAAAAACCAATATTGTGTGATTCAATTTGTGTGTGACATCCCCTTTTCATCAGTCAAAAAAAAAAACAACAAACAAAAAACAAGAAAAATAAAAAATAATAAACTAATGCAAACAAGAGAAAAAAAACAAACAAACAGAAACAAAATAAAGTCTCTCACATCTGCCCTGCTGTTAACAAGGGGGAAGAGGGTGAGAAAGCCTGGAGCTGGCCGATATTACATCAAATCCACGAACGGGACCCAAAGATGCATCAATAGAGAATGCAGTCAGCGACCCATAGCTTGACTGCTTGCGTCAGGGTCAGCGAACCAGAGCTGACCAAGACCCTACTCCACCTCCACGTGGTGGTCCTGCAAACAGACTGCATCACGGCAGTCTGGCTGAGAGTAGGGATCGAAGAGGGAAGGCAAACCCGGTCCGAAAAAAATGCCGTGCTGAAGTCGGATGTGTCGGCCGAAAGGCGCAGATATCGCAGCTCCGATGTAAACAGACACAACGCAACCAACGTCCTTTTTTCAGGACGAACGAGGAAGAAGAAGAAGAAGAAGAAAATCCACCAACTATCTGCCATCATCCACACAAGTACTCCATCAGACTACCCCTTTTTCCTCACACCATAAACTGATCCTTATATATTAATTTTAGTTCTTGTTATATACTGCTTTACTATATTGTGCAATTCTCTAGGTCTATCCATTTTCAACACCGGTTCTACATTTATGGTTGAATTGCATACCTGTAAATAATCTAATATTGGTTTTCTCTGTTGTTCATACTTCCTACATTTTAGTAGGAAATGATATATTATTTTTTTTTCTAGATACTCTGCACAGAAAAGTTCTTCTATTCTAAAATATCTCATTCCTAGTTGCAGTCTAAGAAGTTTCTTATTGCTAGGGATTTTTAGGTCTCTAGATACCTGACACGTTCTCGTTGGAGTCTTGAACAATTTAAATGCATGTCTGCCCTTCAGGCTTCCATCCCACTCTATTGTCCATTCGTCAGTTATTATTCTTTTTAATTAAGCTTTTGGTCTCTTTTGTCAACGACATGACCCATTTCATTTCGTTTATCTATTTTGCATAATACAGTACAGAATCACGTATATGAATTGTTACAAAAAACGACTTGCCAGTCACTTCTCAATGTCCTGACAGTATTGTTAAGTCTTGCTCCCCCCTCTTTTTTTTGGGCAAGACGCAGTTTTTTTAACACGCGAACGAAGTGTCACGGTTGTATAAGGACGTTGTTGCTTATCTTCTTGGATTAATCCGGCCCTGCCTGTACCCCATCCTAATGAATAGAATTGGGCCTTGAGGCACGGCACTTTATTTGACTTGATATTCAAAACACTTGACGCACTGCATTAAATTTGGCCCTCCTATCTCTATGTTTAAAGGTCATAACCACAGCTTATGAATTGTTACACCTAGTGAACTTCCTCTTTGTCAACGACGGGACGCATTTCATTTCGTTTATCTACTTTGCATATACAGTACAGTATTACGAGTATGAATTGTTTCAGAAAACGACCAGTTAAACAGTACAGTTTCACGTATATGAATTGTTACAGAAAACGACCTGCCAGTCACTTCTCAAGGTGCTGACTGTTGTTAAGACTGGTCCCTTTTTGTGTGTGGACAAGACGCAGTTTTTTAACACGTGAACGAAGTGTCACGGTTATATAAGGACGTTGTTCCTCATTAGATCAACATACTGGCGTATGAACTGTTTTGACGATGACTTCATTTTAATATTGAGGGAAGAAATACAGTTTGCGACTGAATTGCCTCTAGGTTAAGTGCGCGTAATTTGGAACGGGTAAGTTGTGCTAATAATATTGTTCTTTTCATTCGACGTAGACCTACGAGCTCTGCACACCAACAAGCTCGCATTATCGCTGGCATTAAAACATTGGTTTTTTTTTCATTGAGACTTAAATTCTTTGTTAGTCAACGTTTGAAAGAAAAAGTGTATTATTTTATTTATTTATTAACTTTCGTTTTGTTGACGGGTATTTTTTGTAGACAGACATGGAGATAACAATTAACTGCAGTAATGTCAACAACAAATTGCAGAATGAGAGGAACTGTATCTTACTTGTTATAGGCCTACTTATTCGTTCCACTAATGCTGCGAAGCGTCTGTGATGTTATCTATGCATCTGCCTCTTGATCTTTTTCGTGCTCTGAAACCTGATCTTCTAGTGTTGTAGGCACATACTGGTAACTTAGCGGGCGCCATTCTCATGAAATGGCTAGCCCACTTAAATAATCTGTTTATCTATATACTTGACGCAGGATGTAGTAGGCCTACTGTTGCGGGGCTTTATACGATTCACTTCTTTTATTGTTGTTGCGGCCCCGTCTTCTATTTCAGTGGTCGTTGTGGAAAGCCACCGTTCTCATTGATTCAATAAGCTTCTTAGTTCTGGTCATTTGATTCATTAATTCTTGATCGTGCTATTGTTGGAATAGTTACGCGAATGTGAGTTAATACTTTCTGTCTGTCACAAGGTTTGAACTCAGTATCATAATTGTTGAATTTGTAACTTCAATGAACGTGATAAGTCTCTTCTCGAGTCCACACAATTTTTAATATACATTTCAAACAGTAGACAGTCCATGGAGGTTGATTATGAAAACATTATATATTAGAATTGAATCATACATCATAAATGCTATCCATGCATTATAGTCCTGGTCCAATAATATGCAACACTATAGTCAGAACGTCGTAACTATATGTACGCGCGGTTGGGACATCCAACGGCCGACAATGAGATTAGACGTCTGGCGATATAAAACGAATGTGGACCATAATTTCATCCTTCCTTGACTTTAGTTAAAATTACTAACCTCGATACATTCCTCTCTTCATAAGAATATCGGACTGACCCATGTCCGTACTGCAATAACATATGTGCGGCAATATCATGCCTACCACTGAAAGGATTATAGGACACGTCTTATCCGTTTGACGGTCATCTAAGAAAAGGGTGTGTTAACCTAGTCACGGTGCGTGACATACCAACGCATACACGTCATAATCAATCGTGTGTATCGCGTACACTAACTAACAATTATTTACATTATATTAAACGTAGTCACCTATTAATCTTATGCTGTTAACCTCTAGCAGACCATGCCAATAAAATACCTTAACAATTCCCTGTCCACTGGGGGAAAAAAAAAATCTATTAGATAGATTTTTTTTAACAAAAACCCATCTGAAAAAATACCAATATGTTAACAATATCAAAAAAAAAAAAATTTAACGAGATTGCGGCATATGGCCTACGACGTTCTGTCTAGAACCAATGTCGTGGTCATGTCGACTAACCAATAGTCATGTAATATATTCATTATTTATATCATAAATAAATATAAATGGTAATAAGAACTAAAAGAGAATGGTAATGTCGATCTCTAATTAAATAATTAATTAACTTAAAATATGTCGTGATAAAAATGTCATGTCAGACTAATTTATAGTGTTAAAATTAAAACTAAATAACTATACTAGGTATGGAATAAGAATAAGTTGTTGAAAATCTAATGTAAGAAAAATGAGAGGATCTGTTAAAGAAAGACATAATAACGAATAAAGAATAAATTAGAGAAAGAAAAAAAATGATGTATAAATTTAACTAAGTTATGTGTGTTGAACATCAAGTAAAGTGTAGTATTAAGTTATTAATACCCTTCTAACTAATTTAAACAATAGTATGCAATATAATCATGTAATTCTAAGAATATAATCAAAGAATTATGTGAGTTTTCTTTTTCTTTCTTTCATTTTTTTTAAGTTTCATTCATTTTTTTTAAAATTCAACTACACTTGTCATTTTAATGTGGATTAGTTTTAAAGAATAAATTAAAGTAATTAACATTGGATATGAAGATCCATTCGTAGTCTTGATCCTTGAATTTCCATTAGACAAAATGTTCAAGTATTCTGAATCACGTTATATAAACGAATTAGTTCGACTGGAATGTCATTTATTTTTATCCGAAGTGTTTTGAAACAATGTTGTGACAAATGTAAACCAGGAAAGTCCCGGTGTAAAGACGAATATAGTGTCAATTGATTGCAGTCACTTTGCGTATAATTTGCCTATAGAAAGCAGCTGAGTAAATGGTTCATTCATGTGTCAAAAAGCAACGATGGTGCTATGTTCTTTGATTAAGTTTCTCTGTACATATAGTATTGTCTTTGCGACAAAACAACGTAAATTAGGAATCGACATCATTAGGATTTCGAGATAATGTATCTGCCAAGATGTTGTCGGATCCTGTGATGTACTCGATTGAAAAACTCGAAGGGTTGGAGGAGTATAGCAAATCTGGTCAATTTTGGACTCTTGTGATTTGCTCGTTGTAGTGATGCTACGGCCCTTTGATCGGTTTGTACTACAAAAGGGGCTCCCAGTAGGAATTTTTTTCTAGTTTGGTTATCGCCCACACGACGGCTAAGAGTTCGCGATCAACCGTAGAGTACTTCACTTCTGGTGGTTTCAGTTTTCGTGACACGTACAAGTTTGGATGGAGGATGTCGTCATGGTATTGGAGCAAACATGCGCCAATTCCGTAGTTACTCGCATCTGTACGAAGAATGAACTTTTTAGAAGCATCAATTAATCTCAAAATAGGTGGATTTGAAAATATAGAAATTATTTGCCGAAAAATTCTGTCACATTCGTCAGTCCATGTCACTTTCACTGGCATGTTCTTCTTTAGTAATGAGGACAATACAGCAGTGATGGATGACAAGTTAGGTACGAATCTACTGTAATATTGGACTAGACCTAACAAGCTTCTCACTTGTTTCTTCGTTTGAGGAACGGAAATGTTTAAAATTTTTGAAACTGTACTGGGTAATGTTCGGATATATCCAGCTCCAATAATGTGACCCAAAAAAGTGATCTCATGAAATGCTACCTGTAATTTTGTAGGTTTAGCAGTTAATTTGTACCTTCTCAAGGTATCAAAAACGTATCCAAGACCCAAAAAATGTTCCTCAAAAGATGAACTAAACAAGCATATGTCATCTATATATGTAATAATGTCTGGTCTACCTGAAAAAATGTGTCGCATCATGCGAAAAAAGGTAGCTGGAGCGTTAAAAAGCCCACAAGGCATAACGTTCCACTGGTATAGACATAGCGGAGTTGAAAACGCTGTGTAGTATTTTGCTTTTTCGGTTAGTGGTATCTGCCAATAACCTTTAGTTAAGTCTATCTTAGTAAATATAGTTGCTGTCGATAGACGTGGCAGTAAGTCATCGAGAAGTGGATGTGGTTCGCTATCAACTATCGTTTGTGCATTTAATTTTCTATAGTCGACGCATAGTCTAATGTTATTGTCCTTCTTTCGGACAATAACTAATGGAGAAGAAAATGGGGAATTACTAGTTTCGATAATTCCTAAAGATAACATCTGTTCAAGTTCCTTAGTAGTTTTAGTAAGAAAGTGTATAGGAACAGAATAAGGATGTACCCGAATTGAGTATCCTCGTTAAGAGTGATGTCATGATTAATGACTGATGTGCGACCTGGAACATCGGTCAACACATCTGGATAAGATTGTAGCAGATCAGCAATCTTTTGATGCTGTTGCGGTGTAACCGACGAAGAGATGGTTACGTCCCGCCACGATTCGCTAGATTGTACTACAGGTACAGGTAAGCTAACTGTACCTCAGGAAAAGAAGATTCTTCTTTCTGGATAACGGATAAATTAGAATAGTGACATGTAGGTCTGAAAGTGTCATCTAATTCATGAAAAATAGCTTGTAGATGTTCAGGTCGAGTATGAAATTGCTTGAGCATATTTATGTGAAATATTTTGTGATGTCCCTTAATGTCCAGGACATAATCAACATCAGAAATCTTATTGATAACCTGGTAAGGACCATTCCACGAGATTAGTAGTCTATTATTGTTATGTGGCAATAACACATAAGCTTGATCTCCTGGAAATAATTGACGTAATCGTCTATTACTGTTTTGGAAAGTTCTAGCTTTCTCTTTCGCAGCCTCAGATGAAGCTGTTGCCATTTGACAGGCATCAATAATGTTATTCCAGAGATTAATTACATATTCATAGGATGACTGAGTGTCCTGAGTCATCTCAGAATCGATTAATAAATCTTTTATCAGTCCCATAGGACCTCTTGGAGGAGCGCCAAAGACTAAATGAAACGGAGAGAAGCCAGTTGGTTCATTTGGCACCTCTCGATAAGCGAATAACACCGCTGGTAGCACTCTGTCCCAGTCCTGTGGATGGTTAACTGTAACTTTATGTAGCATTTGTTTGAGTGTACGGTTAAGTCTTTCTACAGCACCATTACTCATTGGGTGATAAATGCTGCTGAGGTTTCTATCTATTTGCCAAGTCTTCATTACCTCCGTCATAGTCTCAGATATAAATTGAGAACCATGATCTGACAAAAGTTTTCTAGGAAAACCTACTCTAGAAAAGATCAAGTGTAGTGCATCAGCTACATCTGTTGTGGTGGTTGTTTTTAATGGGATGGCTTCTGGCCATCGTGTGCATAAATCGATGCAAGTGAGAATAAACCTATGTCCTCTGGCTGATGGTAAAAGTGGGCCAATGATATCAATGGCCATTTTGTCGAAAGGTCTCACCGATATATCACAAGCCTGAATAGGCGCCGTGTGAAAGGCTCCCCGTGCTTTCACTTCTTGGCATATCGTACAGGAGCGTACGTACTGTGAAATATCTCGTGATACTCCCGGCCAAAAAAAAAGAAGATAATACTCGTGAACGTGTACGAGTATAACCCATGTGACCTGCACACTTAGAATCATGTGCATGTTGAAGTATGTACCGCCTAAAAGCAAAAGGTACCATGACTTGTTGTCTAATCTGAGTTTTATCCATAAAACATCTTAATAAAATGTCATTTTTAATACTAAACCACTGACTATAATTTATGTTCCTAGAAAGATTGTCATCTTTGTTGACCAGCGTAAAAAATTTTGTTAGTGACCTGTCTTCCCTCTGTTTTGCAGCAAATGATACTCGGTCAATAGCAGAATGAATCTCGATATTTTCATGATCATTTGTTTCCTTGTTTTCCGTGTCTATAGTCTCTAATTGTTTTGTATGTGCTCTGGTTATTGCTGCATTTCCGATGTATAGATTATTTTTTTCCCATTGAATAATCTCATCTGGTGTGCAATCTTTACTCCCGTGTATGCATCCCACCATAAGGTCGGCAATTTGGGTTTCTTAACATGCATGCTTTAACATTGCCTGTGAAGAAAGGTGTGTCAATGTAAATAATAGCTGTTGGATAATATTCTATGGTTCCCCCAAAAGTCATGCACCTGACATGTTCTCCAGTTGCACAATTTGGATGAACAAGTGTCTGACGGATTCCGATCGTGGTCGATCCCGAATCTCTTAAGACTGAGACGATGGATCCATTAACTTTTCCTCTGTTGAAGATCAGTGATCCTGTTCCGTCATTGACTGCTAGACTGACTTCTGGTAGAATATGACCGCAGTTCAGAACTGTCTCTTTTGCTTTCTGAAATATAAGATTACATGTTGGGCAACTATTTGCCACGTTATAATTCATTGCAAAACAAGTAGACGATGACTGTATTTTGTTATCAGTAGTAGAACTCTGAACCCTAGGGGTTGTAGCAGTAGTAACAGCTGCCCCTGTATTATGGTTATAAGTTGTCGATCTACGAGAATGAGAACGATGACGAGAATAATTAGATGAATTATCCCGTTGTCCTCTATTGTAACTGTTATCTCGATGTCTCGAGTTATAATTATCGCTATTGTTCCACTTGTAATCATTATTATAGTTATATGATCGATTATAACTTGAGTTACGTGGATTACTGTTATTTCTTGACTGAGGTGAATAGTTTCTGGTTTGTTGTCGTCCTCTATTAAAGTTATTGTTAAAGTTATTCTGTCCCTTATGAAAATTAATGTCATAGTTTCCTTTGAACCTACCCCTGTCTACACTGTGTGTTCTAGGTTTGTTATGATTATGATATGCCATATTGGAGGCTACAGGAAGTGGTTCTCTTATCAATGTGCCAGAAATATTAGCATTCGGATGAGCTGTGCAGTAATTTAAAGAAATTTTTTCTAACTCATCAATAGATTCTGGTTTTCTTTCTTGCAGATAAGCAAAGAATGGTGGGCTGACAGACGATAATACTTTATCCCTCAATAACAAATCGACTAACTTGTCGTAGGATTTGTTGACACCTGCCAGTTCAACCCATCTGTTAAACGTATTGCGTATGTTAGCAATAAAACCTGTGAAATCTCTATTGTTATCTGGCAACAAACTTTTAAAACGCAATCTACATGCCTCTTCGTTCAAGTGGAAACGACGTAGTAACAACGTCTTAATGGCCTCATAGTCTGTTGATAGTGTTGGATCTATATTTTGTGCTGCACTTGCAGGTTCGCCATCTAGAAATTCCTTAAGTTTCAGTGCCCATGCCGCTTTGTCAAGGTTATTCACCTTACATATGTCCTCAAAGCGCGCGAGCCACGATGAAAGGTCATCTACGTGTAACTTGAATGGAGGCAGCTTAAAGGTAATTATTACTTTAAGTCGTGTGGATGAAGATCCAGATTGAGCAGTATCATTTTGGGTTGCTGCAGCGCCCTGTGAATTAAGTTTTGCTGTTTCTAATTTAAGTCGTTGCAATTCCATTTCTTGCTGCAGTATGATTTCTTGTCGTTTCAATTTATTCTCTTCTTCAATCCGTAGGATTTCATCTCTTGCTATCTTTCTTTCTTCTTCTTGTCTTAATTCTGCCTTCTTTTCCGCCTGTTTTCTTTCAAGTTCTTCCATCTCTGCTTTAGCAATGGCTTTCTTTTCCTCCTCTTCTGCCTTATATTTTGCAAATTCAGCCAATGCATAAGCCTCGAGAAGTTCTCCTTTTTTCCCAAAATCTTTACCATTTTTAATAAAATAGTCTAAGTTAAGCATCTTGACGTTAATATTGTACGTAATGGTTATGTAATAATCACCAATAAATTTTAAGTAATTATTATACTTATTCAATTTATGAATAGTCGATATAAACAATCATAATATTATTGAACTTAATCTGGGAATGTTCAATTTAATTAATTGTAATATTATCTAACTAATAATTTGTAGATTCCATACATAGACATACTATGTTGGGAAAATATTACATATATACTCGTTAATATATCATAAATAGTTATGATATTTATCTATTTCGGGTGCTGAATTACTATCATGCACCTAATAATAAATAGTATTATTCCTCAAGTATTATATCATTCATTCAGTGATATGTGCTAAGTAAATCATTTAGTAATGGAAAAAAAAATGTACCAAATAATATACACTATGTCCTTTATATGCAGGACAGACTAAAAAGTCAAATTATTTTATAAATATATATTATTATTATATTATGCCTTAATCATGAGCTATAAAGTGCATCGCCCATTTCTTGGACTACCACTGCAAATTGTTGCAAAGTCCCTAATTCTCCTTAAAAGTCATTAAATTTTAATTATATTCATATACACTCTTATTAAGCAAGAAATTATATTATTAGTGTTAAATCATGAACAGATGAAATGAGGACATACGATACGATGGGTAAACCAAGGATAAACAAACCATATTATCACGAAACAAGACGTTTCTACAATAAAAATTGATATTATGAAACCAAATCTGCAAACCGGAAATATAGAGTAGGGTGAAGGTTAACTGAATATAGAGTTAAATCTGCGTACACAAAAATTAATGACGCAAACATGGACTCATTGACGGTTATACAAAAAAAAAATGAACTGAATAATAGCAAGATCAGAAAGAACAAGATAGATTACTAACATTGTTACCAAACTAAATAGAATTTAAACTGAATACGATAAAAAACACCGATTATTTCACCAAACTAGACATCTAACATATACTGTGAATTAAATGCAGTCCCGAACGAAACAAGCCCCGGAAATGTCATCGACGCGTTCTCCGCGAAATGCGATTTAATTCACTACCCTAAAGACCGTTCAGAATGAATATCGGCAATCCGTAGAGCCATAATTTATTCATTCTGAATCTCCACTCCAACCTCCCACAAATTAGGCACAGCACAAACAATGAAAACAAATATAACGTGCATATAAAATATATAGAACGGACATGCCTGCAAAATGTGAATTAGACTCAGTGATGTTTTCTTATGAATGACAACAGTCACGAACTGAGACTTATCTTTTAACCCGTCGTCCGATGCGATCTTCACCAACGGCCTAGACTAGAGGATAGGACTGTTTGCTCCTTGTTGGTAAATAATGTCTTTTCAATCCTATGATCTACTGAGAAGTTGTATTCTTGAATGAAACATTAGGTGAGCTGGCATCGTCCTTCGATCGTTGGCTTGTACACGGAATATTGTGACGTCACTGATTTTTGCATAGTTACACAAGCCACGTCATGTTCGGAATCATGTGACTTGAACGTTTTCTTGTAATCGTAAACAGTCCGTGAAAGTATGTAACAAGAAAAATTTCTTTCTTCCTTCGTTCCCCAGCAATGGCAACCACTTTGTTGCGGGGCTTTATACGATTCACTTCTTTTATTGTTGTTGCGGCCCCGTCTTCTATTTCAGTGGTCGTTGTGGAAAGCCACCGTTCTCATTGATTCAATAAGCTTCTTAGTTCTGGTCATTTGATTCATTAATTCTTGATCGTGCTATTGTTGGAATAGTTACGCGAATGTGAGTTAATACTTTCTGTCTGTCACAAGGTTTGAACTCAGTATCATAATTGTTGAATTTGTAACTTCAATGAACGTGATAAGTCTCTTCTCGAGTCCACACAATTTTTAATATACATTTCAAACAGTAGACAGTCCATGGAGGTTGATTATGAAAACATTATATATTAGAATTGAATCATACATCATAAATGCTATCCATGCATTATAGTCCTGGTCCAATAATATGCAACACTATAGTCAGAACGTCGTAACTATATGTACGCGCGGTTGGGACATCCAACGGCCGACAATGAGATTAGACGTCTGGCGATATAAAACGAATGTGGACCATAATTTCATCCTTCCTTGACTTTAGTTAAAATTACTAACCTCGATACATTCCTCTCTTCATAAGAATATCGGACTGACCCATGTCCGTACTGCAATAACATATGTGCGGCAATATCATGCCTACCACTGGAAGGATTATAGGACACGTCTTATCCGTTTGACGGTCATCTAAGAAAAGGGTGTGGTAACCTAGTCACGGTGCGTGACATACCAACGCATACACGTCATAATCAATCGTGTGTATCGCGTACACTAACTAACAATTATTTACATTATATTAAACGTAGTCACCTATTAATCTTATGCTGTTAACCTCTAGCAGACCATGCCAATAAAATACCTTAACACCTACCTACAATTTGTCTAATGTCATCATTATTTATACTATCTCCTGGCAACATTAATTGCCTTTCTTAAGCATCTCATCTTACAGGATGTGATTGTCCTCGCCTGTGCTTTGGTTAGGGACCATATCTGACATTAATAGCAACAGTTGGTAAGAATACACTATTTAGTTTACATACTGATATTCGGATGTTTGAGTAGTGGTGACAGTTGGTTAGTCACCGCACTGGCTTTTTTTTTTGACATATTGTTTCAATTTATCTATCAAGTCCTCCGTTATCTGTGGAGAGAACATGACTGGGGCTATGAGATTGAACCTGGGGACTCTGAGGGGGGACAATGACAGAATAGGACTACTACTTTCTCAAGCATGTCATAAAGACTAACATGAGGCTGTGGTTGGGGCTAGCAACCTCATCTTGTACAACAAGTTGCTTCAGAAGCTACTACTGCACGAGCACTTGAATGCCTTATTACTGCAGCTTCCCACAAGGGGATCAGCTGCTGTGGTCACCCCATGCTCCAGAAGAGCAAAAAGGGAAATGATGATGATGATATTTGAAATCTAAATTACAAACTACATTGATGTCTTTAACAGATTCACGGCAGGCTCAACATTCACACAATGCTTGCTGAAATCACTTCCCTAGAGGTGCCTACTCTGGCTTATATTGTTGTTGCATTGGCCTTGATTTTGATTGTTAAATCGTGGATGCAAAGGCCTAAAAAATCTCCCTCCATGTCCTGTTCAGCCTTTCCCAATAGTCGGTCATCTCCCTTACATGCATAAAAGGCCCAGAGAAACTATGAAGGAATGGCGAAAGAAGTAAGTAGCTATCAACACACAATTTAAAAAGTGTTTATATATGACGTTAGGCCTTTCCCCCTTTTTTTGTAACGAATCTGAAAATAACTTTTGTTTTCTTTTAAACAAAGGAAAAAGTAACCAAAGCTGAAATTATTTTTAAATATGTAAATATTAATAAAAAAATACATGTTTGTTTTAAGTGTGTGACGTATCTTTATATAACAGAACTTCCTGTCTACAGTACTATTGATCAAAACTGTGTGACATATCTTTATATAACAGAACTTCCTGTCTACAGTACTATTGATCAATTCTGTTGTTGACTTCTTTTGTTGCCAATACATGTTCTTTATTATTCTCAGGTCTTCATCATAGATGTTCATGCTTTCTAATATTTTGATTATTTACTTGTGATTCACTTTGTCATATGCCTTAGTGTAGTCTTTAAAACACAAAATATAGATATGTTTTTACTTCTATGGCCTTGTCTATTAATTTTCTTATAAGTGAAAAAATAATATTAATATAGTCCAAAAATATTTGCTTGATCATAAAAAGTTGCATTGTAAAACAAGAAAAATTTAAAACAGAAGTACAAAGGGCTCGAAATGCAGCACAGAAAAGACACAACGCCAATTAGTGATGGAAAATGTGATTTTATAGAAGGTACAAACAATGGGTTTACATATGATGTGAGTTAGTCAGATTAAGCAAATGTTGAAGAATAGTGAGGTTAAGCAGTATCAGGTAACTGAAAACACACAAAAACAGATAACACATAGTACAGGTGAAAATAATTGAACAGCTGCATGGCAAACCTGCCAATAGAGGTTTTTTCTTCTTCTTCCTCATTCGTCCTGAAAAGGACGTTGGTTGCGTTGTGTCTGTTTACACCGGATTTTCTGCCTTTAGGCCCTCTTCGATCCCCTAATCTCTGAACCAGACTGCAGTGATGCAGCCTGTTTCCAGGACCACCACGTGGAGGTGGAGTAGGGTCTTGGTCATCTCTGGTTCGCTGACCCTGACGCAAGCAGTCAAGCTATGGGTCGCTGACTGCATTCCCTATTGCTGCATCTTTGGGTCCCCAATAGAGCGAGGTATCAGTCACGCCAGTGGTTGATTTTGTTCAGTTTAGCAGGGCATATCAATTCATTATTTTTCTGTTTGCTGCCACTTGAACCACCACTGCAGCTGCCCCCCCCCCCCCCTTACAGGAAGCCTGCACCAAACATTGACATGCTCTTGCAGCAGTGGTTTCTATAGAACTTTGTTTGACATGATGAGGTTGCCAACCTCATATTAGTTGCAATAATCTTATTATATATCTGGTGAGAGATGTCAGGAAGCACAGGGACAGGGCCCATTAATTACCTACTTAATTACCTGATCTGAATTGGCTTAGCTTATGCTGTATTATTTTCAAACAGATACAGGAAATACCAGGACTGAACATCAGTGGAAGGTCAATAAACAACCTTAGATATGCAGATGATACCGTGTTGTTAGCTGAAAGCGAACAGGAGTTACAAGAACTAATGAAGCTAGTGAACAGTATAAGTCATGAATATGGACTCGACATTAATATTGAGAAAACAAAAACTATGATAATTAGCAAAACAAACGATAAACCCACATTAAAGATAAGCGTAAATGGGAAAATCCTGGAACAAGTCAAGAGCTACGTATATCTTGGTCATATAATAACAGAAGATGGCAGATGTGAAACAGAAGTCAAGAAGAGAATAGGAATGGTCAAAGCTACATTCAACAACATGAAACATATACTGACATCTAAACAGTTATCTCACAAATTAAAACTGAGAATCATAAAGTGTTATATATATTCTGCATTTCTGTATGGTGCAGAAACATGGACGATGAATAAGCATTTGGAAGAAAGAATTGAGGCTCTTGAAATGTGGATATATAGAAGAATGGGGCGTATCTCATGGAAAGAGAAGAAAACAAATAAGGAGGTCCTAGAAAATCTAGGTATGAAAAGAGAACTAATAAGGGATATCAAAGTTCGGCAGCTAAAATACTTTGGCCACATAAAAAGGCATAACACCTTGCAGAAGACCATAATAGAAGGGAGAGGTGAAGGCAAACGTGCAAGGGGAAGACAGCGCTATAAGTGGGAAGATAACATCAAGAGATGGACAGGAAAGAGTCTATTAGAGTGTACCACCAAGAAAAGAGACAGAAGACGTTGGAGATCCATTACAGCCAACCTTCGTTGTGGACATGGCAGCTGATGATGATGATGCTGTATTACATTAACCACTGTGTTATTAACCATTAACCATTACTGATTGGCTTTTAGTAATGACTCACATATATTGTCATTCCTGTCAACCTGTTGAGAAGAAAACCTGTGTGTTGGATTTTTTTTTTTTTTTTTTTTTTAGAAAAAATTTCCCTTTCAACCCATTGATGAGTTTAATTAGGATAGATAGTGTACTTAATTCAAGAAAATAATTTTGGTTTCCGATATAAAAATATGGTATCATCTCCCCACTCCACGCAGTTCAAATAGAATTAATCAAAAACGTTAAATTGTGTGAATGTATATGTGAGTACCCTTTCCTTTCAATAAAAAAAAAAAGTCTCCCATGACTGCCATGTTGTTAACAAGGATGAGAAAGGTGGTAAAGCATGACACCCAATCCAATCATCTGTCATGATCAACAAGCATTATGAGACCCCTACCAGACTTCCACCTTCCTGTCAAACCATCCCTGATCCTTATATATTAATTTTTGTTCATGTTATATTCTGTTTTACTATATTGTGCAATTCTCTAGGTCTGTCTATTCTCAACACCTGTTCTACAGTTATTGATACATAATGCCCGTAAATAATCTAATATTGGTTATCTCTTGTTCATACTTCCTACATTTTAGTAGGAAATGTTCTATATTATTTTCTTCTAAACACTCTGCACGCTACGCTGGATCAATAAAAAAATCCTTAGACTCAAAAAATCATACGCGAAAAATGAGTTAATTAAAAATGAATAATTTATGTTGTAAAAGATA